>WAAF01003952.1:924594-1183047 GCA_013400475.1 Tricholaema leucomelas | reverse complement strand
GGGGGGGGGGGGGGGGGGGGGGGGGGGGGGGGGGGGTGGGGAGGGGGGTTGGAAAGAGAAGGAGTCTCCATCACGGATGCGTAATTACAAAGCATCTCGTTCTGAATCACCCTGTGTGGGAATGAATCGCAAAATTTGTCTCTCCCTCTTCCCCCACCCGCCCCCTTCCCTTTCACGGCCTGACATTCGCTGATGGAGGGTGGCTGTTGATGCATCTTCAGACTTTCGCAGAGAGGTGTTTCAGCCATCGTTCTGCCAAGGCTGGAAGGAACAGAGGGGTGGAGAGGAGCAGGTAGAGGTTTCAGAGGGACTTTTCAGCTTCGTTGTACCTCAGTCCTGACTGAGAGAAGGCATTGGTCCCCAGCACTTGAAGGCACGGGCTGCAGATCAACTCTGCAAGATACCTTCAGTTGTGACTCACACTCCCGTCCCTGATCCTACTCTGGCCAAGGAAACAATCCCTGCAAATCAGTTACACAGAGACAAGGTGATGCAGAGGGAAATATGAAGGCAAGGTCAAAAGGATGGAGGACAAAAAAAACACCCCCTCTCTATAGCACTACCCCCCCACCCCACCCCCGATTCCATCCCTGACCACCCTATCCTTTGGAATTGGGGCTTTCCAGGGCTCAGACTTAATTCAGCTCCAGCACCGGGTCTGGTGAGTGCCAGGGCCAGCTGACAGCTGATGGCTGAGGCAGGAGGAGGAGGGGNGGGGGGGGGGGGGGGGGGGGGAGTGCTGAGGAAGAGAGAAGCTACTTTGACAGATGCCAAAACCTGCCTGCTTGGCAGAGCAAAAATCATAGCGCCTCAAAAGCCAGTGCTCCCTGGGAGGGTACTAGAGGGTGGGCAGGGTGCACCTTCCTGGACCCTTTACCTGTTGATCAGCTCTGTTCTCTTTCTCCTGACCATGGAAAGCCAAAGGAAAGATAGGAAGGATGAGCCCTGGGCAGTCGGTGGAGTTGAGTAGCAACCTCCACGGCATAGCAGGGAGGACTGTGTATTAATGATGATGACTCTGCTTTGGCTAGTGCTGAAATATCTGTATTATCTATTATCAGCTGGGAGACGAAGCTGGAGGCTTCGCAGAGCTGGGATCTCATCCAAAGCCTGGGCTGCTAAAGGAAACAAACAGCTCCGCGTGCATATTAAGTGGGCCCCTAATTAATTAATGACTCATTAACCTGGGTCCTACAGTCCTTACAGTGACCAGGACCTCACTGAGGAAGAGGAAGACGGTTGCAGGGTAGAACAGGGCTGGTTTTTGGAGGGTGCTGAGAGATTGCACCAGCTCTCAGCCAAGCTGCACTGCCAGGGGACAGGGTGGTCACTGGTCTGTGCCAAGCAAGGGACAGAGGACAGGCAGAGGGCTGAGCAGGCAGGACAACATGCCTGGTAGGTCTCAGCAGAGGAAGAGGCACATGGGGAGGAGAGAAGTGCTGGTGGGAGAAACCAGTGGACCACCAGCCTGTTATAGTGGGGTCAGGGTGCAGCATTGCTTCTGCTGGAGAAGGTGGAGGGAAAGATTAGGCAGAAGCTGATTGGGAGCAAGGCACTGACAAGGAAGGAGCAGGGCACAGATAGGAAAGGAACAAAGCACAGAGAGGGAAGGAACAGGGGACTGACAGGGAAGGAGCAGGGCATGGACAGAAAAGGAGCAGGGCATGGACAGGAAAGGACCAGGGCTCCTGGCCCTTCGGTTGCACTTCTGATGGTGCTGCAGAGCCCCAGGTGGAGGGGTAGGTGTTTGGAGACCCCATAAAGGCTGACAGGTTCAGAGAATGACTAGCTGAAAGAGAGTTGGTTTGCCATTAAGTAATGGTCTGTACCCCTATTATATTTACATGGGGAAAACTGAGGCAGGGAAGGCATGCTAGATCCCATACTCGGGCTGAGATGAGCGAGCGAGCGAGCTTGTGTGTGTGTGTATGTGTGTGTATGTGTGTGTGTGTGTGTGTGTATGTGTGTGTGTGTGTAGACTCCTTAACCCCAGCCACGCTCCCAAGAAGCACCCAAAACCCACGTAACCACCTCTGTGGTGAGGGAGAGCAGCCCTCTGATCCCACTGTTCTGTCACCTCAAGGAGAATTGCATTCCCCGCCCCCGTGCCCTTCACAGCCTCAGAGGTGTCCTGGGACACGCACAGAGCCCCCTTTCCCCCTTGCAGCACCACACATTCTCATCTTCCAAACCCAGACACATCCCCAACACTCTCCCTTCCTTTTTCCCCCTCATAGCACCAAGGTCTTTCTCGCTGCAATCCCGGCAGGTGAAGGCTGGAAAAAGGGTAAATGGTATCTCGGTTTAGTGCTAGGGTCCTTCCTTAACCCTTTAACCCTGCCAGTCCCAGGCGCTTTGGGTAGCTGGAAAGCTGTTGGGGGGGCAGCCGGGGTTTGCAGCTAACCGCGGGGAGGTGGCGCTCTCAGCCCGGTTATCGCCGCCCGCCGCCCCCGGAGCGCACGGCTGCTGCGTACGGCTCGGTGCCCTGATGCCCACCCTTTAACCCCCGCTTCAAAAACACACTCACACACAGATGAGAGTCGCAAGAAGGGTTACCTACCCTCCGTCCCCAGCACCCGAATCGCATTCCCCATGGGGTTTATTCCTCATTCTGTGAGCACCACCATCCGAGGGGTTTTTGCTGGCCCTTCAACCTTTTCTTCCACCATACTACCGCCTCCCCTTCTCAACCCCCGCTCCACCAGCCCCGCATGTTTTCTCCTCCCCGCTTGCCCTCCGTTTCAGCATCCTTGTGAAAACGGAGACAATTTGGGCTGCATGTGCTGCCCCTGAAGTGCAAGGAGAGTGTGCAGCCCTGTGACTAGAGTCGGGGGAGCAGCTCCCAGCCCCAACGGCTCATTTGGCAGGGGGCAGTATATGAGTCCTTGCTCCCTACAAGCGGGGAACAGGACGATCAAACCCTCTGCTCCGTGAGTCATCCCTGAGTGATGCCACCATGGGTCGTGCCCCTTCATTGCTCCTAAATTGGGGTGGGAAGATAATGGAGGGGTTTCCCACGGTGTGGGTGCAGATGGCTTTTCTTTCCTCCTTTTTTTGGAGAGAGAGAGTCAGTGGGATCATAGCTCCAAATCTGCCTTCTTGCCTAGCTGTAGCATGCAGGAAATCTCCTGCCATCGATACCTGTTGCAGAGTTCAGCTCGTTAATTAGCTCCAGCAAACCGGTGCTGATAAACAAGCTCTTCTCTGGGCCTGATCCTGGGCTTGCAACATGCCGTTTGCCACCTTTCTAGGAGAAGTGCAAAGAGAGAGGAGTATTTTCTTCAAGATGGATGACAGGCTGTTTCTGTAACCAGCCTGCCTCCTCCCCTTGGAGGAAATTTACATCCCCAAGCGAGCTTTTGAAGGGAGAGGAGCTGGCACCTGGCCTGAGGTTTGCAGAAGATTGTCTTTCTCTGTGTCGCAGAACATGTTGGAATGGCTCGGTGTGGCTGCAGACAAAGCACAAGGGTCACCATCACATCCCAGCTCTCACCCTGCACAAGATGCTCCCATGTTCTTCTCATGGTTGCTTCCCCAAATTGCCTGAGGTCTCCTCTTGCCTGGGATTTGTGGAAGGTGCTGAGATGGATGAGAGCAAGAAAGGAATGTTTGGGCTTGGGTGAAACTGGACTAAGGTGTAGGCAACTTGATGTTGGGGGTTGATGTCCATCCATCCATTTGGGTGGGGTGGGAATTTGGGAGTCTGAAGCGTGGGAAGAAAGGCTTTGAGACAGTTCACACAGACAGGGTGGGGACAGGGATATTCTTCAAGTTGCCCAGAGAGGCTGTGGGTGACCTCTTCCTGGAAGTATTCAAGGCCAGGCTCAACAGGGTCTGGAGCAATCTGGTCTAGTGGAAGATGTCTCTGTCCATGACAGGGAGGGGATGAAACTAGATGATCTTTATGATCCATTCCAACTCAAACCATTCTATGACCATTCTACAAGGATTCTTTGCACCTCAGTTTCTTTGAAACGTGTTTCTGCCATGGAAAGCAGTATTTCAGTGTCCCACCTGCACTGGAGAGACTGGGGCCCCTTCTGAGATGCATTCATTTGCTTTGTATTCATCTGGGACTCTCTCAGGTCCTCAATTCACAGAGGATCACTCCTAACTCCCAAGTCACTGTGACAGGGTGTTGCAGTAACTCTTGTTTCTCCAAGGCAAGGCCACCACAAATGTCATCCTGAGCTTTAGCAAACCCCATCACTGTGGTTTAGGAGGTTCCATCTACCTTGAAACCCTTCTTAAAGCTCCTGCTGCCCAAAAGGTAATTCTTCCACAGCATCATTCTATCCCCAACCCAATACTGGTGGCATCCTATTATAAGATTAAGAAACCACTACCTGGAGGTCAAATTTCTCTCTTGGAAAGCAATCTGACATGCTAGCTCACGTGGAGAACATACATCCATTTCTTTTACACACGCTCTCTGTCATAGTTGGCTTTTTAATATGGCTTGCAGTGTGCTAAGGTTACAAACATGTTAACAAAAAAGGTAAAAAACTCTCCCCCCCAAAAAAAAATCAACTCCCTTCAGTATGTCCATTTGTCCTCACATCAGAGGCTTAGAAATTCCTCACGGTGCCTCTCGGAGCGAGGGTTGTGTATCAGTCTGATTATGCTGAGATAATCTGTCATGTTGCTTTAGGAAGCTCCCAGGGAAAGAGGAAAAGAAAAAATTAAATATTTTAAAAGGGGAAAAAATATATAAAATCAGAGGGCTGCTACATTAGTGCCTCTGTCTCACAGAGCCACACATCACTGCCCCCTTTATGAAAATTTAAATTGGTTACCTCTGTCAGAGAAAATGAGAGATTTGCTGATTTTAATTTGTTGGAGTGAATCACCCCCTGCCAGTGCTATCAAAATTAAACTGAGGATGGCTTTCTACATTCCTTCTCCTATTCCTTCTGCATTTATTTCCACCCCCCCAACGTCCCTCCATAAAACATTGCTCAAGGAGTGCCCAGCTGATGGTAAATGAACTGTTGGCACTGAAGCTCTGCCATGTCTGGTGGCATGCCTTAGTCCTGGGACAAGGGGAAGTGGGGAAGCAAATGGTATCTAGGGGACGAATGAACAGAGACCTTGCAAGGTAATCTGTATTTTCTACTAGTTTGGAATATTTTGGGAGTAAAAACTGAAGCACTGAAACAGATGGTTGTAGTCTTATGTGGTGCAGTCTGTGTTAGCCTGAAGTGCGTGTTTGAAGAACATAAAGTAGGAAAAAATTCTCTTTCCAGTGAGTGTCACAGTTTTTAAGGAAATCATTTACTCCAGGTAGAGCTGCTGCTTGCTGACTTGGCTTGAGAGAAGGATGGAAGAATCCTGCATGTATTTAGGACACCATTTTGTGCATGCCATATGCATGTACTGGTATAATTGGCAACACTTCCTGTGAACATCTAGTTTGGGTCAGAGGCAAGGCTTCATCCTGCGATTTCAGCATTCCCACCTGCATGTTCACCTTGTCTCCTGCCTGTTACTAGCCTGGTTTTGCTAGATGGAGATGTTTCCTCAGTTTTGAGCTCAACTGGCCTATTAAAGAGTGCTTTCTGCTTGCAAAATGGCTCTTTTATTCCTTTCCTCTGCCAGATATTAGGACTGTCCCGTTCCTGGCAGACCTACCTATTCCATATTCATTGAGACTTAGCATAGTTCTCTCTCTAAATGCTTTCAGGACAGGGATCATCACAATTTCCATGCTATAATAGATCTGGAGCTGAAAAGCTTTGAATCTGTCCCATCTGTGCTCCTGTCCTCTTGTTGACCTCTCATCTGATCATTTAAGCCTACAGCTCCACAAGCCACTGAAAGTTTGGCCTACCCAACACCAACCCTTGTGGCTTGATTTCCAGAGATGCTGTGGTGCAATCCCCACCAGGGAACATGGGCTTTGTAGAGCTGGTCTTATCCGCTTCCAAACCATGTGTCTCAGGCCAAGGGTTCAGGTCGCAGTTAATTCAGGCATTGGTCTTTCTGTACTTCCATGCTTTCAGCTGTAAAATGGGAATCCCTAACTTCCTCCTGCCCAGCAGCAGCGCCAGCTGTTCAAATGGACTTGGTCAAACAACACTTCCTTCGGAATTCTGAGGTGAAGGGCATCAGACATGAACTATTCCTCTTGTGTTTGGACTGTGAATGTATGTCCACCTTTAAACATTCCTCTCGAGTCGTGTTTTATTGCCCATTCTCAAACCGTATTTTCTTGATGTCTTTTCACAACTGTCTGGAGGTATCCAAGTCTCTTGTATCTACCTGGGTTAAAAAAATGCTTTTTCAGGAGACTTTCTGTAACACTTCACCCTGCAAAATGGTCCTTTGCACAGTCCAGTTGATATGCAACTAGAATAAGCCTGGGGTAGGAGCCTGGTTTATATTCCATGCTGTTTAGCAGCAATCTAACAATGGCTATCTCCTCGAAACAAATATCTGCTGGTTCCTGCAAATGAAAGTCAATACACCTTCAGAAGGAAATTTGTCCCGATGGGGTCTTTTGTATTGAAAGCCCTGTTGGTAGATTTATTCATTGTGCAGGTTCGTTCCCTTAACAAGTCAGTTATTCATTGGCCATTGCTTGAGGGTGTGTGGAATTTATGGTCATAGTCCTGTAATCAGATATTTTGTTATGGAGGGCTTTGCCACTGTGGAAGGTTTGAATAAATCAGCATGCAGCAAAAATTGATCCTCTCACAATCTATTTCTAGACTCAGCTCCTGCTTTAAGGGTATTTCTCCCCTCCTTGAGCTATGCTGCTAAAGCCTTTGCACGTTCCGTCGCTGGTCAGCTCTACCAAAGCTATGAATTAGTGCATGTGCATAGATGTGCACAAGTAACACATGTTTTCTGGACATGGTTTTTGTTCTGACCACACTTGAGACACACACCATTGTGTGTCTGCCGTTTTCCAGGTGAAAACAAGAAGATTTTTTTCTCTATCACCTGACAAGTTTCTGGACGTTGGAGAGGACCTCCTGAAAAGGCTTTAATCAGATGTCAATGGGGAAAGGGAAATCTGATTTTGAGTCACTGCACTGATGCCTTAAGTACTAAAGAGCTTGGCCTGCTAATCTTCACTTCTCAGGTGTTGTTCTACTTTCCGATCAGACCTACTGAGCTGAAAGAAGGGTTAATTGCTGACAAAAAGCTCCTCCTCACCTTTGTGCATGCAAAGAAAGGGGCAAGAGTGAGTACCTGTTTTTTTTAAGATAAGTGCAAGCTCACTGTTTTTCAGGCAATGGTCAAAGACTTTGGTTCCTGTATAGGCTCCAAAAATATCTCTCTATGAAGATGAAATCAAAGCAGAGTCTATGATTTTTGTGACAGAAATCAGGGATGGGAGGAGAGAAATATCTCTGTAACCTAGCAGCCTGTAGAGCTGCTGTCTGTTAAAGTCCTTGGTGATGTTCAATGTGTAAATGGTAGCAAATCTCCTCCCTGGGAGCCGGGCTGAACTCTATTGGCGCTCACACTTGGGATGGAGCTAGCAAGTGATGTGGTTAGTCACTGGTCTGACATGCTGTCTGCCTTACAAACATTCCCTGAGGCATAGCATTTGATAGCTCTAGGGGTGGGTTTTGATTTAGGAAGTGTGCATGACAAAGGACATTTAGTGCCTGGACTGCTCTGCTGAGTGCAGCCAGATCGAAAGGGAGTAAAACTGTGAAGGACTTTGGGGATTATGTCTGCAGAGCATGTGAGTAGTCAAACACTCGGGAGTGCTGATGGGAGAGGAGAGAGGGTCTCTGAGCTGCCCACATCTCAGTAGAGGCAGCAGACAGAGCTGCCTTCCAAACACTCATCTCAGCACTTGCAGGTCAGTGATGGGGACAAGTGATGGAACAGGTAGGTAGTGAATGTAAGTTTGCTGCATATTCTAACTCCTTAGAAAGACTTAACATGAACAATGTTAAATGTTGTCTGTCCTATGTGACTGCTGGCTTCTGCCAGCTTGGGGTTTTTCAGATATGTTAATAGGGATAGTGATGCTGTCAGGACTTCCAGATTCACCAGATGGAGACGATTCTGCTGCCAGCAGGAGAGATGGTGACAGTCAGAAGCGCAACAAGGCTGGGAGGGCAATAGGGAAGTCAGGAGAGATCCCAGCAAAATATCAGTTAGCTGAGGCATTCTGTTAAATGTGATGCATGGAAATATCAAGAAGTTTCACCTTTGCTGTGAGAGTTAGCATGCTTGGACATATACCTAAGGCATCTCTCAGGGACTAGACAATGGTGGGAAATTCCTGGAGGCCGTGCTACTGGAGGGGGAGGTGTTGGCAGCAAGCTCAGAGTCTGACCTTTCACCAAGATCAAATATGATGATGGTGTGGATTGGAGAAGGTGATTTTCAGAGGTCCTTTCCAACTTCAAGCATCTGTGATTCTATGAAGATGGGACATGAATACTGCAGATTCTGATGCTCCTATTTGACATAGCTGCCCTCAGTAGCTGCTCTTTGGTGAGCAGAAGTCCTGCAAGATACTTAAAAATGCCCTGGGAAAAGCTTTAAAGACTGTCCTGCAAAACAAACTTCAGAATGGAACTATATGACAACATTTGGGCCTAGTATCTCAAGAGGGACAAAATCTGATGGGGATTGAGACCTAGGGGCTGAAATCTAAGGGTGCTGAGGTGTTTTGAGTGAGAGCAAAAGGTTTTGTTACTGTGTGAAACAGTTTTACTACACCTTGAGAAGCAGAGCTTGTCTTTGCCCTGAGCTGGGCCAAAACTCTCGTTTGATGCCCTGTTGACTTAATCTGACTTTTCTAGACAAATTTCCTCCTGGCAAGTCCATACTCCATCTCTCTGGAGTATTTCACTGTTTTTTTTGAGCTGAGCTGTGGCCAATGACAATACCATAATGTCTTTGATCAGAAATGTGACACTTCCTCAGTTCCATCACTGAAGGCTTCTTGTGAGTAGCTTCCTCCGTTGCCCTGGGAAAAGCCAAGCATTCAGACTTGTTCTGCAGCTGAGGAAGGAAGATCCTCTACCACACACTGCAACAGCTCCTTCTTCCTAGTTCTGTGGGTCTGATGGCTGCTGGGTCCCTCCCTTGTTTAGTCCGGGTTTTGACTTCTGGTTAGCAGTTATGGTCTTCACAAAAGGACCTTTAAGATCACCCAAGAGCACTCATGAGGATAGCACCTGAGTACTAACAGCCTCAGGTGCAATGTGGGATGCAGTGCTGGGCATGAGGAAGACGGTTGGTAAAGCTGCTGTGATTTCTACCAGCTCCCAGCATGTGCAAGGACTATGCTTTTTTCTCAATTGGAGCTCATCTGAAAGGGTTTAGGGAGTTGAAATATCTTTCTCTTCCTATCCTGAATAGGTCTCAACTGTGTTTACAGAGGAACTCACCACAATGGTTTGCATTTTGTGTAATGTGGGACAACGTAGTGCTTTTTTTTTCTCACCGCCTTTCTCTTGGTTGGATCTAAATAGGACACAGTTCTTCTCAGTCCTGGAGCTAGGTCACCAGGCTCTGCTTGTGAGCAGGTGACAGCCCTGAGGAGTGATAGGAAAGCTGGTGTTAAATACAGCTGAACACACCGGGTGCTCCACACATAGAATCATGTCATCACAGAACTGTGGGGTTTGGAAGTGGAGACCACCTAGTCCAGCCCTCCTGCTAAAGCAGCTTCACCTAGATCAATTTGCACAGGAACCAGATAGGTTTTGAAAGTCTCCAGAGAAGAGACTCCACAGCATCTCTGAGCAGCCTGGTTCAGTGATCTGTCACCCTCAAAATAAGGAAGTCTCTCTTCATCTTCAAGTGAAACCTCCTGTGTTCCAGTTTGTGCCCCTTGTCTTATCATTGGGTACCACTCAGAAGAGCTCAGCTCCATCCTCATGACCCCTGTAGATATTTATAAGCATTTATAAGATCCCTTCTTGCTTTTCTCTTTTACAGGCTCAAGAGCCATAAAGATGGTCATCTTTCATGTGGACTCAAAAGTCTCTCTGTAACTTCCTGTGGATCTAAGCACCCTTTATGAACAGTGAGGTGCACAAAGCAACATAAGGATGTGGTTGTTAAAACCCCAGCTTCCCACCTCAAATTACAAGTCAAACACTGTGTTTGCTTCCCACTTAATGCTGTCCCTCTGAGGTTTTCTTCTAGCACTAAGCCCTTTTGAAGTTGCTGTTGATTACAGAACAGACAGCGAGCATAATCTCTCTGTGGAAGTTATTTGTAGCTGGAGAGGAGAAAGGGAGGGGGCTGGAAAAAAATCAATCACTCTAGTGCAAATGCCAGCAATGGGGTGGAGAATCAATGATGCTCAGCCATACTTTTCACTCAGTGGCCCATCCTGCCACTCAAGATGTCCTTTTCTGAAGGTGTCCATCTGATTGCTACTACTCCTTAGACAGTCACAGAAGAAGTAATTGGAAGAGGGGTTTAGCTGTGCAAACTGGATTCTGGTCTGGAAGGTGACTTCGGTGGTGTAATTGTTCTGTCCAGCTGCCAACTCCTTATCAAATATTGGCTTTGTCTGCACCCTAATTTTCTCTGTTCTTGTAGGTCTTCTCCTGGTTATTTCCTGGGTCAACAGGATGAATTATTTAAAGCCACAGTGCTTTATTCCCTCCCAGGTTACTGGCCAATACTGTCTGCTGTCCCTCAGCCTTTCTTGATGAGGTTTCTTAGGTTTACACCACTTATCACCATTGGTTGTACAGCACTGACTATGAGCATGGCCAGCATGGAGCTCCTGAGCACAGAGGCAGCTGTTTGGTCTATGGCTTCAATTAGGTGGAAAGCGAACCATTTGCAGAGATGACTTCAACATCAGGTGGTCTTGGGTTCTTGTTTCATCTCCAGCTCAGCCCTATCATGCTGTGAAGCTCCTGGACTAAGAGACTCTTTGCAGCATTCCCTAAGTACTCTCAGCCTCAGGAAAATTTGGATTGGAGGTTCATGAGTTTCTGGAAGTTTGTCCTGTTTCCTACAACAGGGTCCAACTCTTAGCTGGTGCTTCCTGATATAACTATGGCAGAAACAATGAGGATGGGAGAGCTCTATGCTGAAAAAAAGCTGGTATGCAAGCAGTTGAATTTTCTCTGTAGAAATCTAACTGCAGTTTCAAAACTTGAAATTGTTTGGGTTTGTTTTTTTTTTTGCCTTCTTCCTTCTTTGCTTCAGATTCCTGCTAATGAGTCTTGTCTTCTAGATGTTCTTGACTCGATGACCCACTGAAGGTCATGGATGGCTGCAGTGTTTGAATTTTGCCAAACATTAGCCATAAATAACTTTGAAGTGCTAATAACACAAAGCCTGGTGTTTTTTGCACTGACGTGATAGGCAGGCAGAACTGGGAGGTGAAGGACTTCAACCCACACTAGCCCAGTGCACCAGCTGCTGATTAATGGTTGTTTCCTTTTATTCCATAGAATCCATATCAAAGACTCCAAAAGTGGTTGAGGCTCAGTAAAACATTGACTACTCTCTCCCTTGAAGAAGAGAAGCTCTAACATGGGTAAATATTCAAAGTGAGAGAACAATGAGGAAGCCTGGGTACACATGTGGCAGAGGCTTAGCGGTAGTGGTGCGATTGCAGGCTACAGGTGAGTGGTTGGGCTTGATAGAATAGAATAGAATAGAATAGAATAGAATAGAATAGAATAGAATAGAATAGAATAGAATAGAATAGAATAGAATCAATCAGGTTGGAAGAGACCTCCAAGATCATCCAGTCCAACCTAGCACCCAGCCCTATCCAGTCAACTAGACCATAGCACTAAGTGCCTCATCCAGGCTTTTCTTGAACACCCCCCCAGGGATGGTGACTCCACCACCTCCCTGGGCAGCCCATTCCAATGCCAATCACTCTCTCTGGCAAGAACTTCCTCCTAACATCCAGCCTAGACCTCCCCCGGCACAGCTTGAGACTGTGTCCCCTTGTTCTGTTGCTGGTTGCCTGGGAGAAGAGACCAACCCCCACCTGGCTACAGCCTCCCTTCAGGTAGTTGTAGACAGCAATGAGGTCACCCCTGAGCCTCCTCTTCTCCAGGCTAAACACCCCCAGCTCCCTCAGCCTCTCCTCATAGGGTTTATGTTCCAGGCCCAAACGTCTCTTGTAACCTTGACAGTTCTATGATTCTATGACACTGTTGCTAGCACTATGGTAGCTAGCATGGGCTCTGACTGAGGCTGAACATTGCTGTGCTTTATAAACTTGACTTCTTTAAAAGATCTGTTATTATGCCAGGAGTGGAGATGTGTTTCACCCGGGAAGCATCAGTTCCATTTCCTTCTACTTAATCCTTGCAATGACTTTGCTGTGCCAGCATGTGCTAGAATGTGCAGTGGTCTGAATCCCTGCAGATCTTCAATCAATGAAGTATCACATCAAATGTTAATCAAAAATACATGTCAGGGTTTGTTCTCTGATTAAGTGGCATGGTGCAATTCATTGCCACAGGACTAAGTTCTCTCTTGCCTCCCCACCTGCGGATCAATCTTGATCACACAGTTTACCAATAATAGTCCCTGGAGAGTGCTTGGCATTACCTTGGTAGCAATTACATAGTTTGGATGGCCATTTGATGGCTCTTGAGCCTGGTCTTTGTTCTCTGGTGGTTCAACAGTGTATTTGTAGCAAAAAAAAAAAAAAAAAAAAAAAAAAAGCCACTATTAATCCAAATAATAAATGAACAGGAAAAAATGAAGGCTAAAACGAGAACAGAGATATTGGCATTGCTATCAAGGTTTACAGAGAGGTGGTACTCACAGACCACATCTCAGGACAACACTTTGCACATAGTCAGTGATGTGCCCAAGAGTAACCTTTCTAGTAGTGTGGATTTCCCCTCGGTGGCTTAGTCCACACCTAGTTGAGCTCAATATGAGGCATAAGTGAAGTGTGACATCTCAGATGAGTCTCCAACATAATGTTGGCTCATCTGGGCTGTAATCCTGCATCCACTTCCTATCTGATGGAGGCTTGTGGTTCAGAGATCAACACCAGTGCACACACAGAAGAGACAGACAGAACCTTCCAGCACTTTTTTTTCTTGTTCAAGCTCCAGTGACTTCAAATAGCTAGAAAGGATCTTGGCTCCTCCTTTGCCCCACTTCTCTATAGTAACAAGGAAACACACCACTGACTTTCCTGAACATTTGTTTCATATGTGGTGTGAAAGAAGTGATCTTCACTGTCACAGTGATTGGATGACAAACAGCCTTCAATCCTGTGCTGATTGTGTGCCTTGGAGCACTGAGTCTCCTACATGCTCTGAGAGCCTATATGCACGAATGCCAACCTGTAACTCAGGAGAGATTCTGAAACCATCTTTTCCTGTGAGACAAAGCTTGATAATTTCTGGCCATTCAAAAGCATCCAGAACATTTTAAATTGTGTCATCTGGGTTAGATTCCAATGTCAAGTCTTTTGTATTTCAGGCTTTCCTGTGTGATTATTAGAACAAGTGGATGGAGTAGCTACATGAGCAACCAATGACCTTCCACTCCCCTTTTTTCCACCACTATGGCACTTTGCTGAACCCCAGGATACTTTCTAATCTTCTCCCCTTCTTGCACTGTATTTAGAGTCCAGTAAACTAAACAGAAATAGGACACAGGTCCTAAACCTGCCCTGTATGCGTAGGTAGTTTAATTTTTAGAACACACCTGAATGTGTTTTCAGCCCTGCTCAGGCAGCACTCTCCCATCCCAAGCCTGGCCGAAGCTTGGAGTACAGCCTGTCCAGAGACTGTTCCCAGCAGAGACATGGGTCAAATTCTTCTGACAGGGAGAGGGGTGAAATCCTCAGCTGTGCAGTTGTCCTGTGTTAATTGTAAACCAAGCAGCAGCACATGGGTTGAGCTGTGTGGAGATGTCTGTCTGGGGGCTCCTCTCTCTGCCATAACAGCACACTGCAACAATCAGCTGCTTTTACAGCTCCATAGATCATGGGATAAGAAACACATTTAATTCTATGGTAAGGTCACTTTTTAGTTAAAAGGGACAGAATGGATTTAATTTATAAGCCTCTCCAACTTTATGGCTTGTATTTAGAGTTATATGTATTATGTAGTGCCAAACACGTATTATAAAAATTGATTCCCCCTTTCTCCTTCCTGGATTTGCTGTGTCAGGAGGATTCTGATTACCCTCCTGTTTGCTTCAAGCCAGCAGATAGAATGAGGTAGATCTAAATGTCGGGGTTGACATCTGTGACTGCAAAGTGCAAGTTTATAGGCAATGAAACTGGCCCAGATCTATTCCTGGATGGATTAGAATGAATATGATTTTTACCAACCTACCACAATACAGGATAGGAGGACAGAGCTGTGGTCTGCAGGGGAAAGTGCAAGTCACTGTGATGGGCAAGGTGCAAGGGGTTAACAGGTGAGCTGATGTTACTGTCTTTGTGTGGGTCCTTTCAGGGTAATGTGACATAAACACAGCCTTTAAATTCAACAGCAAATTTCAGGCAAGAGAAATAAAGTCCAGAGAAGGTCAGAGAGAAGAATGATGTGGGTGGTTTGGGTTTTTTTCTTCTAGGAAACTTTTAAAATCTTTCCAAAGTTCTTAACAGAAGCGAGAGTGAGAGCGAGGCTGGGGGAGCTGGGATTGTTTAGCCTGGAGAAGAAGAGGCTCAGGGGTGACCTTATTGCTGTCTACAGCTACCTGAGGGGTGGTTGTGGCCAGGAGGAGGTTGCTCTCTTCTCTCAGGCGGCCAGCACCAGAACGAGAGGACACAGCCTCAGGCTGCGCCAGGGGAAATTTAGGCTGGAGGTGAGGAGAAAGTTCTTCACTGGGAGAGTCATTGGCCACTGGAATGGGCTGCCCAGGGAGGTGGTGGAGTCACCGTCCCTGGAACTGTTCAAGGCAGGATTGGACGTGGCACTTGGTGCTCTGTGGTAAAGGGTTGGACTTGATGATCTGTGAGGTCTCTTCCAACCCTGATGATACTGTGATACTATGATACCGTTGGAGAGACACCACTGAAGGAAAGAGAAGGGCTGACAGCAAGAGGAAGCTGACCAAATTTATCACTCCATCATTGCTCCCAGCATCTCAGTATCTGGTGCTCTAGCCACATCTTGGCCTTATTTGATTTAAGGATTCTTTTTTGCAGAACAATGGACATCAGAGAGTGGGAGAGAAGGAAATCAGTACTTGTGAGGCTAGAAAGAATCATTATAATCTTGTGGTTGAACTCCTGTGGACAGGGATGGCAGCTTCATCCCACAATGACCACCTTGTGGTGAACCTGTTAGATAGATGCCATGCCTTGATTTAGAGTCTTTCAAGTGCTGATGAATGGAGCATGTTGTACAAGTGAGGGAGAATTCAGATAGGGCCTTGAAAGGAATAGAAGAAGCCTGGCTCATCTTTGATGCATCTCTATGTCATAGTCCACTCCTCAGGAGGATGGCAAAGAATAATGCTTGGACTCGGTGACCTTAAAGGTCTTTTCCAACCAAAATGGTTCTTCAAAGGAGACATCAGCCTCCCTCTACCACAAAACCACAGAACTGTTGAGGTTGGAAAAGGCCTTTGAGATCATGGAGCCCAACAGCTTGCAAGCCCACAACTACTGCTGGGCCACTGCTACTATATCGGGTCCATTTACACCATGTCCATGCAGCTTTGAAATACCTGCAGGGATGGTGACTCCACCACTGCCCTGGGCAATGTGTTCCAATGCCTGATAAGCTTTTATATGAAGAAATTGTTCCTAATATCTAACCTACAACTTCCATGGCACAGCTTGAGTCTGTTTCCTCTAGTCCTGTTGCTCATTGCATGTGAGAAGAGACCAATCCCTACCTTGCTACTACCTCCTTTCAGGGATTTGTAGAGAGCAATGAGGTCTTCCCTCAGCCTCCTTTTCTCCAGACTAAATAATCCCATTTCCCTCAGCCATTTCTCACCAGACCTGTTCTCCTTCCTTGTTGCTCTTCTCTAGACAGGCTCCAGCACCTCAATGTCTTTCTTGTAGTGAGGGGCCCAAAACTGAACCCCACACTCGAGGTGCAGCCTGACTGTTGCTGAGTAGAGGGCAGCAATCACACTCCTAGACCTGCTGGCCATTTCCTTGCGACTGTCTTTCCCGAGCATCTGCTTTCGACGTCTGTGATTAAGCTGCACTCATAAAATTCAGAGTAAATACTCAGGACAAGCTGTTAGCTGCCCTTTAAAGTTGAGAAGGGAAGAAATGAACTGCATTTCCCTAATATAAAGTCGTGGCCATGCTTGACTGAGTGACTGCAGTAAAACCGGAGCTATAAATAAAACACATGCGCCTGTGTCCACCTCGGTAATCTCCTGAGGATTTGCTTCAGGACTTCCTTCAATGAAATATCCATATTTTCAGCCTCTATTTATATTAATTAGGGGCTTTATTGTTGATTTTTTTTTCCTTTTTTTTGGGTGTTGTTTTCTGTTTTGTATTGGTTTGCTTTGCTTTAGTGCAATGAGAACAAAGTAGTACAGGACACTCAGTCTAAAATAGCAACGTGAACAAGGTGCAAAAGGACACTCAGACCAAAATAGAAGGTGGTGGTGAGGAACAAGCCAGGTGCCAGGCAGGAGTGAAGAGGGTTTGCACATTCCTTGCATGGGGTCATATTGTAGCAGTGCTGGCTGTTTCTCCCAAGGACTGGATGCACCCTTCCACAAAAGCTGTGCCCAGGATGGATTTAGCTGAGAATTGAACAATCCTGAGTGTTGTATGGACCTGTAGCATAGAATCGTAGAATTGTTTTGGTTGGAGAAGACTTTTAAGATCAGGGAGTCCAACCATCAACCTAAGACCACCATGGCCATTAAACTATATCCCATGGGATACATGTGTTTCCAATACCTCCAGGAATGGTGACTCCACCACCTCCTGTGGAGTGAGAATGGAAAGATCTGTAGCCTGTGCTGCTTATCTTTGCTCACCCAGTTATGAAACGTCAACAACACAAAAAAACATTGGGAATTGTGAAACTGGAACACTTCAATTCTTGAGATGCTTAGAAACATCTTATTTTTTAATGATCTGGAACTTGTGGCCATCCTCTCCAGCTTGTTTCAGCAGTGACAGCTGAGATTTATTTTTTTCTTTTTTGTAATACTACTTGTACTTATTTTTAAGTTAATCTTTTATAATGGCATAGCTTTAAGAATTCCAATTTCACAGAGGCATCCCAGGTACTGCAAGAGCTGTCACAAAGGTGCCACAATCTGAGAACAGAGGGATGTCCAAAATTAACAGACTACAAAACAGTAATGTGAACAGAATGCTGTCTCCATGGGGAGTGAAGTATTTGCCTCTGCATCCTTTCTTTTGGTCTCCAAGGAGCTCTGTCTCTCTAACAGCAGCATCTTAGAAACTGAAAGGAGCAGTTCACAGGGAGTGAAGTTCACAGGGAATGAAGTTCACAGGGAGTGAAGGTCTCTCTGGCACTGTAGGCACATTTATCAGCATCCTGGATGGAAAGGACATGTCCTTTAGCTTCATTGTGCATGCAGAGATTGAAAATCTTAGCTTTAGAAGCCTAAACTTAAATTTGCCTAAAATTAGATAAATGAAAAGGCACCAACAGGAACTTTGGACTTGAAGGTGAGATTCAAACATGGGGCAGAGGCTGAGTGTTACACCTACATGGAGAACGATCAAAGAACCTTGCCTGCCTGCTGCAAATAAACAGGCACTCATGCTGGAGAGGGCAATGACTGCAGGTGTGTGAAGATGTGATTGAGGGGAAGAGGCATCATGGAATAATATAGATGGAAGAGGATGAAGAGTCACTGATTTCAGAGTGACTGTTCTTCTGCACTCAGATTTGCTGACATGTAGAGTTTCCTGCTATATTAAAAGGGGACAGTGGATGATTCAGAAGGGGTGTCTCATCTCTCCCAGCCACCTTCAGCTTGACTGCGGGAGGGGAAATGAGTGCATGAAGAGCAACTTTCTGCCCCAAAATCATGGTGACCAAGAACTCTCAGAGGTTTATCAGGGGTCTGAGGCTCAGATAGGACAAAGACTCTGAAGAGAGCTTGGTAAAGATAGAGCAAGACTGCTAAGCTTGGACCTGTTGGCTTGAATGTGACCTGGTTTGCTAGCATCATGCTGTATCATACCAGGATGAGATTGCTTCCTGAAATTTGCCTTGGACCCCCCAAATATCTCTATGGCTGAAGATAAGGCATTAGCGATGGAGGACTTCAAGTCAAAATGACTACACAAGTGGAAGCAGTTTCTCCTGCCTGCAGAAAGTAGTTCTCAGGTCTGTAGGTTGTCATATGAGTCCTTGAGCTATCTGGGACTTCACTGCAACGTTAGAACAGAACATTTTCACCTTGTTG
This sequence comes from Tricholaema leucomelas, assembly GCA_013400475.1. Taxonomy (NCBI): domain Eukaryota; kingdom Metazoa; phylum Chordata; class Aves; order Piciformes; family Lybiidae; genus Tricholaema lacrymosa; species Tricholaema leucomelas. Next base: position 1,164,735 of record WAAF01003952.1, on the reverse strand, counting down.
CTGATGACTCACCAAACACCTGAGAGAAAACAGCAAGGAGGCATCTCATGGGCTACAGAAACATCTTGATGCAAAGGCCCCACCCCTGTGTTCAGCTTTACAGAGGCTACAGAGGCGGTGAAGATGCCAACTGCCTTCACATGGAACTCCAGCTCAATGACATCATGGAGGTTGCCTTGGAACTCATTTACTGTCCAGGACAATAATTTTTCTGGGAACCAGAAATGTCAATCCAAGGTGGATTTGTTTTCTTTGTTTGGTTTATTTTGGGTTTGTTTGTTTGTTCTTCCAAATCAAGTACCTTTAATTTTATGGCATCACTGTTCTTTGGTTTCAAGAGTCTTTCTTTCCCTAATGTTGACTTCCCATCATCAAAGCATAGGATTTTAATTTTCTTTTCATGTTCCTTCTGGAAGGTCAAATTCCTAGAATCTTCTGCTAAGTCATGTTCTCCCAGTCATCCTAATAAGCTTTCTCTGCAACCCTTTCTCAAAGGCAATTCATCTTCCTTAGAACCTGAATGCAAAAACTGGACGTAGTAGTTAGGTATGGCTGAAGATAAGGTCTCCCTTATATTTGGAGATCTGGAAATATCTCTTTTGTTGACATGTTATCTCCTTCACAGCCATGCTGTTTGTAGCCAACCTGTATCTTCATCTTCTACTATTTTCTGTTCCATAGCAAAGACTTTACTCTTTTCATAGAATTACAGAATGGCTTGGTTAGGAAAGGACCTCTAAATGTCATCTGCTCTGACCTACCTGTACTGTGGTAGGCTCAGAGCCCTCTCCAACCTGATCTGGAATGGTTTCAACAATGAGACATCTACCACCTCTCTGGTTAACCTGGGTCAGTGTTTCATCAACCTTATTGTAACAAAATGTCTTCCCAATACCTAGTCTGTGTCCTCTCTTTTAATTTAAATCCATCACACTTTGTCCAGTCGCAAGAGGATTCTCCCCATATTTCTTACAAGCCCCATTTCTATGTTGGAAGGTCACAATAAGGTGTCCCTGGAGCCTTCTCTTCTCCAGGCTGAAGAACCCCAATTTCTGTTGCTTTTAGCTGGAAAATGTCCTCATTATGTAAAGGTGACAGTATGACTCTTAGCTTACACCTGGGGAAACTGAGGCAGAGGCAAAAATGTGACTTGGTCTTCATGAAGGAACAAATTCTTTACCATGAGGGCATGAAACAGGTTGCTCAAGAGAGTAATTGAGGCCCCATCCCTGGAGATACACAAGGTGAGGCTTGAGAGGGCTCTGGGCAGCCTGATCTAGTTGAGAATGCCCCTGCTTACTGCAGAGGGGGTTGAACAAGATGGCATTTGGAAGTCCCTTCAAACCCAGATCATTCTATGATTCTATGAAACCTCATCAAAGCCTTGCTAAGGAGACAAGATCCTTCAATGCCAAGCTGCTGTGGGCATCAAGAATTTGTCCTGTCCTGACTTCCCTCCAACGAAGTCTAGGTTCAAATGCCTCCCTGTGGGCAGAGGCTGCCTCTACCAGGCAGGCATTATGATAAGGAGACTGGTTGTTTTTTTCCTCTTCTCAGTCTACATCCCCCCCTCCCTTCTTTGCTGGGCTGGGGATGAATGGGAAGAGAGAGGCTCTGAGTGGACTCTGTTCTCTAATGCCAGTCGCTGCTGAATTTCAAATAACTCCCCAAACAAAACCCAAACAAGCAGGCTCTTGTGCTCCTCTATCTCCTCTCTCTTTGGCCTTAGTCACCAGGCTTGGCAGCTCTGCTGCTCTTCTGTGGCTCGTCACATGCTAGGCAGGGAGGATGGGCTGCTTTTCCCTCTCTGTTTCCTTAGAGGTCTGAAACGACAGAGCCCTTTGCTTTGTTTGCTTTGCTGGGGCAGGAGTGAGGGTGGGTTAGAGAAAGAGGGAGGATGGTGTAACTCTCCCTTGGCAGGGTTTTTGGTGAGCAGCAAGGTGAAGGATGGTAGTTTCAGAAGAGCATCTATCATCACCCAGCCTTGTACCCCTGACTCCTTTGTGCTGGTGGGGAAGATTGGTCTTCTCTCAGAGGGTGATAGGAAGGTGCTGGCTGCTCAGAGGTGGAGAGAGCAAAGAATGGGTGGTTCAGTGTCCAAGAGGAGTGGCTTCACTGGATCCTGGGGGCATTCACCATCTGACTGCGATGTCCTGGCTGCAGAAAATGACTTGTGCAACCAGATCAGCTTTTGTCTCCAATGCAGCTAGAGGTAAAAGGGAACAGGAGGATGAACTCAGTTGGGTGCCACAACTTGGCCAGAGCTCATCTTGAGTTGTCTGGGCCTCAGACCATTCTCCTGACACTGTTGTACATGGGGAGGACAGAAGAGGGGATGAGAAGAGGAGAGCATAAAACTGCCCTGATCACCTCTGCCCTGTTGCTTTCCAAAGCAGTGGTGGCATGGTAATCACGGAGAGAAGGCCAGGCCAACTCACGTGATCTGAGCAAAAAGCTTTTTATAGGGATCTGGACATTCTGAAATTTGCTCTGCTCATGATTCAAGACTGGATATGAACTCCTTCAACCTGCAGGTAGAAGGTTCTTTCTGGACAGCATGGTGGGGTCAAAGCTATTATAGACTAGGGCAGATTCTTATGACCCATTAATTTCTAGCAAGCTGAGCTTGATTACCTGGGGCAGTACAGTCTGTTTTCTGCCAAAAAAAAGGATTAAACAAAAATTAAAAAGGGGGTTAGGACCATTTCTTTATCTTGTGTCTTAGACCAGAAAAGCCCTCTGTGCAGAGCTCACTCAAGATGCACTGTGAGTCTTCAACAGCATATTGAGGTGTTGTTCACTCTGCTGTGCTCAGGCACAGGTCTCCATTCAGCCCAGCTTTATCTGGACGAGAGGGGCTTGCTCATCCAGGCAGCCTGCTTTGAACATCAGGACATGACCTCATGCTTGTGGTAAGGGATATTAATTCCTGACTTAACTAGGGCAAAGGAGACACCAAGTTGAAGAAAAGCCTGTACTACTGGCTGAGCAAAAGCCAGCCAGCTTCTGCCTGAGGTCTATTGACCTAAAAGAGGAAATTGTTAATAAGCATGGATTGTCTGTGTGGAAGGCATACAGCTGGTGCCTTTGAAACTCATGGAAAGGAAGTTGTCCTGGTTTGAGCTAGACCAGAAATGACTCAGCTGAAGGATTTGACTCCTCAGCTCAGTCTCTGCTTAGTGAGGACAATTTCCAGAGTTCAGGGCAGGTTTGCACAGCCAGTGACTGCTTCTAGCAGTGAGGACGGAGATGGAGAGAGTTACTGGGCTGCAGAAAGGCTCTGGCTTCGATTTGATCCTGTGCAGACCAAGGGCACTCCCCTATCTTTTGTGCCATGCAGGGGGCCAGGAAGTAAGAAGTGGTACCTGCAGGGGAGATTGGGCAGAACAGGTGAGTCTAAACTGAACAAGGGATTCCATTCCATGGATATCATCTTCAGGATAAAGCTGAGTGGTCACCAGGGTCAAACTTCTTATTCAGTGGCCAGTGTTTGAAGAGGACTCTGTCCATTTTGCCTTCAATCCTGATCCACGTGTCCCTAAATTCACTTCCAGAATTCATCTCCCTAATCCACTGGAGAGTCCAGTCTGGGACTTTCACAGTGCCTGCCTTCAGGATCAGTGATGACATAACTGCCATCAGTGTTTGGTGGGTTTGTATCTATTTAATTCTGTTATTTTCTTTAAAGCTGATTCAGTTTTCTTTCCCAGCCCATCAGTCTCTCTGCCTTATTCCCTTTCTCTTCCCTCTAGCAAGGAAGAAGGTTTGCCCAAGGAGGTGCTGGAGTCACTGTCCCTGAGGGTGTTCAAGAAAAGACTGGATGGGGCACTTAGTGCCATGGTCTGGTTGACTGGATAGGGCTGGGTGCGAGGTTGGACTGGATGATCTTGGAGGCCTCTTCCAACCTGGTTGATTCTATGATTCTATGATAAACAGTCTTTGTCCCTCATCTAGTGGCCCACTCATCCTCGGTCCTTGACACAAGCTGACTGTCTTGTGGATGAGTCTTCCTCCAGGGCTCGTCACTACTGCTTTTTTTGGTGGGAAAAAACAGAATATGAGATGTTGCTGATGCTAGCCACCACTGCTGAATGGCTCTTGGGGCCGTCAGAAAATACACAAGTAAGATATAATCATGGTTTTGTACCAAATTTGGTGTTTGGGACTAACTGCAAGAATCCATGGGTGAGATTCAGTGGCCTTGTTTTGTCTGATGGCAAACTACGTGGACATAAAAGCATCTTCTAGCAGTAAGTATATGTGTGTGGGTGTATATATATATATATATATATATGCAATATGTGCACACACACACACACACATAAAGCTATAATTCAAGATGTTTTATGAAGAATGTCCAGGACTCAGCACTGTCTCAGTGTTTCCCTCACCCTGAAGAAATGATCCTGAAGCAGTCATTGAGAATGGTACTTCAGTACCAGTTGATTTTTCACATCTGTTGCTAAGTGCCCAACACTGATTTGCTGGGCTGAGCTGCTGCCTCTAGCCGTGTGATGCTCCACTGATTCTGAAAGGGTTTGGCTTTTTCATGTATATTCAACACCCTGAATTTTGGAGACAGCTCCTATTAATATATCTTGTAATATATTCCTACATATGATCTTTATAGCTAACTATATTTATGAAATAGGGAACACCTCCAACTGGGAGTGGTAGGTAAGGAGTCTTTTACTGCTAGGCAACCACTTCAGATCCAAAGCTGCAAATTGTTACTCAGTCTCTGACAGCTCTCTTAACCTCTGAGCTCTTCTGTTGGAACTGGGAAACAAGAGACAGGTTGAAATGAAGGTGACTCAGACTTGTTCTAGAGATAAAATGCAGAACTTCTCAATCTAGATGCTCTCCAACCTGATTAGGGGAAAATAATAGATAAGGGTACTCAGAATTACTAACAATTAGCAATAATATCAGTAAAAGAAATAGCAGAAAGAACAACAACAACAATAATAATACAGTTAAGTTAATTTCCTTCCTTCCCTCCTTCCCCCCTGCATTCCCTGCTTCCTCGTTTCCTTCATCCCTTCCTTCCTTCTTCTACTTGCAAAAGATTTTGAATTTCTGTGAATGGTTTTGCTTGTTCATAAGAGCTAATCTCAGAGCCAGTTTTCAGGCAGTGGTTTTTGCCAAGTCTCTTTGACTGCTGCACACTTATGATCCTTTCATTTGAATTCTACACTAAATAATGTTTGATAGAAGATGGATGCTGAATCCTGGTCATTTCATACATGTGCATGGTTCTCCATTTACGTGATAAACATGTGTATGCACTTAATTTCATTCCAGGTAGGATGAAGGAAGTGATTGTCCCCTTGTACTTGGCACTGGTGAGGCCACATCTTGAGTACTGGGTTCAGTTTTGGGCTTTTCACTACCAAGAAGGACTTTAGGATCCTGGAGTAGGTCCAGAGGAGGGCAACAAAGCTGGTGAAGGGTCTGGAGAAGTCTTATGTGGAGTGGCTGAGGGAACTGGGGTTGGTCAGTCTGGAGAAATGGAGGCTGAGGGGAGACCTTCTCACTCCCTACATCTTCTTTAAAGGAAGTGGAGGCCACGTGGGGACTGGTCTCTTCACCCTAGTAACAAGTGATAGGGTTAGAGTTGCACGAAGGAAATTTAGGTTGGACATCAGAAGAAACTTTTCTGAAATGGTTCTTGAACACTGAAGCAGTCTCCTCAGGGAGGTGCTTGATTTCCTGTCACTGGAGGTGTTTAAAAGACACAGGATGTGGTGCTGAGAGAAATGGTTTAGCACCAGATTTGGTAGAGTTAAACAACGGTTGGACTGGATAAGCCTAAAAGCCTTTCCAAGCCAAAATGATTCTGTAAGTTTGTGACTGCCAGTGAGTGATCAGAACAGAAAGAAGACAGAACAGAAAGTGTGAAAGGCTGATAATAAAGAAGGTGTTTTTTTCACAATGTTTCGGTGCCAATGGTCTTGGAGAAGCTCTTTAGGGACAACTAAATATCTAACTGCTGTCTTTGAGGGTCTTGCCCTTTGATCATGACCTCCTAGGCTGCTGAGAGGTTGTTGTCCCTCAGCTTCTATCCAAGTTCTGGGCTCCTCAATTCAAGAGAGATGTTGAGGTGCCGGAACATGTCCAGAGAAGGGCAACAAAGCTGGTGAGGGGCCTGGAACACAAACCCTATGAGGAGAGGCTGAGGGAGCTGGGATTGTTTAGCCTGGAGAAGAGGAGGCTCAGGGCAGACCTCATTGCTGTCTACAACTACCTGAAGGGAGGCTGTAGCCAGGTGGGGGTTGGTCTCTTCTCCCAGACAACCAGCAACAGGACAAGGGGACACAGTCTCAAGTTGTGCCAGGGGAAGTATAGGCTGGGTGTCAGGAGGACGTGAGTCCCAGAGAGAGTGATTGGCATTGGAATGGGCTGCCCAGGGAGGTGCTGGAGTCACTGTCCCTGGGGGTGTTCAGGAAAAGCCTGGATGGGGCACTTAGTGCCATGGTCTAGTTGACTGGATAGGGCTGGGTGCTAGGTTGGACTGGATGATCTTGGAGGTCTCTTCCAACCTGGTTGATTCTAGTCTAGTCTAGTCTAGTCTAGTCTACCAAAGGTGGACAAGCAGATGCCTTGTGAAATTGATGACCTACAGCTCTTTTGATGAGGAACATTTTTCCAACTGTTCTACTAATCATCAAAGTATTGATGACTAATCCATAATATAGGCTACCAGCAGCAGAGAAGAAAAACAAGAGACAGTATGCTACTCTTAGAGTTACAAATTTGTTGCCTCCTCCTCCTAGCCTCAACCCAGGCTCACCACATTTATGAAATCTGGAGACTCTGTAGGATGAGAGGGAAAAAAAAAGCCAGATGGTGGTCAGGGGCAAATGGCTGGGATAATAAGGAATCTGGGAGATTTGCAGAACCTTGTTGAAAGTTATATGAGAATCAATTTCTGAAAATGGGATATGGAAAGAAAACAAACACCTTCTTTGGTTTAAAAGAAAACCCAAACGCATAGCAAAGCACAAACTGCAGAGCTGAGGGAATGGCAGCAGCTTTTGCCATGCAAAACATTGGACATTTGATCTTTCCTATACCTGGAAAAGGAGATTGTCTTTCACTATCATAACTTTTACACTATACTCGAAGATTAAGAACTAGATGTACTAGATCCTAAATGTCCTTACACCCAAAGCTGAATGGATGAAGATAAAAAAGCACTGCCTAAAAGTTATTCATGCTATTAATTTCTATTTGTCATTAATGGTCAATCACCATGTGAAAAATAACTTTGTATCTTTCCTTCCCATGATATGAACCAATCAATTCCACTGGATTCTTGCTCTTATCATAGAATCAACCAGGTTGGAAGAGACCTCCAAGATCAGCCAGTCCAACCTAGCACCCAGCCCTAGCCAGTCAACCAGACCATGGCACTAAGTGCCTCAGCCAGGCTTTTCTTGAACACCTCCAGGGACGGTGACTCCAGCACCTTCCTGGGTAGCCCATTCCAATGCCAATCACTCTCTCTGGGAAGAACTTCCTCCTAACATCCAGCCTATATATAGAGGATATTCCTTCTATCCATCTTAAATAACTCCCCTTAACATTTCTTGAAGTCCCAGGCAGAGAGATTGAAGTTCTGTGTGATCTTTCCCTTCTCAGTCTGTTTCAGTTGGGAAAGACCTTTAAGGTCATCAAGTCCAACTATCAACTTAAGAACATTATGGCAAAAGAACTGTGTCCCACAGCGCCATCTCTACATGTTACTTGAGCACTTCCAGGCACAGTGACTCCACCACCTCCTTGACCAATCTTTTGGGAAAGACATTTTTCCCAATATCCAATCTAAACCTCCCCTAACACTATTTCAGGCCATTTCCTCTTGTTCTATCACCTGATAGTAGTGAGAAGATACCTGCACCATTCGTGATGCTTTGCATTTGCCTGCTGAGTTAGGAGAAACAGATAAGTATAAAAAGTCTTGTTAGATTTTCATCTTGTCCATTTAGATGATAAGGAACCATCTCTCCCTTGCTCCCCTAAATAGAGATTCCCACACCCCACGTATGCAAAATCACAAGACCTCCATATAAAGCATCTATGGTCAGGAAGAAATCCAAATAGGGAAGATTAGTTACCTCATCTTTCATCAGATGATGGTGTACTCTTGCTCCAAGGCTTCCAACTCCCACACTTGTGAAAGGTGTCTTATAACTAGCATCAAAGCTGAGCTGGGAAATTAAGGAACCAAGATTTCAACACTAGACTCTTTCCTCTTGCACAAGCCAAGTTGTTTTGTGGTTCCGAGCTGACTGGCAGGACAACACAAGGTTGCCACTGGACAACTCAGAGTTGTCATTGGTCTGCTCTAGTTTTATCTTTTTGTTTCTCTTTATGCATAGAATCACAGAAGAGTTTTGTTTGGAAAAGACGTTTAAGACCATTGAGTCCAACTATTATTTAATTCCACCAAGTCTCATGCTAAAGCACTCCTTAGCACCACCTTTATACATATAATAGTATATTATATGTATAGACATATTAGTTTTGGTTGGAAACAACCTTTAAGGTCATTGAGCCCAACCATGATCTAACTCTGTCAAGCCTGGTGCTAAATCACGTCCCTCAGCACCACATCTCTGTGTCTTTTAAACACCTACAGAGATGGGGATTCAACAGCCTCCCTTGGGGGGCCTCATCCACCATTTGAGAACCCTTTCAGTGAAAAAGCTTCTTCTAATATCCCACCTAAACCTCCCTTGACACAACTTGAAGACAATTCATCTTGTTCTATCACTTGTTACCAGCAAGAAGACCACCTGGTTTCAACCTCCTTTAAGGCATGTATACAAAGTGAGGTCTCCTCTCAGCTTCCTCCTCTCCACAGCGAACAACCTCACTTTCCTCAAGAGCTTCTCATAAGATTTGTTTTCCAAAGCCTCCACCATCTTTGTTGCCCTTCTCTGTACTCACTCCAATGTTTTTGCTGTATTGAAAGGCCCAAAGCTGAATGCAGTACTCAAAGTGTGGCCTCACATCTCTCATTGCATGGCACATCTCTCCATGCTTATCACCTTTCATTTTGCCTCTAAACCCATACCACATTCCCATGTTGGAATAGTTTTAGATTTATTCAATCCCTGTAAGTCACCATCAACTTAAATGAAGTTCTGACCCACTTCTTCACACTGTGAAGAGACTGTAGATTCTCCTGGGCTTTTCTTTGTGATTGCACTCATCAATGGCCTTCATGACTGTGAAGAAAAGATGTGCAACAAGACACCAAGGAAAACAGAAGCAAGCTGCTCTGCTCCTGCTAAGCCCCTTGCTCGTTGCTGAGATGCAGAAACAATCAGTGGATTGCCTTCAGCTTGAGGAGGCTGAAACAGAGCAGCAGGGGGATTAGAGGGGTTTAGGAGTATTAGAATAATTGATGGTGCTAATTGCCTAAGGTGGAGACTTCCATCTGGGTGAAGATACTGCAAGATGCTGATCTCTGCAGAGATGTGCCTTAGAAAAAAAAGGACAGGTAGCTGGATGATGCTCAAGAGGAGTGAAGAGAAGGCAGGAGTTAAAGTAGGAATATTAAAGGATCCTAGCACAGCAAAACTTGCAGCTTTGGTATTAGCTAAAAAAAAAAATCAAACAAAAAAAAAAAAAAAAGGAATAAAATAGACAATAACTTGCATGAAATCTGGTGGAAAAGGGCAACCCAGGGTGGAGGGGAAGAGGAGAGAGGAGCAAGAGACTGAAGGCTTCATTTGGAACTTGAATTGGGGAGAGAAAGAGGAGGTATCAGTGCATTTTCTTGATATCTGAGGAAAGATAAATAAACCTCTGCCCTGTCCCACCTGTGAGGAAAGTTTGCAACCTGCTGAAACTATCTGATCTCCCATGTGCACCTTGATCTCAGCCACAGCCTGGGAATAGGATACACAAGCCCCTGCCCACCTTTGTACGGGGGCCACCAGACACTAGACCTTGAACTGAGCAGGAATTGCTAACAGAAAGCATGTTGAAACTGGAAGCAAGAGGAAGGATGAAATAGGTGAGGGAAAGGGTTTCTGATGCCCAAAGACAAGACAGATCTATAAGCTTCATTAGGAGGTTGGAGGAGTTATGTTGGTGACAGTGAAAAATAAGGGAGGATATAATGGGCTTTTTAAGGCTGGCCCATTACCTGAATTGTTTAGACAGGATGAAATAAATCTTCCCCTGGACAGGAAGCAAGGTTTAAATGGGACCTACAAGTCCTTTCCCACTTCAACGTTCCTCATTCCTGCATTAATGTTCCCCCCTCCTGTTCCATGCAAAGACGACCCTGCACAAAAGGAAGCTCTTTACTGACCATTCATCTTCCCACTGGGTTCACATCCACTCAGTCTCAAAGCGCTTGGTTCAGTCACTGTGTTCCAAACTCCCCACACTGTAATTAAAAATGAATGAATTGGAGTTTTGGTGATTGGTTAAGGGCTGGGCTGACAATTCTCAAAGTGATATCAGAAGCTTTCTCAGGTGCCTGCTTGGTCAGTTTTGTCTGTGTGTAAGTGAACTTTGTATCCATCAGGTCAGGCTTTCTGTAATCATGTTAAATGTGATCCATTTAGGGCTGTCAAAACATTTCAGCTAAAAGAGTTACTACTGTGGCCTAGCCCTAAGTTTTTAAACAACACATCATTCCTCTTGTTCTCTTAATGTGGTGCATTGTAGTTTTGTAGCTTGTAGGACCTTATTTCTTCTGTGAAAACATGAGGTTTGAGGGTGGACAGAAGCAATTCTTAGTAGACTCTCCAAGGAATCGTAGAATGGTTTGGGCTGGAAGGGACTTTGAAGTTGCAACCTGTTTGCCATGAGCAGAGGCACCTTCCACTAGACCAGGTGGCCACGAATTTTAGCATTCCATCCCATTGAGTGTACTAAGGACAGTGGAAGCTTCTTTGCTAAGCCACTCGATCCACAGAAACACTCCTATGAGCTCCTGACATTTTACTGCCTAAAGAGTTCAGCAAGTAGCTGAAATGTTAAATATCACATAAGCACTGAAGATTGTCTTCAAGGAGAGCCATGAATGCTGAAACTTTGTGAGCAAGACTTCCCCACTGCCATCCTCAGGAAAGTGAGAAGTGATAGCACATGATTAACTTATGAAGTGTTCACTGAGGCAACGTCATTAGTCAGAACAAGCCCTTGTGCAAATGGGAACTGCCAGAACATGAATTTTTAACGTTTGGGCTGCATTAAGATCTAAACGTGACAGAGCCTAAACTTAGATCCTGAACTCAGAGAGCAATGATGCTATTTGTGGCAGAAGCCAGAGATGGGTTTAGGGAGAAAGTAGAGGAATATATTTTAAGGGGCTTTTGTGCCTGGGAAAACTCCACCAGTTTTAGGCAAATGTCAGCACAAATTAGACTAATTCGAGGTGATGAGCACACCTCTGACTCTGTCTGGGCTCTCCACCGAGCTAGTTCTGCTTCTGCCCTAAAATGCTCCCTTTTTATCCATCATTACATTTACCTTCACTCTTCATGGTCTGTCCTCACCCACTCTCATGTAATCCATGCTTCTTCCAGGCTATGCTGACTGCTGGTCCCTTCTTGTCACCACTTTGCACACACACCTGCTCCCTACCGTGCCCTGTAGGAAAACTCCTCTGCTCTGAAAACAAGAACTGGCACTGGAGGAAAACACCACCCTGCAATTCGAGTGATGTGGGAGATGGCCAGCTACAGGCTGCCATGGCAACAGCTGGATTTCCTTCATCTCTCCACCCTGTTTCCCCTGACATTATACTAAAACATATGGAAAAAAAAAGCCAACAAAGAAAAACAGCTGAAGGGGAACAAAAGCACCATTTCCCCCAACAAACTCACCTGGTCTTTTTGTTTCTTTCCCAACACAAATCCCTTACAACCCTTTTCTAATACAACAATGTTGTGATTGCTGCTTGTATGTGATAAGAAAAAAAGGGGTTGGTTTGCTTCCCCTTGGTGGGGAAGACCTTGTTTGTTCTTCTTGTGCTGTGGTCTTTGAGCTAAGAGACAGGGCTCTGGGCAAAGAATGTTATTTGGAGATAAGTATGACTTTTGGGGTCTGTTGTAGTTGTTTCATGCAAAGAGGAGTACTTGAGAAGATCTGGGGTTTGAGGTGTGCATATGTGTAGGGATGTCTCCGGAAGAGATCTTGAGTGCTGCTTCTCCTGTGATGATCCAGAGGACAAGTAAACCTAGCTCTGTGTCACAAGCTCATTGCATCAGTTATTAGCATCCTCTACATACACAGGTGAGACCTTTACTGTGTGCTTCAAACATGGGAAGAATTTGACTGATGCACATCTTTCCATTGAAGGTTTAACCCTTCATCTATCCTGGCTTATTCTGAATAAGATTTAGTTGATGTGTTTTTTAAATATCCCCTCCCTTAACTCCCTTTGTTGCATGTTGCATTGGAAAACCCCAAAACTGTATGAAAGGTTGAGTGGAGGAGGAATTCCCCTGAATAAACACGAAATTCACTCCAGTTGCAAAGTGATATTTAACATCGCGTCAGAGAAGACTCTCTGGGGATGTTTGTGCAGTGCAGTCTTTCAGCCTGTGCTGCCATATCACACATCCCATTATTCCCAACATCCCTTGCCTCTCACAGCTCCTGTCAATATTGTGCAGTGATCCCAGGGCCTGTTTGCTACCAAAGACAGAAAGCTGTGTGCACCATAACCTTCCAGCTCTCTCGGCCTAGGCTAGGTCCCTGAGAAGGTCCAGGTGGGCTGGCATCCCTCCTCTGACAATGACCCTTCATGGACAGACAGATATAGAAGGACAGATTCTACCCAAACCTTCAGAAGTTGTAAGCTGAACTGAAGCACTGAAGCACAAATGCCTGTCAGCAATGGTAGTAAACTTGAATTTTTTGGTCCTTTCATCTGTCTCCAAGCCCACTCCATGCTGCTTTTGACATATATCCCCAGGGACTTTCCTTCAGACTGGAAGACTTCAAATGTCATAGTAGGTCAGGTTCTGGAAGACTTCAAGAGTGATTTCTGAATGAAGCAGCATCTAAGAGATATCTTAGCAGCTATAGCAGCAGAATAGTCTTGTCCTAGTCAATGAACCTACAGCAATGAACATCAGCTGGGAATACAACCCAACTGTGAGGCGTCCAAATAATTTCCTCCTCGTACACCAAGATGCCCTCATTCTCCTCAGTTCCAGCCTGAACAAGCTTTCAGGTGAATGCTGCTGAGATGTTCTCAATTTCCTGCTTTAGCTGTTAGTGGAGATGAATTCTTTCCTTGGAAGAGAAGGATTTGGCAGGCATTGGTGCCCAGCCAGAAAAGTGAGGAGGGGTAGACACATCCATACACAGGAGGATGCAGTTAACATGGGGCAAGGAAGCTCAATTTTGTCTTTATATCGAGGATGTCAGGTTGCTGAGCTCTGATATCCTCACTTAGCTTCACGCTGTTTGTTTTCACACCTCCCCCTCCATCTCCTCAACAATTAACTTTGCAATTAGACTTAATTAATTCAGTAGCTATTGAATGTGTCCTCTGCCCCAGTTGCTGCTGATGGAGAAATGCAGCAGCAGCCGGGGTGAAAGTTGCACAGTCAGCTCAGCAGACAGTTCAGCAGTGATTCACACATCCTTTGCACGGGAGAGAACAGGGATTTCTCCTAAATACAGGATTTTGTGATTTCCTCCTCCTCCTCTCGCTCCCCCAGGCATTCACCTTTCTGTCTCATTTTAGGAGTCAAGCAACTGCTTTTAAATGTCAGGAAAATCTGGTAGGATCCCTTGAGACATATTTGGTTGGTTGGTTGGTTGGGGTTTTTTCCATCAAAGATGGCAAATCTTAGGACAGTATTATGAGGAGTATCAGGACAGTATTAGGCAACTAGAAAGCTGGTTTTTGAACAATTCTTCAAACCAAGGAACAGTCTTTCTTAGCAGAACATGATGACTTAGCAAAACATGATAAACATGACTTTTTCTAAGGGCATGTGGTGAGAGGACACGGGACAGAGCAGGGTAGATTTAGATTAGACATTAAGATGTCCTTTATTGTGAAGGTGGTAAGACACTGGGATGGGTTGCCCAGAGAACTTGTGGATTCTTCTCCCCTATTAGTGTTTAAGACCAGGCTAGATGAGGCTTTGAGAAACTTGGTCTAGTGGGGGAAGTGTCCCTGCTCATGACAGGAGCTTTGGAACTAGGATCTTGCAGGTCTTTTTCAGCTCCAGCCATTCCATGCTTCTATGATTCTATGATGTGTGGCTCAAAGCTAAGTTTGTAAAAGCTCTTTTGGTACCAAGGGTCTTCTGATGTTACTTGGCTATGAAGCATACAGAAATTCAACATCCAGTGAAAGTTTTGGTGTATCAGTTTGAGCATCATTGCTAGTCTGGGTAAATAGCAAAGACTAATGCATGTGTATGTGTTTGACACAACAGAAAGTTTCATGTTGTGTCTCAGTAGCTGAGCTATTAAGTACTTCAGAAGGCTCTCAACAAGTTATTTATTAATACAGTAGATGAATGCTAGATTACTTCCATTCCTTCAGGGAGGATGGGGTGAGAAGTAGTATTTCCAGCCTTTTATGCAAAATGGAGATTGCTTCATCTCTTGGGAAGCAAGCACTGGTGAAGTACTGGAAGAGGCTGTCCAGGGAAGTGGTGGATTCACCATCCCAGGAGATATTCAAAAAGCATGGTGACATGGCATTTTGGGACATGGTTTAATGGGCAGAGCAGGGTTGGGTTCACAGTTGCACTTGATGATCTTGGAGGTCTTTTCCAGTCATAAAGATTCTGTGACTCCGAGCACTTTGATTCAGCACAGCTCTGTCAGAAGTAACTGTGAAGGGCAAATTGTCTGTGAAATCTGGGCACAGAAATCCTTTGAAATAGAGGTTCAAGATGTGGCATGAAAATGACCTTTTGTTAATAGGAAGTTTTTTTTTATTGATGGAGGTCTGTCTGCAGAAATTAATTTGGGTGATTCTTGGGTTTATGTTCCCTAAAATCATTATCATCATCGGATAGGAGGAAGGTTTTACTGTGAACATCAATCTGCTTCATACTGGGTGTGCAAACTGCCTCGGTTTGATTATAAGGATAATCCACTGATTTTGAAGGAGAGTGAAGTTATTTCTCTGATTTGCTGAATTAGCCTTTGCTCCTGGAGGACTGATGCTTTTACAGCCAAAAGGCAAGCAATACTCCTAGCAGCAAGGTAGGAAGCACATCTTCTCCAGGAAACAATCTCTTAAAGGCAAAGATAGAAGATGAAGCAACAGTAAACCGAAGCAGCAGCCCTGTAAGTGCCTTGCCTGTACTTGTCCTGTGAATAGAGAACTTCATTATCTTGGACTGCCAATGTAAATTACTTTTTAATGAGCAATACCTCCCCTATCACTTTTGCTAGCTGGAACTTAACTAAACAGTACATCTTGTGAGATAAAGAGGCAAAAATTCCAGCCACTGGGTCAATTTGCTGGGAGTAGAGACATCAGTCAGATGCAGAACATTGCCCAAGTGTTTCCTCAGGTCCTTCATTTGGGAATTCTTAAGGGAAAGCTGAAATCCTTCATCTACTTGGTAAGAAATCATGCTCAGAAAGCTGAAGAGCCTTGTCATTCTTAAAGAAGCAGCTCATCTTTGCTTCCAATTAGGTGGCCCATATATTGCCTCCTCAGAATGACATATGGTGAGATGGAGAACACAGAAGTTCATGCCCTGTTGCTCCCTCCTCATCCCCCACTGAGAGTGAAAGCTTAAATCTTGCTAAAATGTCTTCTTTTTGCCTCCCCCCCCCCCCCCAAGCTTATTTATTCATTCATTTCTTGCACCTTGTTATTCAAACATTTTGCTTGGCCAAATCAAAGAGAAATAACCCAAACCTAAACACCCCACATTATCAGAGCTAGAACCAAAAATATTTGGAGTTGCTATAAATACCCCAGGAGGTCATGAGTAATTCAAAGCAGAAAAGTTGGTATTTAAGGAGAGATCACAGCTAATTACAATCTATGGCTGTCGTTTTCTCTGAAGCTGTGGTATTGATCATTGCAGGGCATGCCAAATAATTCACTAGAACAAAATGTTGTGCTCAATACTTCCCTGGTGTTAAGCAGGTCTTCCTTAAGAGGGATCCCTGCTCTTCAGCGGTTTGTGGTGTTTTGATCATATCAGAGACTGACAGAATAGCAGGGATCGGAAAGGAACTTTGGAGACAATCTAGTCTGACACCCTTATGTGAGGCTTTGGGTGTTACCTGCCCCCCCAGCACTTTGGAAAATCACTCAGTGTCTTTCCAGTGGCTCTGGAAAATCGAGTGGAGCTTTATATTTACAGATTAGCAGAATATACAAGCAGATGTTTACAATATATACACAAATATACAAGTTAAGAAGGAATACAGAAACAGCACCCCTCCCAGAAAGCAGAGTCCCCAGGAGGGGCTCCCAACCACCCTTCCACCTTTCTCCCATCCCTCTACCTTACCCCAGACTTTGCCTTACTTTCAAGGTAGTTTGGAGGGTCAGGCAGGGGGGTTATGAAGCAGATGGATTAGTCAGGCAGGTTAGAGAGAAGTGCAGCCCAAAAAGCCCAGAGAGAGAGACTCCCTTATCTATATTTATGTTCTTGTTCTTACACATCTCAGCAAGCCAATGAGTGAAACAGACTTCACCATTGTTTCCTTTTCACAGCCTGTAATCCCTAGTTCTCACCAAAATATCCCATCTAGGCTCAAACTAGCACACCTTATAAGCAGGCCCAGCTAGAGCAGGTTGCCCAGGAATGAATCCAGGTGAGTTTTGAAAGTCTCCAGGGCAGGAAAATCTGCAGTCTCTCTGAGCAGTCTGTTCCAGTGCTCTGGCACCCTCAAAAGAATGAAGTTCTTCCTTATGCTTAGTACCAAATGGAAAAGACTTAACTGACTCATTCATCTCTATCTGTCCAATTGGGTCCCTGCAGACTGTTGTCCCCTGCCCAACCTTGATCTAGCTGCCTTGACATGAAAAGGGCTCAAGATCTACTCTTGCAAGAGAACAGGGAATCTCTTTCTACATTTTTTCATTAAACCAAGCAACAAACTGATTACTTTTTTAATACTTTTTTTTTTTTAATATTCTGCTTTTTTTAATGTCTGATTTTTAAATGTTCTGTTGTGTGTTTTTTTTTTTTTTTTATGTTCTGGGATTTTTTAATATTCTGATTATTTATTTTTTTAAATCTATCTGTCTCCTGTNTCCCCTTGCTCTGTTGCTGGTTGCCTGGCAGAAGAGACCAACCCCCACCTGGCTACAACCTCCCTTCAGGTAGTTGTAGACAGCAATGAGGTCTGCCCTCAGCCTCCTCTTCTCCAGGCTAAACACCCCCAGCTCCCTCAGCCTCTCCTCATAGGGTTTGTGTTCCAGGCCTCTCACCAGTGTTGTTGCCTTTCTCTGGACATGTTCCAGCACCTCAACATCTCTCTTGAATTGAGGAGGCCAGAACTGGACACAGTACTCAAGGTGTGGCCTGACCAGTGCTGAGTACAGGGGAAGAAGAACCTCCCTCCTCCTACTGGCCACACTGTTCGTGATACAGGCCAGGATGCCATTGGCCCTCTTGGCCACCTGGGCACACTGCTGGCTCATCTTCAGCTACTATCTACCAGTGCCCCCAAGTCCCTTTCTTCCTGGCTGCTCTCCAGCCACTCTGTCCCCAGCCTGTAGCGTTGCTTGGGGTTGTCGTGGCCAAAGTGCCTGATTACTGATTATATTTAGAAGCTTGAAGAGGCTGATGAAGGGAAGCAGATGGCCAGCCTAGCAGGGGTAAATCTTTCCCAAGCTTCAGATATTAAGTTGCAAGAAATGGAGGGTGTTATTTTACCTGCAAGTGGGAACTCCAGCAAACCGCTGCCGCAGGGAAGAAATCACTTGTTGTCCACTTTCTGAGATGAGATTTACAGTATGTTGTATCACTGCAAGTAGTTGTTGTCCTTGGCCAGTCTAAATTTAAGTTTCAGTCTGTTTTGAAATATGAATCAAGCTGACTTTGTTCTGTGACAGAGGTATTTTTTTTCCCCTTCTACACTCACATAGGGCTTTGATTCCTTTTCCCCAGATATCTCTTTTTGGCCTGTCTTTGGCTAAAGGGCTGAGTCTGTCAGGCATAACATCTAATTCCTAAAAACTACTGAGTAGTCTGCCAAAAATCTATTACTGTTGTTGTTATTGTTATTCCTGGCTCCCATGTAACATCATTCTGTGTATCACCATCTCTGGAGGGGTTCACAAAACACGTAGACATGGCAGTCTGGGACAAAGTTTAGTGGCCATGGTGGGGTTCACTTGACACCTGGACTTGATTATCTTAGACACCTTTTCCAACCTCAATGATTCTATTCATTTCCTACGAGATCTTGGAATGGGCTGCCCAGGGAGGTGCTGGAGTCACTGTCCCTGGGGGTGTTCAGGAAAAGACTGGATGAGGCACTTAGTGCCATGGTCTGGTTGACTGGATAGGGCTGGGTGCTAGGTTGGACTGGATGATTTTGGAGGTCTCTTCCAACCTGGTTGATTCTATTCTCTATTCTATTCTATTCTCTATTCTAATATGGCTGCACAGGTCATGATTTGGGCTTCTTTCATCACTTAGACCCTTAGAAAACTACTAGAGGACTACTAAAGGACAGTTTGTGAGTCTGCTCCAAAGTCTTCTGAGTTAAAAAGCCTCCATTTATCTGCACTGGATGAGCCTTAGGAGGATGTGCTCTATATATCAACTGTTAGAAGTGTAGAATCATTTCAGTTGGAAGAGATCTTTAAGATCACCAAGCCCAACCCACTAAAAATGTTTGTTTCATAGTTACATGCCTAATTTAGTTGTTTGGAACAAAAAGCAAGTAACCTCCAAGATGATTTCCAGATGGTTACAGAGAAGACAATCTGAACAGTGACTGGTTTTGGGGTTTTTTTGAGTAGAGAGAAATCACTGGATGCCAAGGAGAAGGAGAAAACTCTGCATGCATTTTACATGAACAAGTTATTTGAGAACATGACAGCTATAACGAGAGAGAGATCATCTTGCTTGTGGCTGTACAGAGTGGAGGTCAGACAGCTCTGAATTAGCAGAGTCATTAATACTCTACTACAACATAAGGCTGGAAGGGACCTTGTAGGTCATCAAGCCAACCATGTCATATAATCCCATTTGAGAAGTGAGAGTGACATTGGAAGCTACATAGTGGAGAAAATGCTTGTGGAGACATAAAGCACCAGCCAACGACCGGGTGGTTAACTGAGAGTAGGAGTAAGGGGTTTGTTAAGGGACTTGAGGGCATTACATACCCTCCTGAGATGTATTGGAAATTTCCACTGCTTCTGAAATAACTTCTCTAGTCCTTGCTGTGTTTGTGGAGGAAACTACTGAGTCTCCACGGAGTATCTCGTGCTATCACATTGCACAATATAGTGGGGAATGTTGGGAGGTGAATCAGTGCAGGCTGACATTGAGGTGCTGGAGTAGGTCCAGAGGAGGGCAGTGAAGCTGGTGAGGAGTTTGGAGAACAAGTCTTGTGAGAAGTATGAGGTATCATTTACTGAGGAAACTGGAATAGGTCCAGAGAAGGGCAATGAAGCTGGTGAGGAGTCTGGAGAACAGGTCTGGTGAGAAGTATGAGAGATCCTTTCTTGAGGAAACTGGAATTGTTTTGTCTGGAGAAGAGGGGACTGAGGAGACACCTCCTCACTCTCTACAGTTCCTTGAAAAGAAGTTGTAGTGAGGTGGGTGTTGGTCTCTTCTCCCTAGTATCAAGTGGCAGAATGAGAGGAAGTGGCCTCAAATTGCACCAAGGGGAGGTTTAGATAGGATATTTGGAACAAAGATCTTCACTGAAAGTGGTCAGGCATTGGACCAGGCAGCCCAGGGAGGTGGTGGAGTCACCACCTTTGGAGACATTCAAAAAAATGTGTAGACACAGCACTGAAGTGTTTAGTGGTTGTGGTGGTGTTGGGTTGATGGCTGGACTTCATCATCTTAGAGGCCTTTTCCAACCTTAATGATTCTATGATTCTGATTTGAAGCTGCTAGGTACTGAGCAAAGAAGGACTGATTGTATTTGCTCTATGGTGCCCTCAGTTCTTCCTGGAAGTAATGTGGAGGTCATCCCCTTTGGCACTGTCTCTGAGTGGTGAAGGACATATAACCATGACTCTTTCTGAAGCATGGAGACAGGAGACTGTGACGAAGCAGGGAATGGAAGTGCTAGGTTTTCTTTCTGGGAATCCCACTCGATTCACGTCTGAGCTTTGTCTGAGTGGAATTTTAATTCCTCCTTCCTTTTGTTCTCACCCATGTAAGGTACCAAGATAATTACATTTTTATGTCTCACAGGGATGTTGTGAAGTTTCTCTAACATGTATCAAGTGTTTGAAGAAGATCTTATGAAGGTAGAGTGTAAGTACCAGAAACTGCTAACAGTCTTGACGATGATCCTTCCTTCAAGCAATGTAGACAAATTCAAGCTGCAACTATGGCAAACATTACTTTTAAACCCACAAAATTAATTAACTGCTACAGCAGCCTCCCAAGGGAAGCTGCACATTTTCCAGTGCTCAAAATCTGTAAGTCAAAGCTGCCTGTTTTGTTGAAAAGCAGGATTTAGCTTAACTACAAGTTATTTGGCTCAGTGGAGAAGTCACTGGATGATGCAGGTGAGCTAGAACAGTGCCTCCCCCATCTCTCAATGTTTTTATGTGGAAAGCAGGAAATCCTCAGTAGATTTTTCTGCTAGTGACATTTTCACCAGGTCCTTTCCCCACTGCAGGGCCTTTGGTTCTTCAACTAAGTTTCTATTCACCTTGGGACACTGGGTCCTAGATGCTGTTATCTTATTTGGGAGGCAAAATGGCTACTCTGGGTGCCAGTGTATTGCCACTTCTGACACATTTTTAGATGACAGATATCTTTCACTGCTAGTATTTTTATTCCTTCTGCCTCTGGCTTAGTACATACTTTGTGTTAAAAATGTCTGTCTTATGTCTCAGACTAGCCAAGTGACCCCATGCTCTAGTATGGTCAGTACTAGCACAGGTATCTGAAGTTCAGTCTGGAGAAGAGAAAGCTTCAAAGAAACCTTATTGAGGTATTCCCAAACTTAATGGGGGCCTATATGAAAGACAAGGCCAGACCTTTTTAGCAGGATCTGTTGAGGCAGGACAAGGGGTGATGGTTTTAAACTAAAAGAGGGAGATTTGAATTGGATACAAGGAAGAACATTTCTCTTTTTTTGGGCTGAGGGTGGTAAGACACTGGCTCAGGCTGCCCAGAGAGATACTAGAAGCTCCATCCCTGGAAACAGTGAAGGTCAGGTTGGACAAGGCGCTGCACAACGTGACCCAGTTGGAGGGGTCACCCCCTTACTGCAGAGGGATTGCACTAAATGACTTGAAAAGGTCTCTTCCAACCCAAATCATTCTATGATCCTCTGCAGGTGTTTTAAGTCTGTATTTACCTTTCCTCTTGTTTCCCTTACTCCACATGCTCTTATGCCAACAGTGCACAATTCTGTTTTCTATTTATACATAGACCCCTCCTTCATGAAAGATTATTTCAGGAAAAGAGGCTCTCCACTTGTCTCTGATCTCTGCCTGTGTCCTTTGTCCTTCATATGCTTATGAAGTTTAGAAGGACATTGCAAAAACTGTTGTTTTGTGGTTGTTGTTGTTGGTTTGGGGTTTGTTTGTTTCCCACCTTCCCCAAACTCACAGCCTCCCTCAGATAAATTGACTTACATCTCAGGGTTGTCACTTTGTGGCCAGTGGGCCAGATCTAGATTTGTGAAGACTAGTTTTGGCAATAAATAGTATTCAGCCATCAGCTATGCCTGACCGTATCTAGGAGCTTTAGACATGCTTATGTGCAGTATTTGTGTGGAGGAAGTCAATGGAGCTGGTGACAAGAGTGCCTTGGCGGCACAACATATTTGTCACATCTACTGCCTACTCAAGAGGTTGCCAAAGTCCATATGGGACTCTTCTTCTCTGCCAAAGCTTAGACTGAAGCTTAGACTGCCTTGTGCTTCAAAACTGTATAATGCTTTCATTACAAAACACCTCAAATGGTCCTCAAAGATCAAACATGACTTGATGTTGATATCCAGTTTGCAAAAACAAGTTGGTCCTACAAACTCTGTGTTCAGGAGAAGCATTCAAATAGCAAAGTGGTGGTTAGTGTCTTCTGATGAATGAACTGCATGAAGATATGTTTTAGGAGAAGAAAGGAGACGTCGTGTTAACAACAGACAGGTTATTCTTACTGCTGTTTTAAATGGGATTATAACATGAGTTATGATGAAATAGACTTGAGAGGTGACCTTTGTGCTAGAAGGTGGGGAAAGAAAAGCGTTTCATCTGAAAAAAATAATCTGTGAGGATACAGTAACTGCTACCCTAAATACAATTTCCCCTGGTTTTAAAGACCTATTTGGTTTCCAGACACACAACTCAACATGGTGCTAACTGGCAGATTTGGTGCTCAAAAACGGATTCTGTCGAGACAAGGTAATACCTGGAGGCAAATGTGCTGTACAGGTTTGTATTAAAGTCACAAAAGGGCTCTGTGGCTGTCAGGAGGCAGACAAAGGGCAATCTCACCAATACACTTAGTTGAAGTTTGCAGAAGACATCTTCTGTCTTTCATCTACGTGGACTGACTTTCAAAAATACAGGAGCTTGAAGGATGTTCTCACCTCCACTGTGTTCAGGAAAGCCTTGTGCGTGCTTAGCATTCAAATGATTCTACTGGTTTCAGAGTGGGGTAATTTTTGGTTGAGGAGATTGTCTAACATTTACCAAGTAAATGTGCTTTAAAGATGTTTCATCGCCTTCTGCTAGACTTTCCAACAAGAAAAGGTAATTCTTCATTTTAAACCTTTCATTTTTGGTTATGTGGTGCCAGACCCACATGGTACCTCTTAGACACCTGAATAGGACATAGCTATTCTTGTGTACAATCCTCATGTCTGGAGAAATGGAAAATATATTTCTTCGTTCCATGTACTGGTTGATTTCCCAAACACATCTAAACGAGTGGAGATCCTTGCTGTTGGGCAGTGAAGAGAAGACCCCCCTAGGCTTCACTACACAAAACCATTCTAAAGCCAGAAGGAAACTTGATGATCTGCCATCTGTGTGGAGCTGACCAGAGAGCTTCACTCAGCAGTTTCTGAAACAGTCCCTTAACTAAAGCTGAGCAGGAGAATTTGATCTGCTCTCAGTTTAATATTTCCCAGTGACAGAGGAGCTGCTGCCCCTTCCATGATTAGTTGCCACAGTTTAGAAGACACACAAATATGCTGAATTTCTGTTCCAAGTTTGTGTTCTGTATCATGAGCCAATGCCATGTTTTGTCAGTGTAGCACTGATGGACAGGGTAGGTGAAGAGCTTAGCCAGTAGATGTTGTTCCAGCCAGGTTGGTAGCAGGGCTAGATATAGCTTTGTTGTAGTGTCAGCTAGACAAATGTGATACACACCTTTCTGACCTGCTTGCAGGGATGCTGGAAACATCCATGCTCTCTTTTCTTTGTCTACAGGCTTTTCTATTAGAGACAAAGCCACCTTCATCCCTTCCCTTCTTGGGATGCTTCCAGTCATCTTCACTTCCTCCTTGCAGCATAGATCCACTACTCCTTGTCTTGAGCAGCAAAATACTGAATTTCATGCATTTCTGGTGCCATTTTCTGCCTCTACAAGTGGATGTCAGGGAAGGAAAAGAGAAGGTACTACTTGTCTCACCTGTGTGACGGCCAGGACAAGTGTGTTGGCCAGTTTGTTTCATGGTCTGTGTGGCTGTGAAGAGAAGAGTCATAGAGTCAGAGACAAGTCTGAGTAGGAAGAGACCTTAAAGATCACCTAGCTCTAAGACATTTGCCACGGACACCTTCCACTAGATCAGGTTGCTCAAAGCCCCATGCAACCTGGCCTTGAACACTTTCAGAGATGGTGTGTCCACAACTTTTCTGGGCAATCTGCTCCAGTGTTGCATCACCCTCACAGCAAAGAACTCCTTCCTAATACCTACTGTACATGTATATTCTTCCAGCTCGAAATCTCTGCACTCCCTGATCAAAAGTGTCCCACCTCCAGCTTTCCTACAGGCCTTCTTTAAGCATTAAAAGGCCTCCTCTTCTCCAGGCTGAATGATCCCAGCTCTCTCAGCCTTTCCTCATAGGGAAGGTGCTCCAGCTTACATATTGCATAATCATCTACCACTCGTGAAGGAGAGATCCAGTGGTTTAGATTTACCAGCCTTTTGTGCCAGGCTTTGCCCCCAGTTCTCAGTCTTTAAAGCTGTCTGTGCACTCATTTCTAGGTCTGTGTATCTTGATAAACTCCTCCATGTTTTTTGTGACCATTATTTGTGACTAGTGTGACCTTGCTGCCAGAAGCCTGCTTTCTGCTAACTGCTTCATCTGAGTTTTTTGCCTCTTAAAAAAGGAGAAGACCACCAGGTTGTCCAGAGAGGTAGAAAAAGCCATATCCCTGGAAACATTAATGGTCGGGATGAACAGGGCTTTGAGCAAGCTGATCTAGTTGAAGATGTCCCTGCTCACTGCAGGAGGGCTTGACTAGATGACCTTTAAAGTTCTCTTCCAACCCAAACTATTCTATGATTCTATGATCATCAACTAGATGTGTTCATTTTGCTTTGACACGATAGGACATAACATTTCCACATGGCATGAAGGCTTAAGAACATCTGATGTCCATCCATTACAGCAAGGAGAAGCTCGTGTGGAATGCAGGCTTGATGCTGGGAGATGGAAACCTTGTTAATTAAAATGTCACTGACTCAAATTCCCTTAAGGTGAGAGAGCTGCATTTTTCACTATCGTTGGTGATAATGATACAGTCAGCAGGTACCTTGTAGAAGCACAATGCGTTTAATTTATCTTGACAAACCCTGCACACTTTGCATGTTTCCTCTGTGCCTTATCATATGACTCCTAGAGAATCAGGAAATAAGGCTAGAGATGGAGAGGAAAGGGGGAAAAAACCCCAAAGGTGTTCTCATTTTCCCCCATTCTGTTAGACTAAAGCTGTTCTTTATCATTCTCCAAATGCTGAGCCTTGTACTGGAAACTAACATGAAGCTCAGAGAAAGAACAGCCCAGAGGGAAATGGAGGTGAAGCCAAACAGGAATAGAGGTGAAGCCAGGGAGATGTTAAAGTAACCGCTCCAGGAGGGGTTTGAAAAGGATAACTTGTGTCTTTAGTTATGACTGACATGATCTGCTGAGAAACCTCACTCCTTAATCATCTCTTGCATCAGTGGCAGTATCTACTCCTCTGCCCTACTTCCACTCTGTTAACTGCAGTGACTGCCATAAACCTGCTCCTCTTCTCTTTGTAGAGAGTGGAGGAAGTAGTTGTAAAAGAAAAGGCTTTAAAAACGATCACAAAAGGACTTAAAAGCCGTGGCCAAAGCCTGCATCCTATTTCATCAGGTAGTTTACAATACCTAGGGCCATCTCCATGACACCAAGTTCTCACTGAATTCATCGTGCTAATGAGATGTGAACCTTCCTTTGCCAAAGACAGAAAGGAACGATGCACTCACAGGTTTTGTCGGGTAGAAAATGGTCAAAAGTTTCTCATTCCAGCTTGGTAGCATAACCAGGAGGGGAGGCCTCCTTCACAGCTACTTAAGCACCTGCAAGATCTCATGTGCTTCAAAAGCCGCAGTGAATGCAAGCTCAGCCTTAAGGTAATGGGCCTTTTCAGGCCTTGAGACACAAAATGTTTCTGTCAGGACAGCATCCATGAGTCAGGCTACAGTGATTCTGATTCCACCTGGGAGTAGTTCCCACAAAGGCCAGCCAAGTCATTAGCAGTCTATGACTAATTGCCTTTGTAAGACTGGCATAAAGCAACTTCCCTTTGAGACAGAGCTCAGCGTGAGCCCTGCTCTGTTTCTCTTGGTGGTGCATTTATTCAGGATTTATTTGCTGTCTTTGCTTTGTCATTCATGGCAGTTCTGGTCACACGGTGGATCAGATGAAGCTCTGCTTAGAAACCTCCTCTTGCCATGACCTCAGCCCCCGGCGAATAAGGTACATTAAGAGATGCAGAAGTGCAACCTGCCCCAGCAGCCTTTGCAGATGCTTGCCTTAGCAGCTCTGCACGTGTGAGAACCCCATTTGCATCGTCTCGCTGTTGCTAGGAGATGACATTGTCTTGGGCTGCGCCAAAATGTGACTCAGCAGGTTGTAGTAGCATGTTTTGTTATTGTGAGAGAGGGAGGAATCAACTCTGAGCTGCAGAGATGACTCTGAGCAGAAGGGTAAATGCTACACAAGGAAGAAAAGGTCAAGCAGGAGAAGGGCCCCAAGACTGCACTGAGGAGAAAGCAGGAAGTCGGGGAGCTTAAAACTCACAATTTCAGAAGAAGCTGAGAGCATTTCTGTACTGGCACAGCACAGACTCACAAAGACATCGCAATAAGGACTCTACAGACCACATTTTGGAAGCATTTGGACATCTTAGCATGGCCTACCCAAGAGAATAGAGACTGGTTATAAATCTAAGCTATCTGCACTTAGTCTCCGCGTGCCGCATGTGTGGACATTCGGTGGCTCTTCCACTGAGCTTTAGTGGCATTCTTATCGACTTTGGTAACTGGGGGGCAAAAAGGTTGTGCATTTCCTAGTGAAGCGCTCTGCAAGGCTGTGGCTTCATACCCCAAAGGAGGAAAAGAAATCACTTAGTCAAAGCTCTAAAAACCTAAGATCTTGTATAAATATTTACTCCTAGTTTATAAAATCCATCAGACACCTGATTAGCTTCAGTTTTAGGCTCTTAATAACCTCTTGCACGCTAGACACGCACAGTGCATGGGAGATTTGTGGGTTCTGCTGAGTGATTCAGGCTTCAGAAAACTTCTGCAGTGAAAATAAATAGTAATAAACAGCGATTATTTCACTGTCAGGAAGAACAGATTCTGGAAGGGAAACAAATTAAGGCCCACTAACTTTTACCCTCACGTAAACATGTTTTAGGCAGTAGGGCTGTTGTACAGTGCCCCACAAGGAGAAGAAGCAACAATCCCCACGGAAGTTGTGGAGTGTCCACAACTGGAGGTCAGCAAAATGTCTAGACACTGCACTATGGGACATGATGTGGTGATCATGGAAGTGTTGACTTGGTGATCTTAGGGGTCTTTTCCAGCCTTAAGTATTCTATGATTCTATAACCTGTGACTGCTCTAACCAGTATAGTATCTCAAATAACTTCTCTTCTGATGCTTGAATGTGCCCAGAGAAGGGCAACGAGGCTGGTGAGAGGCCTCGAGCACAGCCCTACGAGGAGAGGCTGAGGGAGCTGGGATTGTTTAGCCTGGAGAAGAGGAGGCTCAGGGGAGACCTTATTGCTGTCTACAACTACCTGAGGGGTGGCTGTAGCCAGGAGGAGGTTGCTCTCTTCTCTCAGGTGGACAGCACCAGAACAAGAGGACACAGCCTCAGGCTACACCAGGGGAAATTTAGGCTTGAGGTGAGGAGAAAGTTCTTCACTGAGAGAGTCATTGGCTACTGGAATGGGCTGCCCAGGGAGGTGGTGGAGTCACCATCCCTGGAGCTGTTGAAAGCAGGGTTGGATGTGGCACTTGGTGCCATGGTCTAGCCTTGAGCTCTGAGGTAACAGGTTGGACTTGATGATCTGTGAGGTCTCTTCCAACGTTGGTGATACTGTGATAATGAACCATAGAATCCGTTGGATAAGACCTTTAAGATCATGGAATCCAACCAGCATTGGAAAACAAACAAACAAAAAATGATGACGTTCACAGGGAACAAATAATAAGGGAAGTGAAAAAAAAAAGAAAATCAGTAATAAAATGTGCTGAAATTCTAATCTCTCAGTAGGGAAAAATCCAAACTGTACCGGGTCATTACCTGAAGCTGACTACTCGCTAACGTCTACCTTGGGACTCACATTTCAGTGTGGACAGGCAAAACACTGGAAAAAGAACACTTGGGTAATCCTTCCTGGCCTAAAATGAGTAGAGAAAACAAGCTGTTGCTACAAATGTTGTCCTCTCGGTCTCCTCCAGCTTATATGAATGCCTTGTCCTTACATGTAGAACATCAGCAGAGGACTCCTCACTAAAGGTTTGTCAAAAACTGTCTGAAGATCTTCTTCCTGAACATGAGAGGAAGGAATGCTATTGTCAATGTAGTGGTACCAGGATGCTACTCTTCGTGACACAGTAGCAGAGCCTGTTTTCCTGTCCCTGAATCACAGCTTGCTCCAGGAGAAAGACATAACCCTGCAGCAGTAGAAGAACCTCTGTAGAAAATCACTGCTGACTTTGGACTGTTGCCTCATGTCCCTGCTGAAGAATTTCTCTCCTGGCCTTTTAACTTGCTGCCTTTGTTCCTTTTGCTGTGGACTAGTACTGACATGTACACGGACGTGTCTTCCTGCTGAGTTGATGTGCAACAGGTTTTTGGGTTTGGGCTACATCCAAACTACTTTGCTTAGGAAGTTGCCAGGTTAGTATTCACTGTCAAACAGATGATAGAGGTCTCCCTGTAATGATGCTGACAGCACTTCTCTGGGTTCACCATCTAGATGATTCCAGAACCTACAAAGCAATCAAATCCTTTGTTTACACAATATATGTAAACACCCTCAACGGTAACCTTTGTAAGAGAAGAAGTGAATTAGAGTTTTGGACTCCCTGAAGTGAATAGAGAAATGAAGAAGAGATGAGGTCCAAGATCAACCATCTTAAAAGAGGAACAAGAGGCCAGAACATCACAGTAGCTCTGACTCCCACAAATTGCTGCTTTATATTTGATACTTTCCTCTCTGCCCAAGACCTCCTTAAGGGGTGAAATGTCTCATGTGTCTATTACTGGGCTTTGTTTGGGAAGAATCCTTCTCCCTGCCCAGCCTCCCGAATGACTCAATAATTACTTTAACTGATTCAACGCTCCCCCTCAACCTCCAACCGCCCCCCTCGCCGCCATTCAACTTTAACACAAGACCACACTGTTTCTCGGTTTCCAATGCACCCGAAGCTATTCAGGCCACTTGTTCCTCTCTGAATGGAGCTGACAGAGCTGCTTTTGTACAGAGGCAATTTTGGATTTAATTGGAGGCTTACTGGGGGCAGGGCTGGAGTGTGGGGGAGGGAATGGGGTCACTGGGTCAGTGTTTTGGAAAGATCAACTCAAAAGAGAGTCCAAGGAGAAAAAGAATGTGGGTTACATGTTTGGGAAGGGCTTTTATGTGTGTTTCTGTATGTAAGGGTAGTGCTCCCTGTTTCCCACAAATGCTCATGATACCTACTTGGCACCAGAAAGCAAATCAGGTCAGGCCTGGGGCAGATGGCTTTAGTAGCCATTTTGAATCTATAATGACAGATCCCAGGGTCCTTTCTGCAAGGATCACAGAATAATTCAAGCTGTGGTGAAGGAGGTCTGATGTTAGAAAGGTCACTTGCTGCAGTTCATCCCCTCAGGTCAGGCATTCATCGTGCACATTAAAGGAGCTTTGCTAAATTCCCTTCTCCAGTTGTGCATCCCTCCCTGGAGATAAGTTCAGCTCCAGCCTTGTCTATACCACTTATGGGGCACAGTTCATGCCAGCACTGTGAACGCACCACAAAGACAGAAGACCTTTTTTTCTACTGAGGCACATGGTAAGTCATGCCATTCTTTGAACCAATGCAGTCTTGCTGTATGAGGGGACAGCAGGTCATAATCCACATCAAAAATGGCTATCAGTGAGCTAGCATAAAAGCAGAGTGACTCTCCTACTTCATTGCTCTGTTTCTTTTCAGATCTCCTCACGTTCTCACCTGATTAAAAATTAGAAATTAAACTGGACAAAATTGTGTTGTTTGTGCTGCAGAAAAGCTGACATAATCCTGGCAGAGCTATCCCACAGTCCAACAGAGACTCAGTACAGATATTTGTGCAAAAATGAACCTTTTTTCTTTTTTTTTTGGTCTCAAAAAGCAGGGGGAGATGTCCTGAGATACGTTAGGTAAGGCTGCTTTGAATGGTTAAAAAATTTCCTCCTTGAACCCTGCCAATCTTCCCCTGTCCACTTGTCCTCCCCCCCCGCCAGGCACCACATTAAGGTTATCTCCCATCATATGAAGGTTTACTAGTCCTGGTCCCTATTTCTCCCTTGCCTGAAAGTCATCAGAGAGATAACTCAATTTTCTGATCTAACTGACTGGAAGCACCAAGAGAGGTGGTAGCATCTCACACACAGAATCACAAGGGTGATCTCACCCAACCTTTCTTTCTAGGTAACAGTATAGTTTAAATCAAATGGCCTGGCACCCTGTCAAGCTGAATCTGAAAACTGCCCGATGCTGGGGAGTCCACTACCTGTCTTGGAAGACTATTCCAATCTGTAACTATTCTCATGGTGAAAAGTTTTCTTCTGGACTCCAAACAGGATCTCCCCACGAGTAATTTGTACGCATTATGCTTTCTCTGTTCTGTTGGTAGCCACCTTTTGTGTACTGTATCTCCTCTTGATCTGCTACAACACACAGGGAGCTGGCAGTGGCCTTGTACTGCTCCAAGACAGACACTTGCTGGGAGTGTGGGCTGGGGGGGTGATACATAATTTAGAAGTAAAACAGTGATCATGCTATTATCCTGGGGACACACTTTAAAACCTTCCCTGCCAGCTGCTCCAGAGAGGAGCAGAATGACATTAGTGAAGTGGGATAAGCAGGAGTTCCTCCTGCTCTGTTTGTTTTTTGGGTTTGTGCTTTTTTCTTTGTTTTTGGGGGAGGGGGAAGCGGAGGGCAGGGGGTAGGAGGGGTGCTGTCAGTTGAGTGAACAGAAACATGGCAAACCCCTGTTTATTCAGGCTTATTACACCCTTGAGAATTACATTTCCACCCCGTAACACAACTTCTCTCTGTTTATTTCACTTATGAACCTCTGACTCTACACCCCTTTGGGATGCCTCCATTGCCATCATCCCTAGGGACCCCAGCTCCTAGGTTCTCTAAGAAAACAGGGAGAAGTGTTTGAAGATTCTATAGAATTATAGAGTGCATTGGGTTGAAAGGAATCTTTAGTGGTAATCTAGCTCAACCCTCTTGCAGTAAGCAGGGACATCAGCAACTAGACTAGGTTGCTCAAAACCCCACCAAGCTTCAGAATAGATATCTCCAGGGATGGGGTCTCCACCAACTCTCTGGGAAGGCCTTATTGTATCTCTTCAGTACTAAAAAGAGACCTGTAAGAACAATGAGAACAAAGTGTGTTGTGACAGGACAAGGTGTGATGGTTTGAAACCAAATGAGGTTAAATTCAGACCAGCTATAAGGAAGAAATGTTTTACGTGAGGGTGGTGAAACACTGGCAGAAGTTGCCCAGAGAGATGACAGATGCTCCACCCCTGGAAAATTCAAGGTCAAGTTGGATAGGGCTCTGAGCAACCTGATCTGCTTGATGTCCCTGATCACTGCAGGGGGCTTGGAAGAGATGACCTGTAAGTGTCCCTTCCAACTCAAACTGATTGTACAACAGTGCAGCACCTCAGAGGAGGGCCAGCAGCATCACTCATGATGGAAAGCATCCTACAATGCAGATGGTTCTTGCTGACTTCACCTTTGGCATCATGAGAGAGATATGCTGCTGCTTCCCACCAACCTATGGGTGACACAGCTTTGGATTCAGTTCCTGTCATGGAAAGGCATGGATACACACAGCAAGCAGTCTGCCCATGCCCAAGGTACTGCCAGCTGGGCTTTCTGTGCTTCATGAAAATCCATGATTAACCAATGCTGCTCATACTTGAAGTGCTCTTATACCTGGTGATATTAGATGGACAGCAAGGGAAGAAAGACACTTTAGCACTTTTTGACCTTCTCACCCAGGACTACCTTTATGAACAAGAATGAGTTGTCCAAGAAAGGTGTAGACGTGGCACTCTGGGATACGGTTTAATGGCCATGGTGGTGCTGGGTTGATGGTTTAACTTGATGATCTTGGAGGTCTTTTTCAACTGAAACAGTTTGCGATTCTAAGTAAGAGCTTGATAGGCATCTGCAGGGAATGAAGAGAAGCAGTGCTGATCCGAAGCCCTTATTACAGACTGAGCTTCAAAAATAGCTATTTTTAATTCTGCCATCCATAAACCAAATGAACACCTGGATTTTCCCAGCTAGGATGTCTCACTAGTGTACCAAGAAAATAGACTGCCACAGAAGGTATAATTAACGTACCTTTAGCACTTTACTGCTCTATACATACCTTCTAAATACCAAAGCATGACCCAAGCATCTCAATTAATATTCTTTCAGTCAGATGCCAAGATCTAATGTCCGGGCATAAGTGTGAACAATCACCACAGCTACAATCGCTATTTCCCAGCGCTGCTCCATCAGTATTTAATCTGCCGCATTATAAAGCACCGTAGGGGATCCCCAGAAAGGAAAGCAGCTGCAGCCAAGTTCTGCTCCAAAAAGTATTTTCGACTGAGATGCCTATTAATCCAGGCAACAGGCATTAAGTGACGTAACAGTGGAGCTGGAGGGCTGATATGTCCTTCTACCCAGGGCAGGGAAAATGTCTTTTTTTATTCCTAGGACAGTTGCTGCAAAAGGGCCCTACAGAAGACTAAGAAATTTGTCTCAGCATTACTTTTTTCCCCCCCTTCTTGAAGTGGCAGCTGTTGGGTTTGGTTGTTTTCTTTTTCCTCCTGAACCAAGATAATGTATTTCATTTCTTTGATAATTTCTTTGGTTGTTGCAGGAACTGTTCACATATTCACAGAGAAAACTCAGATGAATATTTGCAGTGGAAAAAGAGCCTGGAATTTTGTGCCTGTATTGCCAGCCATTTCTATTCAGACTGTTTCTGTCAGTGAGCTTGTAAAGACACATCATCCAAAAAGGGGTTGGAAGAGTCTTCTAGCAAAATGGTTGGCTTAGACATCAGGAAAATACAATTCACTTTCAGGGTGCATGTGTGACCCTGAAAAAGGTACTCCACGTGTCTGTATGTAAAGCCCTATCTGAACCATGGACATAATTTCTCTGCCTTCTTTCATGAAGAGATGGTGAACACTCATTTTTCACTTGCAGGAACTCCTTCAGAGTTAGGATTGACATGCAAGAGATAGTCATTCTTCTCCTGAAGAACAGCAACCAATGAATCTTACAAATCTGAGACAGGCAGGTCCTGCTTGAACATCTTGCCTCCATCTCACAGGGCTTACCTTGTTATGAGAAGAAACAGGAAAATGAGTATTAGAGTTACTGTGACTACAGCTCAAAGTGGGAAAGTAAGAGGTAGTTCTCCTTCAGGCAATTCCCCATCATTTTCTAAGCTACATTATCAATATATGTCTGTATATTTGGTTTACCTTTTTTCACCTCTTTTCCAGTAAGTGAAACCTCAGAGGAGATGTTTGGTATCTCCTACAATGATAAGATTTAGAAGTTCATTGAATGCACAATGTCCTGATATTTTTTTCTGTTTTTTTAACTCCTCTTGGTGTTTGAAGACAGTATGAAGAGGCTGAGTAGGTGAGCTGGGCTGATACCAGCATTTAAGAGTAGTATCAGAAAGCTGTTCTCACTTTCATGTGTTGTCAAGGGTGTCCACTGTGATCACAGAATCACAGAATTAACCAGGTTGGAAAAGAACTTCAAGATCATCGAGTCCAACCTATCACCCAACACCTTCTAATTAACTAAACCATGGCACTAAGTGCCTCCTCCAGCCTCCTTTTAAACACCTCCAGGGATGGTGACTCCACCACCTCCCTGCACAGCCCATTCCAATGCAAATCGCTCTTTCTGTGGAGAATTTCTTTCTAATGTCCAGCCTAAACCTGGCTCTGCTTGAGACTGTGTCCTTTTGTTCTGTCACTGAATGCCTGGCAGAAGAGACCAACCCCCACCTGGCCACAATCTCCCTTCAGGAAGCTGTAGACAGCCATAAGGTCTCTCCCGAGCCACCTCTTCTCCAGGCTACACACCCCCAGCTCCCTCAGCCTCTCCTCACGGGGCTGTGTTCCAGGCCCCTCAGCAGCCTTGGTGCCCTTCTCTGGACATGTTCAAGCACCTCAACATCTTTCTTAAATGGGGGGGCCCAGAACTGGACACAGTACTCAATGTGTGGCCTGACCAGTGCTGAGTACAGGGGCAGAATGTCTTCCCTGGTCCTGCTGGCCACACTATTCCTGGTACAGGCCAGGATGTCACAGGCCTTCTTGGCCACCTGGGCACACTGCTGGCTCATATTGAACTGACTGTCAACCAGTACCCCCAGGTCCCTCTCTGCTTGTCTCCTCTCCTGGGGAATAGGTTATGATAACATAACCTGTTCACCTGTCTTATGATCTTTTGGGTTGGAAGGGACAATTTAAGGTCATCATCTAACCCCCCTGAATTAAGCAGGGAAATCTTCAACTAGATCAGGTCGTTTAAAGCACTGCCCAAACTGACCTTGAATATTTTCAGGTATGAGGCTTCTACCACCTCTCTGGGCAACTTGGTCCTGTGTTTCATCACCCTCAGTGAAAAAAAATCCTTCCATGTATCTGTTGTGGATCTAACCTTTTTTAGTTTAAACCCATCACCCTTTGTGCTGCTGAAAAGTCTGCCCTCATCTTGCTTTAAGGATCCCTTTAAGTATTGAAAGGCTGCGGACAGTCTCTTATGAACCTTCTCTTCTCTGGGCTGCTTTGACACTCTCAGCTTCTCTTCACAGAAGAGGTGCTATGATTTCTGTGGCTTCCTCTGGACTCACTCCAACAGATCCATGTCTTTCCTGTGTTGAAGACCCCTGACCTGGACACCTAGGCTCCACCTATGCTCTCATATAGGGCTTCAAAAGTAATTTTTGACTCTATATAGTGGACAATTTATACAAGAGATGGATTCAGTACTCTTGTAAAATAAATTACCTCCTTGCATTGTCTGGTATGCAATATTTTTTCTCTCTCCTCAGAATAGAAGTGATTGTCTCCTTTCCTTCATCTCCACATTCTCTTCACTTTCTTTTTTGACATGTTGATACTTCACTGACCCCTGAATTTGTTTTTATTTGTTTGCCTTTCATGCTTGCATCACCTGACAACTCCCTTTCATCATCTATCAATTTCTTGGACAAACTCATTCTTTAATGGCTGCACAGGGTGCTTACCCTCTATATCCATTAGTTTCAGACTGTGACGTGGGGAAATGAGGGCTGAGAAAGCTCTAGTTCTCATAGATGTCCGACTTCTGATGTAATTCAACTCTTTAAATCAGCAGTTTCACAAGATATTAGTGTACAAACCACTGTGCAGTATCATTAGCCACGGGATGAAGAGCAGAGATAAGCTTTCTGGCTGTTAGCCAAACTTTAGTCTAAGCTTTAGTATGTGCACCATACTAGGAAGGACCTAAGCAAACGAATATCTGCTAGC
Organism: Tricholaema leucomelas; assembly: GCA_013400475.1. Lineage (NCBI taxonomy): Eukaryota > Metazoa > Chordata > Aves > Piciformes > Lybiidae > Tricholaema lacrymosa > Tricholaema leucomelas. Next base: position 1,129,306 of record WAAF01003952.1, on the reverse strand, counting down.
GAAGCTTGATCCATCCGAGTTCAATGGGCCTAGACAACCAAGAAATGCCTGAAATGCAAGTGGAGAATGAGCTCAGGAATCTTCTCAGAGTAGGTTGGTGGATGGAGAAACTGAAAACAAGTCTATATGTACACCACGTGCCAACACAGAACTCTGACACCACTCCACGCCTGGGATGTTCTTATACTGGAATTATGAATTGTTTTGGTTGGAAAAATCTGTGAAGATCAAGTTAAATGATTATCTAACTTTACTAAGTCCTGGTGCTAAAGCTGGTGCTAATTCTGGTGTTCTTACACCAGAATGTTTTGGTGTTTGGGGACTTGTGCTTCATGCAACAACATGAAAGCAACAGATTTATAGGAAAGTGCTCTCACAGTTATTAATCAGCCTTTCCCAGGGCCATTCCCGCTGCAGTTTAGTGCCATGAATCACAATTAGGTTCCTGGCACATTTTCCAACTCTTTCCTCCTATAGTCAGTGTTCTCCCTTCCAAAGCCACGAGGATTGCTGCAGATCACAGCTCTCGTGTTGGATGAAATCTTAATAGTAGTACCCTTTGGCCTGGGAGGCATTTCAAGTACCTCATTGCTTTCCTGGAATGTTTTGGAGGATTTTTTTTCCTCCAGTTTTTTCTCTCAGGGAACAACTTCCAGCTCCCAGTCATGTAAAAGAGTACCAGTCCAAACTTCTATGTTCTATGGGAAACATGCAACTATTTATGTTTTCCTTAGCTCAGCATCTGAGTCACCTTTCTGAGCTTTGTCTGTCAATGTGCTTGAAAAGGAGGCTTAGGCTGAATATCAGAGGAAACTGAAAGGGGACCTATAAGAAATGCAAGGATAGAGATTTTAGCAGGACCTGTTACAACAGGACAAGGGGTGATGGTTTTAACTTAAAAGAGTGGAGATTCAGACTAGATAGAAGGAAGAAATGCTTTATGATGAGAGTGCCCAGAGAGATAGTAGCTGCCCCATCTCTGGAAATTTTGAAGGTGTCCCTGCCGATTTCAGGAGGATTTGACTAGAGGACATTTAATTGTCCCTTCCAACCTAAGCCATTCTATGATTCTGTAATTTTGTGCAGGCTTTCATACTGCTGTGATACTTTTCTCTTGCACGATTAGTTTCATCTTTACAGAATCACAGAATGTCATGGCTGGAAGGGACCTCAAAAGATCATCCAGTCCAACACCCCCTGCCAGAGGAGGACCATTTTCTTTTTACAGTCTGGTTTTTTTTATTATTCCCCTTCTCCCTCTTTTTCTCTCCATCTCCTATTTCTCCCCATCTTCCTCATTTTCTCTCTATCTCCTATTTTCCTTCATCTCCCTCCTTTCCTCTCCATCTCCTATTTCTCTCCAACTCCCTCTTTTCCTCTCCATCTCCTATTTCTCCCCATCTTCCTCATTTTCTCTCTATCTCCTGTTTCTCCCTCATCCCCCTCCTTTCTTCTCCATCTCCTATTCCTCTCCAGCTCCCTCTTTTCCTTTCCATCTCCTATTTCTCCCCATCTTCTTTCTTTCCTCTCCATCTCCTCCTTCTCTATCTTCCTTTTTTCCTCTCTATCTCCTTTCTTTCAGCCCCACCTCTCCTCTTCCACCACAGCTGCCCCTTTCCCACCCCACCTCCCATTTCCCCCTTTTATCCCCAAACCCACAGCACCTGGGTTCTATTGTGGAGTCTCCTCCCACCCCAGGTGTGACCACTTTGCCCTCCCTGCCTGCTCCCCTTTATAATGGGCCCAGGAGAGGCAGAAGCTCCAAGTTTGCCCGTTGTGGGCAGAGGGATCCTCCTCCCATCATCACCACCGGTGAGTCCTCCGTGGCGCGCACTGGGTGAATGGTGGAGGGGATTCAAAGGCCGGGGGGCCTGGTGGGCCCCCCGGCTAGGTAGGGTTAGGCTTGGCAATCATTGTAACATCACCCATGGGTGCTGGCTGCATCTTCTTTACCTAGGCTGAGCTCCTCTATGTTTTGTTGCTTCTTTTTGCTCACTTATGATGACTTTCAGAAATAAATGCGAAGAGTCTACCCAGCATAAGGAAGCAAATAGAAGTGAGGAGGCCAAAAAACCTTCAGAGGAAGTAATGAAGCAGTGTAAGTATTTGAAAAGAGGCCAGAGTGCTGCTCTGACCAAGCAGGCTGAGGTTTTGGAGAGGGTTGGAAGTACTGAAGGGATCTCTTTAAAATCCTCTGGGTGGGCAAATGGCAAAGCCTAGCAGATATGTGGAAAGCTGTCTGGAGCTGGGAGGTGAATCCTTGTATCTGTGGTGTCAGCTGCAAAAGTTCCATCATCAGCTGACACAAACAGTGAAACCAACAGCTTTTCTCATCTGCTTGTCTCACGCTGCTCAACCTTTCATGCCTTCCTTTTACAGGTACTGTTTTTCCATTTTTAAAACATCCAGAGATGTTTTAAGGCATCACAGTCTGCAGGGACTTTTGAGTTAAGGGCTGTTGTTCTGACCTCCAAGCAGCTCCTGGAAAGCACAGCTCAGCCTTGGCATGGGGAATGTTGGGTGGCTTGGTGCTTTCAGCTCTGCTGGGACACCTGAGCATCTGCAAGGCTTCAAGGTTGGAATCATGCTCCAAAACACAGGTTATTTCAGCCAGGAGTTACTGGGTGCATCCTGCTGGTTCTCTGCACAGGGCTGTTCTGCCTCAGGGTGGTAAGTTAAGCTGACTTCCATGTGTTGGTATCTGAGCCCTTCCTGTGCAGGGCTTCAGAGAAGACCCCCATACCAATAGAGAAATGCCCAATTTAGGAGTATGGAAGCTGAGCTGAAGTCAAGAAAAAATACATATGATGCTGGGTTCCATGCAAGAAACTGTCAGAGCTATGAGAGGAGCTTGTGGTATCCTGGGGCTTAGTGCCCTAACAAGCGTTGCACCTCTTCATTTAATCTGTGTTAGCTCTAAAAGACACATTACAAGAGCAAAAAAACTCAGCAACAAGGTAATGTGTAAGGCTATGACCATTCAAGAAGTAAAAGGAAGGCAAAACTAGCCTTAAACCCCAGGACTCTGAGAATGGCTGATTCTTGTGAGTCACTTAAGAGTAATGTGTCCCGCAGGATTAGCTCAGATAGATAGGGACACACCAGCAAATCGTAGAGCACCTTATGGATGATAAAGTAAAATAATTCAAGGCTCATTATGAAAGGAACCTGCATGGAAATAATCTCAGTTAAAAGCAGAATAAAAGAACAAAGGAATCAGCAAGTACCCAGAAGGGTCATGTAGGGCACCTTCCCTTGATATGATTAAATAGACGAATAAGTGAATAAGTAATAATCTAATCATAGAGGGGACCAGGCAAACTCAGCATTAAACTACTGGAGTTGGCAAGTTTTTCATTTGTGACCAAATGACCTCATATTTTTTCCATCTGCTTCTATTAAGCAGAGTCATTTCTTCCATCAAGTGCAGTGGTGAAAAATTTCTCCAACTGTTCCAGAGAGAGAGAGGAGTAAATGGTTCCTTCTGGAGAAGGAGAGCGAGAAATTAATGTTCTGACGTGTTCCTTCCTAAAATCAATGAGAATTTTGCTATTAATTTCAAAGTTCTATTGGGGGAGGACTGAGTTCTGGACAGAACAGGACTGATGTTTTATCACTGAAAGCAGTAGTCATTTTGCTGGTGAGTCACAGGGAGCAGCATTCAAAGTTCAGTTTGGGGAGTATCTCCTCTCTCTGCAGAAGATCCATATCTCTGAATATTAGAAAAGACCTCTAAGATCATCAAGTCCATCTGTAACCACCATGTCCCAAAGTGCCATGTCTACATGTTTTTAAAATGCCTCTGGGGTTGGTGACTCCTCCACCTTTGGACAGCCAGGTCCGATGCCTGACTGTGCTTTCATTACAGTTTTCCTAATATACAACTTAAGCCTCCTCTGGTGCAACCTGCAGAAATTTCATCTTGTTCTATCATTTTGATACTAGGGAGAAGAGACCAACGTCCACTTGGCCCCAATCTCCTTTCAGGGAGTTGTAGAGAGTCAGAAGGTGTCCCCCGAGGCTCCTTTTCAGACTAAACAACTCCTCAGAAGATTTGTGCTGTAGATCCTTCACCAGATTTGTTGCACTTCTCTGGACACGTTCCAGCACCTCAATGCCCTTCTTGGAGTGAGGGTCCCAAAGCTGAATCCAGAACTCAAGGTGTGATCTCACCAGCGCTGAGTACAGGGCATGACCACTTCCTTTTTACCTCCTAGACACACTGTTTATGAGCCAAGCAGAGACGTTTGTTGCCCTCTTGACCACCTGGACATGCTGCTGGCTCATGCTTAGCCATCTGTCAAACAGCACTCTCAGGCCCTCTTCTGGTAGGCAGCTCTCTAGCTGCTATGTCCCAGCTTGGAGCATTCATGAGATTGTTGTGATGGGCCAAGTGCAGGACCTGGCCTTGTTAGCACTGGAGGGACCTTCTGGCTAGTGATTTATGTGGTAGAGCAGGATGACACTGTGGCGTTCCTATTGAAAGGACAGGTAACAGAGAAAATTGGGACTTTGCAGACCCTCTTAGCACTCACATCTGCATGAAGCTAGTGTGATTTAGCTAGTAACAGCTGCTCCCTCCTGCAGAGCTTTTCATCTTAAACTTCAAAGCATTGCTTGAGACACTTTAAGGAGGACTTGATATCCCACAGGGCACAGAACTAAGTGACTTACCTGAGAGCACCCAGGAAGTCACAAACCTTGGAATAAAGGAAAGGCTCTGATCTGCTGCCTTTCAACAGTTTCCAATCCATTAGCTTGTTTTGAAGAGAAATCTCCATCTCATTCACGTTTCTTTGGTCAATCTGCTTCTCTGGTAGAGATCATAGAATGGTTTGGATTGGAAATGACTTTAAAGGTCATCTGGTCCAATCCCCCTGCACTGACCAGGGTCATCTTCAAATAGAACAGGTTGCTCAGAGTCCCATCCAACCTGACCTTCAATGTTTCCAGAGATCACAGTATCATCAGGGTTGGAAGAGACCTCACAGATCATCAAGTCCAACCCTTTACCACAGAGCTCAAGGCTAGACCATGGCACCAAGTGCCACATCCAATCCTACCTTGAACAGCTCCAGGGATGGTGACTCATAGGGCATCTGCCATCTCTCCGGGCAACCTAGGCCAGTGTCTTACCACCCTCAGCATAGAAAAGTCTTCCTTATACCTAGTCTAAATCTTCCCTCTTTTAGTTTAAAGTCATCACCCCCTGCCTGGTCACAAGAGCTGCTGCTAAAAAGACTTCCCCATCTTCCTTACTGATCCTTTTAAGTACTGAAAATCCACAAGAATTTCTTCCCAGTGTCTTCTCCAGATCAAATGACTTCAATTCAGCCTTTATACATAGGAGAGGCGCTCCAGACTTCTAATTTTTGTGTTTTCCCCTGAACTCACTCAGATTCATGTCCCTCTGGTGCTGAGGACTCCAGAGATGGACTAGATGCTGCTAGTAGGATCTCAGTAGAGAGGAGCAGAGGGACAGAATCCATCATCTCTACCTGCTGCCCATATTGGGGATCAGCCCAGCACACAGTTGGCATTTGTTCTGTGAACACATACTGCCAGCTCATGTACAGCTTTTCATCCCTCAGCTCCTTCTCTGCAGGGATGCTCTCCATCCCTTCATCCCCCAGCCTATATTGATACCAAGGATTGCCTTGAACCAGGTGCAGGACCCTGAACTTGGCCATGGAATTTTAGTGGCACAGCATGGATCATAGCACTCCTGCAGACCTGCCCCAAAAGCTGTTGTCTTAGTAAGGTATCTGTGGAAAATGGGAGCTCTGTTGTCATTTCTTTGAAGCTCTTAAAGCTCAGATGACTTTTTACTCAGAGCATTCAAAACAGATTGTTCTTGGACAATAGCAAAAAGTTTATCCCAGGGTACAAAATGTATTTCATCAAAATATCTGTTGCAAAGGCTGTGAACTGGTGAATTTGGTACCTTGACACTTGGCAGGAGGAAAGCACTACACAGAGGTGGGTCAACCATTTGTTTACAGGTTAATTGATGGTTATTAACTAGTTAATAAAGATTAGCTGGAGTGATGGGGAGGGGAACTTGATTTCAAAAAATAGTTTGGCAGCTATAGTAGCTGCTGTCTTATAAAGGTTTGCAAATCAGTGGGAGAAGAAGAGGAAACTAAGTCAAACTGATCATCAGGGAACAAAGGAGTAAAACAAGGAGGGAGAGTCTTTGCCGGGTGGTTGAGCATTTAAAAAGGGAAACAAGAGAATGCCTTCTTACCCTCTCCAGCTGGTGAATAAGATCACAGCTTCACCTTGCAGGTTGCAAATGGAATATGAATTGGGCTTCCCAACCCGAGGGCTAATTCTGAGCAAGCAGATGATTCCCTGAGTTGAGAGATTAAGTCAGCATGAACCGATTGACAGTATGTGGAGGAGAGAATTTTCAGACTACTCATAATAACTTTTCTCTCTAAGAGTCCTCCCTTCCACAGGGTCACAAAGCATTACATAAACCACAGTTGGCTAAGTTTTTTTGATGGAGGTTTTCTTTTCTTATTTTAAAGAGTGGGTAAGGGTTATTAGTTTTGCTCTACCAATGAGGAAACCAAGGCATAGAGAAGTCAATATACCTCTACCCACAAATCCCATTGAAAGCATCCCCTGACTGCTGAGAGCCAATGCAATGAATTCTGGGAGACCTGCCAAGACAGCCAAGTGCCAGGATCAGTGACTCACATTGTCGTGGGGGGATAAGAGATGATTTACACCAGTGCAGTTCAAGCAGTCAGAGCTAGGCTGGGCTGATGCCATCAATGCAGACTGCATCAATGCACTGTTATCCACTGCTGCCCCCCAAAACAGAGGCTGGTGGCAGAACCAGGCACAAAATCAAAAGCAGACCTTGAAACCACTATCATGATCTGCTTGTAATGCCAAGGTGATGCAGCTAAATCACTTTTAGGAGATTGCTGTCATTCTCTCTTGACTGATTGAAGGTTTCCATTCTTGTACCACTCTTCCTGTTTCTGCGCCTCCAGTACAGTTAATATTAAAACCAGTAGTAAATCTTGTGTATGTGCTGATGGTTGGAGTTAAAGCCTGTTATACTTTTAGCAAGGGCCTTAGCAGAATGCAGATGTCTCATCCTAGGGCAGCAGGACATCAGCATCGTTTTGTTTTCCTACAGAGGAAGAGCATTTTACCCCACTGCCTAAGCGCACACACATGTATTAACAGCCTTTCAACTCTGCCAGTTGACCTTTAAATTATCATCTGCTCAGACTACCTCTTTCCCCTATTCAATTCCCTTTGTTCATATTCCTACTTCAGGGTTGTTTTTTTTTTTTTTCAGTAGTGGGAAGGGATTAGTATCCAGTGTAGCATTTATTCTTTTGAAAGAAGGAGCAGCAGGGAACAGATACTTTGAATAAGTGACCTAGAAATAGTTGGACCTGATGGTCTAAAAGGTCTTTTCCAACCAAAAATACTCCAGGTTTCCAAGATTACATAAATTTATTGAATAGGTAAAAGTGGTAGGGGAGCTCTGCTCCTTGGCTTCAACAATTTCCGGATCTTATAGCAATTATATTTTGACACTCATTTTTGAGCTGAGTCTATCAACATAAATTGCAGCAGTATGATGTCCAACTGGTGTCCTCTGAAGAAGCTGGCTGATGGTGATACCAGGTGAAGGCTGAAAGGAATACCTGGCAGAGTCTCTTCTAATGCCTCTGAATCAGCAGTTCTAGATTTTGAAATGAAGAGACTGGCCAAAAATTTGTCCTCTCCCTAAATAGTATCTCTATTGGCCCAGCTGGAAACAGGGTATCTGGCTTTTCTGGTAAGACATGTTTTCTTATAAGCTGGTGAGTTCAAAATGTAGATTAGGACACTACAGATGTTGAAGAAGTAGTAAATGAATAGATTGATAAGTAAGACTCTTTTCAGTCTAAGAAAGGCTAAACAAAGAGAGACATGGTACTGTTTTGCCTGGTATTGAGAGTGCAGGAGGTATTGTGATAAAAGAAGAAATAAGGTAGGTCTGAATCTACAGGAGGGGGAAAAAAAGTGTGATCTTATAATCTTTAGATATCTGAGATGTCTACGTAAGACATGGCAAAGCTTTTGCTAGAGAAGGGTAGTGATACCCTGGGCTGTCAGGGTTGAGAAGCTTCTAAAACCAGATTGCATCACATTGCTTTTGCAAACTGAAACACCTCTAGAAGCAGGATGGAGTAGGTCTCTCCCTGTGTTGTGTCAAGCAGTCATAAAATCATTAAGATTGGAAAAGACTTCTAAGATCATCAAATCCAACTTCAATCCCACACCACCGTGTTTACTAAACCATGTCCTAAAGTGCCATCTCTACATGTTTTTGAACACCTCCAGAGATGGTGACTCCATTGCTTCCCAGGATAATGTCTATGATTCAGCGCTGTTGGTCTAACCCTGGGTTTTTTAAGGACCAGGGAAGTTTGTTGTGAACTCTCTAGTTCCTAAAATAACTTCCCTACGTTCCACATGTTTCTCACAGATAAGCCTTTCTGCTGTCACAGCAAAAGAGCCCACTTTGGTCATTCAAGTCAGTATCACCCCTCAGGAAATGGATTTCCACTTAAACGTGCTTTTCCCCAGCATTGTGCACTTTTTGCCAAGAGTTTGGTACAGAAGAGTCCCCTTGAATAAGCTGTCGAAAAGCTGAGTCTAAGGCAAATCACCTTAGGTGTTGGCTTCATTTATTTTCTAGGCAAAACATTTCTTAGAGGGTTTGTTTTCTGGCAGATGCATTTATTTGTTTGGTGTGTTTTTTTTAGCATAAACTCCAGATGTTGATTGGTTATTGATTTCCAGGGAGCAAAATATTCCCTGAAATAGTCCCTCGCTTGCTGCAGACCCTACAGAGGGGAAGAAAGGACTAATAGAAGCGGTTCTTGGGTGGGAGCTGTTGCTAGAGACTATAATTGGTCTTCATCGCCAGTTTATCGACTGGTTTGTTAGATCATTAATCGCCCTTGGCTTTGATCAGGGCCATTAACTAACAAACTTGTCATTAGCTGCTGGAAAATGACCAGATCTTTTTTTAGGATTATTGCACTGAGCAATCACTGCAGTTAAATCCCAGAGAGTGTGAGGCAGGACTCTCCAGAGCACTCTTTGCTTGGCTCATTAGTGTTGTATGGACATCAAGCCAGGCTGTTTCTTTTGCAGGGATCAAGAGCTATCTAGGATGCTGCAGCCTGGGTTTTTTTGCTCTCTTCCTTAAATTGCCAAATAGAGGTATTGTAAGAAAGGAAACTTTGTGGTCTCTTCTTACAATATAATGAGTTTGAATTTTTCCAGAGCAGTGGTGAAATCTCCACCCATGGGAGGGTTTAATGGCTGTGTAGACATGGTGTTGATGGACATGGTTTAGTAGTGACTTCACAGTGCTGAGTTAACAGTTGGACTTGATGATCTTAAAGGACTCTTCCAAGTACAATGATTCTACAATGTTGCTTGTTTGAGAAGTTAAAGTTTTCCTGCTGTAAGCCAACAGATTTTTGTCTGGAAGCTTATTTTCATGCCTGCACAAGGGGTGGGAATGAAAGCTGTGGAGATTAAAGTAGACAGTAGAAGAAACAAGAGGCTGGACTCCACCCATCTTGCCTCAGTGTCTCCCAGACAAATGGCAGAAGAGAAGTTTCTTGGTTTTATTGGATAACATCATCAATAGGATTGTTAGTACTTGTTTTCTTTGGAGTTTGACAGGTGTGAACACGAACTAGGTCAGAAATCAGGGAAAGACCCCAAAATCCACCAGGAAGCCATGAAAAGGAGATTTCATTTTATTGTGATTGATCCAACAGAAACTTCCTTTTTTGCCTTTGTTTTTTTCCTCATTGATCCAAACAGGAATCAAGCCAGTCCTCTAGAAATGAAACTCCCCAATTTTCATTCCAAATTCCCCCGAGCCAACTTCCCACCGTGGCACATCTCCAAGACACAGAGAAGTGGAGTTGTTCTATCTTGGGAAAACCAAGAAAATATATCTTCTTGTGAACAGGTTCTCCCAGAAGAGAAACCTGCATCTTTACACCACTGCAAAACCAGCTCCATTTTTGGTGAAGCTGGGTTCTCATCAAGGAGCTAGCTGACCCAGAGAAATAAGCAGAGTTCCTGCAGGCTCTTGTGTTAAACAGGAGTGCCAGCATTCTTTCATTTTACAAACACTATTGATGCCATAGCCCGTTCCAGCTCAGTATCTGGGAATTCAATTCCCATGTCACATTGGACCTCCCCCTTTTTTCTTCCCCAGGAATTCAGTCATGTCAACATCCTACTGCTGGCAAGGGAAACATGGAAAGGAAGAATGCATCATTTTTAGAGTGTGTCTCCTGGACAAATTGTGACTCTCCAAGTCATGTTATTATGAAATCTGTAATAATAATAGAAACAACAACCAGGAAGGGAGGGAGGACTTATGTCTGTATGCAGCAGGCACTGCAACACAGTTCCTTTCTGCAGAGAGTCATTTCTGCTAATGCATCCCAAAAAAAACCTTCATAGCTGATTACAGGCTGTGCAGAGAAATGCAAGGAAGCTCCCTGGAAGATAACTGCTTGGGGCTGCAATCTTTCAGACTTCATTGGCTAAGCAATGAGTTGAGGCTGATCAGTAGTTCAGTTGGGAGTCCACTGAGGAGGGAAGAAAAGTGGGGCTGATGTTTGGGCAGGTGAAGTTCTTTTTCTTCAGCTTAATATTCAGTCAGTTGTTGATAGATATCCTCCCTTTCTCCTCATTTCCTAGGCTGCCTTCCTTGAATATTTGCAGATGTAACAGTAAAATGCACATGCCTCATGGCTTAGATTGCTCAAGGTATGCTGGACTAAGTATAGTGTGTGATGGGTAAACGTGACCGCAGAACAGTAGGAGTTGGAAGGGACCTCTGATGATCAACTCCAACAACCCTTCTAACACAGGTTCATCTGAGATAGGTCATGAAAGAATACATCCAGGTGGGTATTGAAAGTCTCTAGAGAAGCATACTCCACAAGCTCTCTGGGCAGCTTGGTCCAGTGCTCCAGCCTCCTCACAGTAAAGAAGTTTTTCCTCATGTTGAGGTGGAACTTCCTGCATTCCAGTTTGTATCCACTGCCACTTGTCCTATCACAGGACACCACTTGAAAAGAGACTGGCATCACCTTATTGACACCCACTCTTCAGCTATTTATTAAGAAGATCTCCTTTCAGTCTTCTCTTCTCCAGATCAGATAGCTCCAGGTCTCTCAGCCTTCCCTCACAAGACAAGTTCCAGTCTCTTAGTTGTCCTCATTGGTCACTGTCTAGTATATCCCAGTCCTTTTTGAACCAGACACAATACTCCAGATGTGGCCCGAGCAGAGCAGGTGGAGAACCTTCCTTGGCTTTGTGTCCACACTCTTTTTATGTACCCCAGGATACCACTTGCTTTCTTGGCCACAATGGAACACTGCTGTCCCATGGATAATTTATTGTTATGATGATGGTGTAGCCAGTTAGAGTACACCTGAGGTCTTAAAGGAAGTATTTAACTAATTTCTTTCCCCCAGTTTTGAGATAAAGGTCAGATCCCTTTAAATGAGGAGGCACTTATCTCACAGATGCCCACTGGATTGTTAAATGTCACCAGAGATTCAGAGATGTCTTAATATCTGGAGTTATTCAAAACCTGCCTGGACATGGTCCTGGTATAGATGATCTCGCTCTGGCAGGGCAGCTGGACTAGACGATCTTTTGTGGTCCCAGCCCCTAAATTCTGTGATTCTGTAATAACATAAACATCATCTCACCAGATGGTCCAGTTCAGGACACTCAGAAGCCTCTAGCCATCACCAAGAGCTGTGGTCTGCTCTTTGGAAACCATTTGCTCTGCTATGGTTCTTGGAGCCAACTACCTATACCCTTCTTCTCGTATCACTTGATGCTAGGGAGAAGAGACCAATCCTCTAACCTCCTCCTGGGAGTTGTAAAGAGCAATATGGTCTCCCCTCAACCTCCCTTTCCTCAGGCTAAACAACTGCAGTTCCATCACAAGACCTGTTCTCTAGACCTTTGCCAGCTTTGTTGTCCTTCTCTGGACGCACTCCAGCACCTCAACAATCTTCTTGTAGTGAGAGGATAAAGAATGAAACCAGGTTTTGAGGTGTGACCTAACCACTCTTTGATTTCTTTTTCTGTAGGTTGCTTTTAACATAAACCATGACCAGACAGCATCAATAAGCCCCAAGGACCCACAGCAAAGATCATCCTTTTATAGATTTTCCTTTATATACATGTAGTATTTGGAGTGTTGGCATATAGAATGCCCCCTTCTTTAGCTACACCAACCCTAATATATCTCCCTTCCCTCCCCTTTATGGAGATGGTTCAATGAGCACCAATTTTAACCCAGAGTTTTAAATGTGCCATTTCCTGTTACTGAGGGAATCCTCTAAGAGCAGCCTATTTAGCTGCATTTATCTGTACAAACACATAGATTTCTGCATCCACAAAACCCTCAGTAATAAAGGATCCAGATTCCTCTCAGCTGATAATCTACTGAAACAGCATCTTAGCATAACTCCACACCTTGTGTGGTTATTTGTTCTGGCAGAGTTTTCTTTGGAATAACTTGGTCTGCTTCCTCTTGAGCAAGGATGGAATTGACTGTAGGAAAGAGGTGCATTTGCTAAGGGCAGTCGTGCACTATGAGCATCCCAGGGCACTCAAACTAATGAGTTAGAGTGGCAGCACAGTGGCAATGAAAGGAAACAGAACTGCAGCTCAGCTAGGTTTTTGCTTTATGCATTTGGGAGTTGTGGTGGTTATTCTTTTTTTTTGAACTCATGTGCCAATGCTAGGCTTCTCCCTGTGCCTTCTATGAAGTGCCATGGGAGCATAGCCTTCTTCAACACGGAGTCCCATCTGAGATGGGCAATAGAATCCTGCCTGTGCTGTTTTCCGTGCAGGTTTACTTTCCTCCCTCCCCACTTTGCTTAGTGCTGCAATGCAGTGTCAGCGTTGGTTGCAAGCCCAAGCCCTAGCACAGAGTCTGACTCTGTCACAGTCTCCTGGCTCTGGGGAGAAGCATGAAAACACTTGGCCCCTCTCTTGTCTGCAGTCTGCCTGCATGGTCCTGGAGAAAAGGCAGAGCTAGAGCTGCAAGGCATGTTAAGAGCTCTGTTTCAGGTGTCTGTGGCTCTTCTGCTGGGCATAGTGAGAAAGAGGAAAAGACAAAGCAACAGAAGACAGGCTCCTCAACAGTGTCTCCTGTGGTGTTTGTTGTCAAAAAAGCAAGGAACCATAAACCAAAATAAGTCTCAATTGTTTTATGCTGGAGTTATTCCCTGTAGTCAAAATGAACCCCATTTTCCTGAAGAATCTGGGTCCATCTGCTGTCTGTAGGCTATGGTCTCACAACCCTGACCTTTTCCTTTGAGCCTCAACCTGAAATTAGCTCTTTTTTTTCCCCAAAAGAAATCCAAATGAGACACCAGGCTTGAGTATCTCTGCAGTGTCAGGCACTGGGCCACAACTCTGAGCTCATCTCCTGTGCAATTGCGTTTACTTCAGGTTTCCCTGGAATACTGTGAAAATCCACAAACCGGTCTCGGCTCTGGGTCTCGGCTCTGGGTCTCGGCTCTGGGTCTCGGCTCTGGGTCTCGGCTCTGGGTCTCGGCTCTGGGTCTCGGCTCTGGGTCTCAGCTGGAGATGTGACTCAGTGGCTCCACGCTGAGAGACTCTGCTAGTCGAGCAGCCCATAGTCTGCACAGTGTTTACTATGCAGCCTGGCCAGAACATTTATCAGATGTGGAATCTCTCTAGACATACTTGGTGAATTTGAGGACCAGACTGCAGTCTTTGGTAAATGCTGCTCAAAGCTTCCAGGCTCATCCCTTTGCTTGGCATCACCACTTTCCTTGCAACACTGCTGTTCACCAGGACAGACAGGAGGTTTGAAGGACAAGTGTGACTTTAGATGCAAAAACTCCTTAGCAATGGTCTATAGAACTACTACAAATAGCAGATGCCTGTGAGGGGCAAAAAGCAAAATGAGTAAGTGTGAATTAATCTCACTTTTGATGTATGCCTCCCTTCCGCCAGTCATAGAAACATTGGAAGGGTTGGATTGGAAGGGACCTTAAAGGTCATCTAGTTCCTGCCATGCATAGAAACCCCTTCCACTACTAGACCAGGCAGTTCAAGGCCCCATGCAACTTGATCTTGAACACTTCCAAGGCCCAGGCATCCATCCACAACTTCTCCAGACAACTCATTTCAGCATCTCACCACCCTCACAGTCACTGAAGTAAAGATTTATTTTTACTTTGGTTTTGTTTTTTTTCTTGAGCTAGAAACTATCTGAACAAGCTCTGTAATCACAGATGGCTTGTGTCCCTGAGAACCTGTATAACCCCTCTTGAAGTCCACCAGAACTATTTGACTTCCAGGGCATGCCATGACAATCAATTTCAGTGTTTAACTGTTATGTAATGCTCAACCAGCCCAAGATATTTCTCCAACTCCCTGTCCAACCTTCTCCTCTGTTGTGTTTTTTTTTCTGAGGAGGTTGTAATAAAGGCCCATGAGGACTTCATCTTCAATCTGACCTCAGCTGGGCCTGGGACATGCCCTCATGGAAGTAATGAACAAGAGGGAGAGAGTTCATGAGAATGTGCACTAAGTGATTGCACTGATAATCACTGGTCTGCAAGGGAGGCAGACTGAGAACAAAAATTCCATTAGTTCATGTAAACATTAAGACAAAAATGGAAAAATCAAAGGTAAAGGAGTTCTCTTGAACTGCTCGTTGCCATGGCTACTGTATCATCCAGGGTATCCTGGAGGCACAAAGGATTTCATTCTCTTCCCAACTTTTTCTCTGAGTTTGATTTTCTATTATTCTATTTGTTTTCTTACTGAAGAGAAAACAAGCAGGGAAGTGGAGGAAGGAAAAACACTAATTGTTCATCTGAGTGTTTTCAGCTCAAAAATGTTATGAGGCTGCTGATGAAATAATTGCCTGTTGTAATCCATGAGGTCTCCCACCTTTTCTTGTTTCTGAGACAAATAACTCTCTTAAGCTTCTGTGAAGCAACATCTTTCACCAACACAGGTTTCAGAGGGGCCCAGGACTGCTCATAGCATTGTGTCTTAAGATGGGATCAGCACATATAAAGTTTCTCATGCTCTTTGAGCAGGCAGCATCCCTGAATCAAGTCAGAGGCAATGCGGAATGGCATAGAATGGCAGAATGATGGAATTATTAAGATTGGAAAAGAAGATCTCTAAGATTATCAAGTTCAACCATCAACCCAATACTAGCATGACCACTAAAACATGTCCTTTTTGGTCATTTGTACACATCTGCCCTTCAGGGATGGTGATTCCATCACTTCACTGGACAGCTCTTTCAATGCCTGACCAATGGGACAACATTTCCCATTTCCACTCTAAACTCTGTAGCATTTCCAAATAGAGAGGAAAAAGACCTGTTGAAAGCTAGCAGCAGAGTTTAAACAGAGGGTGAGGATGCATCTTTTGACACCACGTCACTCCTTTTGGTACTTCTGTCAGGTTTTTTGAGTTATTTGGATATGATACCAGAGATTTGAAGAGATCAGCAGTGTTGCTCTTAATTTTCCAACACTAATCTAGGTTTAGGTTGAAATAATTGATCAATGACAACTCTCTTTCTCTTGGGAAGCTCTGCAATATCACACAATAATATGATCTTTTCAGATGATGAGAACAGTGCCTCACTAACCTGATTGTTATTGGCCCAGCCAAAGAAGAGAAAAAGTGTAATTACCATAGAATTATATTGCAATTAAAATGTAATTACATTGTGGGTTTGGTGTTGGTGGGTTTGGTTTTTTTGCTCAATCAATAATTATTTCTGTTGATATAATAAGCACATTAACTGCATGAGTGAACAGTTTGTGTTAGCTCCCTGGTGTCCATAAGCTACCTGAGTTGAATTTACAGCATTGTAGGGACATCTACAGTCACAGCCACACCATGAACCACTCAGTCACTTCTGCAAGACACAAGAGGGCGTGTGCACGTGTGTGTGCATGTATGTAAAGCACTAACACACGTAACCTATCCCATAATTACCAATTATTACATTATTGCAAAACTATATTGCAATACTAATACATATTGTAATGGAGTGTAATTATCTTACATTTGTATTTGTGGTATTAAAGTGTGTCAGAGAACATACTTATCATAATTACACTGCAATTGCTCTTTAACAAGAGGGGAATTACAGTCACCATATTATGAAAGATGACAGTGTTATCTTTATGCGTTATTGGTGTTAAAGTACAACCTGGAGGGCCCTTTTAATTGGTGTCTGCTTAAGAAGATGGTGATCTTCCACCAGCACTAAGGAACAGACCTAGAGCAAGCTCTAGTAAAGGACTCTGACTCAACAAGATTTTTGGCAAGCGGTCCTGGTATGGGATCTGAATCTCTACTTTGGGCTCCAGTTTTTGTCCTAGCATGAATTACGCTCACTGAGCAGTGTTGCTGGTGAAATTTGCCCATGGCAACTTATGCCTCCTCCCAAAGGCATGGGGACAATAATAATTCACAAATGTACCCATGGAAGCTCGTCTGCTGATGCAGGACTAGCTGGACCACAGTGACTGGATCAAAACCATGTGCTGCTCATATGTCTGTTTCCTTCCATGGGCAGTTCAAGATGCCTCAAGCAACCAGCTCAGCTTTGCATCTTGTCTTTTAGTCATCTAACTGTGCTTCAAGGTAACCCCTGCTGAGCCTCTTCCAGGTGGTGCAGCCTACATCTCAGACATGGAAACCTAGTGGCTAGAGCATTACACCACCAGGCTGAAAATTCCCATTTTCTCAGTTCTTGGACAACTTGTGAATTCCTCTGTAAAAAATATTTCAGATAAAAATGCACAAATCTTTCTCTATTGTACTCAGCTCACAAGTTAGAGTGGCACAGTCTACTCTATCTTGTCTTTTTTGCTCTGGGATCTTCCTGCATCCTCTCCTAGGTCATTCCTTAGCATGGAGAGGCTGGTTAGTGAGGTGGTCATTCCTTAGCATGGAGAGGCTGGTTTGTGAGGTGAGGATGCTGAGGAGAGAGAGAGAGATGCAAGCACACATCTGCTTCACCAACCCTACTGCTTCTGTAATAGTACCTGGCAAGGAGAAAGCTTTGATGTGCTGCAGATTCACCTCCTAGAGTGCATGCCAAAGCACTCCACCTTACATGACATGTATCCATTAGTCTTTTACCTTAGGCAGGGAAGACTGAGCTGGAGATCCTGCTGGATCCTAACAAGGTTTGCTCCCCAAATCTGGTCACAGCCCAGTGAAGTCAAGAGTCTTTGGTCCACGCAACCTTTAAGCTGCCTTACCAAATCAACACCAAAAAGGCTGATATTGAAGCAGCATGCTCTCATTCCATTAGTAGGAAGAGTGGCAGATATGTGGGCTTTTTTAGGTCCAAATACGAGGATCTCCTAAGGAATAGTCATGGGCATTACAGTTTATTTACTGAGTTAAAATCTCTGCTTCTTCAGGAACGCATGTACTCTTGGTCTGTCAAAAGCAGAAACAAACAACCTGAACCAACATTTACTTTCTGCAGGATTTATGATTCACCAAAACAATTGCTCTTGGCAATTTTGCAAAGCAGGAACTTTATTTCAGTAAAAATTAGTTGGACAAATTTACTGCGATGTAGGCTTGGGCAAAAATGTGTCTGAGTGTGTGGGCTTCTTACAGGATATTCAAGGAGCTCCAAGCAGAGGAGGATGAATCAGAATGAATGAGCTAGAGAAAAATCAAGAAGATGCATAAAAGAGGTCTTTACAGCTGCATGAAAACAATATGTGGGCACTGAACTCAGGAATAAAGAGATGGATTCCTGGCCCCGCTAATGTCAGTGAGGCTTCTTGGATTCAGTGAATAACTTTGGATCTATAGCCAAAGGCAGATGGTAATCATTTCCATAGAAAATGGCTGCAAAGTATACAAGTAGGTTCTTACATTGCTCGAGTTCATTCTCTAACTCCACTGGTGACCAGAGCCCTCTTGAGCCACGATGGCCTAAAGGCTCTGGAGTCGGTGAGCATTTTCATGCTATCCTCTTTCCTCTTTGCACATCCTGCATCGATAGTTGGTTTTTCTGTTACAGATTCTTGAAGTGCAAGTCTTTTTTTTTTTTTTTTCCTTCATCTTCCCTGTTTTTCAACCAGCTTTCTGAGGTTTCAGGATTCATACTGAAAATAATTTTTTTTTTCACTCACTTGCAAAGTGGATAAAATGCTGCAAAGTATTCTCCAGGGGATTAGCTGTTCCTACGAGACTGAAGAGATGGAGAAGATAAGTAAGAAAGTCTTGTGCCAGGGGTAGGCTGGGTTGGTGAGGTGAAATCTCTATCTTGTCCTGAATATTCTGAGAATTCAGAGGTGTAGGACATGTTCAGGATGATTTAGCTGAACTCAAACTGTGAACATAGTGTAGAAAAATTATGTGATGTGTGGCAGAATTGATGTTTGTAATTATGTTTCAAGCACTGCTGACCTTCTCCTTGTAAAAGTCCCACTTTGCATTCATCCATCTCCAATACTGTGATGTTAAATATCTTTAGCCAGAGAGCTGGGCCACTTCTCCCATAGGTTTTCCTGAGCTCTCATTTTGTCCTTCTCTTTCCTGAGCCTTTAAAATCTGGAAGCACTTCTACCTGGTTGGTTTTCATTTTACATTAGTTTTCAATCAATCAGAAGTCATAAATCATAATCTTAAGAGTTACTAGTGCTGTTTAACATGCATTTGTGTGTCAGTCTCCCTACTGGTAAATGAAGAAGGTGGAATAGATCTACCACACAGAGAGGTTGTAAGGATTGCTGCCCAGTCATTCTGCTTTCCCAGAATCACAAATAATGTGGGTTAGATGGAACGTCTGCAGATCACCTAGTCCAACTCCTCTGCAAAATCAGGTTCACACCCAGGCAGGTTTTGAAAGTCTTCAGAGAAATAAACTCTACAACATCGCTGGGCACCCTGGTTCAGTGCTGCAGTGCCTCAAAGAAGTTCTTCCTGATGTTCCAATGGATCTTCTGTGTTCTAGTTTGTGCCTGTTGCCCCTTTCAGTGGACACCACTGAAAAAAGTCTGGCTGCATTCTCCTGCCCCCATCCCTTTAGCTATCGATCAGTATTGAGCAGATTCCCTCTCAGGCAGCTCTTCCCCAGGCTAAACAGTCCCAGGTCTCTCAGCCTTTCCTCCTCAAAGAGATACCAGACTCTTTCCAGCAGTTCCCTGTCTCTCTTGAACTGGGGAGCCCAGAACTGGACACAATACTCCAGATGTGGGCCAACTAGGGCAGAAAAACAGGGGAGAATCTCTCTTAACCCATTGGCCACATTCTTCTTAATGCACCCCAGGATACTATTGGCCTTCTTGGCCATAAGGGCACATTGCTGGTTCATGGTGAACTTGTTGTCCACCAAGACTCCAAGGTCCTTCCCTGTGGAGCTGCTTTCCAGCAGGTCAGCCCCTAACCTGTTGTGATGTGTGGGGTTATTCTTCCCAAAGTGCAGGAGCCTACATTTGCCCTTGTTGAACTTCATTAGGTTCCTCTCCACTCATTTCTCCAGCCTGTCTAGGTCAGAAACTGTCTTTTAATCACTTTGATAGCAATGAAACCAACACTGCTAGCACTGAAAAGGGAAAAAAAAAAATATGGCCCCTGCAATGGCACAGTGACCCTCATGCTCCTGCCATTCCTTTTTGATCAGTGGTAGAAATTGCTGTAGCTGAAGTTTTTTCACAAGGTTGCCAGGGTCTGTGGTTGACCCTCCAGGTTCAGTGGTCTTGCTCTTCAGCTGTATGTGCTGGGAAAGCTTCTTGTAGAGCTGAATTCAATCAAAGTTTGTGAAACCAGAGACATTTCCAATAAAGCACACAGACTTCACATCACTGCACTTTTGTGCTGAAACTTTGTTCTGCTCTAAAATTTGCTGCTGACTTGTACCTTTATTTACCTCAGTTATACAACATGCTTCAAGATTCCCAGAATGGCAAGGACCTTAGAAGAGCAACGTGGCAGTATTAGCTGCTTGCCACAATCCGTGTCCAAGATTGTTATCCTTTCCCTGCAGCAAGTGAAACAGCAAGGAAGCAAATAAAGAATTTCACCTGGTGCTGATAGGAGTGAGTGGGTGGACAGGACCATTTTCACCAGGGTCCCTCTGACTAGCACGGACCTGAAAACAGCACCGTTTCTGCTCAAAATAGCTTGCCACAGGCAGAGACATTTTGGTTTTGCTAAAAGCAAACAGAGTTGCTAAGAAACGATATTGCAGAGACGGAAATCCACCAAAGGTTTGACAGTTGCTGAATGATGCTTGGTGGATGGAGTAGCTTGGCAAATGTGGCCATACAAAGGGCAGAGAGGAACCAGACGATTCCATAGCTAAGCATGGTCCTTCCATCAGGAAACCCCTAAGTTGCTCATTACATCTTGCCTCTATCCTGCAAATTGTTGGTGGAGTCTGGTGAGCCAGGGTACAGGAGAGGCAAAGCACACACAAAAAAAAAAATAGAGGATCTGCAAAGCACACAAAAAAATAGAGGATCTGCAAAGATGAGAAGAATTAGTAGATAGCAGATTTTGAATCACATAGGCTCCAGCACGCCTGTATCTCCAAGCTGAGAGCAGCAAAGGAAATTAGTGCATGGTTATGATGACAGAAGCATAGAATGGCAGGGGTTGAAAGGGACACCTGGAGATCACCTGGTCCAACACCCTTGTAAACTCAGCTTCACCTAGATCAGGTTGCACAGGAACACACAGAGGTGGGTTTTAAATTCTCAGGAGCAGGTGACTCCACAATCACTGAATAGTCTTGTCCAGTGTTCTGTTGGCCTCAAAGGAAAGAAATTCATTCTTAAGTTCAAGTGAAACCTCCTGTGGTCTACCCATTGCTGCTTGTCCCATCACTGGGCACTGCTGAGAAGAGTCTAGCCCCATCTTCATGACCTTCACCCTTTAGATATTGATATGCATTTATAAGATCCTTTCTCAGTCTTCTGTTTTTCAGGTTAAAGAACTCCAGTCCTTCACACCTTTGCTCCTGAAGGTCCAGCCATGCAGCCCTTTCTTAATATTTTTCTTCTTGGATCTCCAAGAATGAGTCATGAAGCTGTGTGCACCTTCATCAGTGAGAGCTGTTCTTTAGAATCTGGTCATGGTGCCTTATCATGATGAGTGTCAGTGACCCTGTATGTATCAGCTTTCCTAGGGTGTGGGACCCCCTCTCTATCTTTAAGTCACTGTGGAGCCTCTGGCTACCTTCACTCTGTCACCTACCTTCATTCTCTATGCCAGGAGGAGAGATCTTGCAAAACTTTCTTACCAGATGATAAATGGTAGCTGCGCTGTACCCTAAAGGTGGCTGTATTTCATCATGCTCATGACTGTGTGCATGGGGTTTCTCCTTGAAGGGTGCTTAGAGAGTAGCAAGGATAGAAAAGATGGCTGAAATAGGAGACGTTGGAGGGATTGCTGTCCCCTGCTGGGGCTTGGTGCTTGTTTTAAAGCCTGGGAAAGCAGAGACGATGGCTACCTGTAACAGCCCAAGAGCCATCCCCGCCCTGCGGCGAGCTGCCGTTACTGTTAGGTATGCTCTTCAGGGGAAATAAAAAGAAGAGCTATTAAAAGAGAAGAAACGCAAACGAACACTGAGGCAATTCGATTAATAAAGGATACCAGGAGTTGGAGCTAATTTGTGTCTGATTTAAAGTGCCTGGTGGGTGGAGAGAGAACAACCCACAAGAAGCAGCTGGGCTCCTTTTCCATCCCCCAGTCCTGCTGTTGGTGCGGCGTGATGGGGGAAAGAGGAGCACACAATCAGGCGATTCATCTCCACACTGTCGCACTTTGCAAAGGCAAAGGAGAAGAAGGGAAGGCAGGGAGAGAGAAAGCAGCAACCCAGCTCCCATGAAAAGCATCAGCAGCAAGCAGCAAGCTTCTGCTTGTTTACTCAGGATCAACCTATTCTACCCATGTTTAGTCTGGAGAAAAAGAGGCTAAGGGGGCACCTTGTTGCTCCCTACAAGTCCCTGAAAGGAATTTGGAGTGAAGTGAGGGTTAGTTTCTTCTCCCCAGTATCAGGTGATAGAATGACAGCTTGAAACTGTGCTAGGGGAGGTTTAGGTTGGATATTAGGTAAATACCATTTTACTGAAAGAGTGGTCAGGTGTTGGAACAGGCTGCGCTGGGAGATGGTGGGGTCACCATGCTGGAGCTGTTCAGAAGTGTGGACATGGATAATGGCCATCGGCAGTTCAACTTGATGATCTCAGAGCTCTTTTCCAGCTGAAAAAAATCCCATTATTCTATTCTACATTTACTGTTCCTTTGTCAGTACTGTTGTGAAGGGGGGGAGTTCAATTTAAAAAGTTTGAGGAGATCCGAGGCCGATTTAAATGTTATTAAATAATTTATTAAAATATATACAAAATCCCCCCCCCAAACCTATATACAAACAACCCCCACAAGTCCTTTGTACATTGTTGATGAGATCACTCTACAGAATTTCTATTTACTATTGAATTTAAACGACTTAATATAGATTTTTGGTAAAGCTCCAATCAGAGAGTCTTGTGGCAGAAAGTGCCACTGGTGGAGGTAGTAAGGCACCTTTGCGGCTTGAATAAGAGAGTTGAGGTACTCACAAATCGGGGGTTTTGTTTCTGTGGTCCCCAAAGTATAAGATGATGGGAGTCACGAAGTTGATCCCCGTGAGGACAGCGGTTCTTTGGGTTCTAGGGCGCTCTGTCTGCGAGGGTGAGGCTGAAGTAACAGGTCGCCGTGGGACAAAGGCGGTAGCCTCAGGCAGAAGGCAGACCAGCTGCGAGAGGCAAAGCCAGAGCAAAAGCACAAAGGCGAAGGCCCAAAGGCAGGAGGAGGGAGGGTGGCTCCCTTGTGTACTCAGATTGCCCCATTTATAAGAAATGAATCGAGATTGATGGGTTTATCGGCCACAATACCGTCCAAGAGGCTTCTGGCAACAGGCAAGGGCATACCAAACATGGAAAAGTCCACAAGTTCCGTACCCCCAAGTATGGGAAGGGCATGAGCTGGGCCACACACTGACAAAGTAAGCTTGTGTAACTTGTTTACTACACAGGCCTGAGCAGGGCCAGACACCTTGACGCCGGGCCCTTTGTCCCCCCAATGTGCCTTTAATGTGTTTACCCCTGGTTTGAGCTTGTTTACCCCAGGTTTGGGGAGGAACATGTTTGGGCAGGCCAGGCAAAGCGGAAAAATAAAAATAAGCCTATTTTTCGGGCCTACAGCCCCTCCATGACAAGTACCCCCGACGAAAAGGAGAAACTAGAAGGATCCCTTTCCTCATCTGCTTATTGGGGTCAGGCATGCTTAAGGGAGTCTTCTCATCAGCCAAAGTGGGGCTGGCAGGACTCAAAGTCTTCTCACAAGGCCAAAGTTTTCCAAGTTATTTGTAGAGCTGGGTAGGACAGAAAAACTGCTTCACTGACATGGCTCCATCGCAAAGGCGAACCTTCTGTGGATCAGCATGCTTCTCTGGAGACTTTCAAAACCCATCTGGACATGTTCCTGTGTGGCCTGCCCTGCGTGAACCTGCTTTGGTGGGAGGGTTGGACAAGATGATCTCCAGAGCTCCAACTCCTACTGTTCTGTGAATTAACAAAGGTGGTACCTGGATTTGCTGCCTAAGGGGAGATCTGTATCACCCCTCAGTTGTCCTGGTAAAACCCAAGAGCACAAACGCTTTGCTGTTCATGTCCAGTCACTCCTTCTGAGGCTACATTTATCCTTGTAAATAAACGCAGGCATGTGTGTGGTCCTGTGATCATCCAGATCGTTTAATTACTTGCATGCTCCCTGGTGAAATATTGGCCCAAGACCGTGCCAGGACACATTCTGGTAGATGGCTGAGCCAAGAGACTCTCTCCCACAGGTCTGCAGGAAGAGGACAGATCATTTCACTGGGAAAGAGAGCTGAGGTGTGTGGCTACAAGCTATGCTTGGTCTCAAAGCCAAAGAACGGCCCCTGCTCTGTTTCTTTCAGTGGTATAGCCATAGCCTGTGGAGACAGACAGCAAAAGGGCAAATTAGCATTTAGTTGGCATGTGGATTTCTGTTCTTGAGGAACAAAAGGAGGGCCATCTGCTCATTGTGTCTCGCACAAAGTGGGGGGCTTTCTTTTGCAATCAACCTGTGCTGGATTTCAGTCTGACACTCAATGTGGAGGTGGCCCAGGCCCTCCAGGTATTGTCCTAGAAGACTGAGGACAATACCTGTGCCGCATTGGGTTGGGTCAAACCACCCTCTGGGCTGAAAAAGCAATGATCCTCATCTCCTGGCACCTCCTTAGAAGGACTGCTCAGCTGTCCTGCATTTCCCGGCTTGCTGAGGCTGCTTCCTCTACTGAACCCTTTGGTTTGCATTGCAGGGCTGCTCAGGATCCCTTGGGTCTGTGCATGCTACTACCTTAAGGTGAGATTTCTTTAAACAATGCCGGACTGGAAGTAGAAGGAACAGTCTCAGAATCTTTCTCTGGAGGAAATGGGAAATATGAGAGATGTCTGCGGGTGGCTTTGTATCTCTGTAACCTCCTAGATCTTGAGAACTAAATCTAAGTCTTGCTAGTTGTTTGCAGACCTCTATCTCCCCTCCAGCTCTTCAGTCCTGTCTGCCTGTCCTCCAAGCTAGAAGTGAAAACCCATATAAATGAAGAAGCATGTGAAAAATCTCAAACTCTGCTGTCAGCCTTGTGATGAAGCATCACCCGAGTCCTTCTCAGAATAAATATAAACCATCCTCCTTCAATCCTTCATCTTCATCAAGGCTGCACACAGACAGCTAACTAACCCCAGCCCCAAACCAGCACATTCTTAATGCTGCACAAATCACTCCACAACGTCCTCCATCATCTCCTGTGATTAAGCAAAGCCCATGAAAGTGAGAAGAGTCAGGCATCCTTTGCTTCCCAATAACCTATCCTTGCCCCTCACCAGTAAGCCATCTTCCCTCCCATGCCACATTGTTCAAGTGTTCCTGGAGAGAAGATCAAAAAGGGGAATAGTGTCCATCTGCCTGATTTATGCAAATCTTGAACTGCTTGTCACAAGGCTGAGAGATGAGACACAAGAAATGATGTGGCTTGTTAGTGTCTGTCTTATGGTTGCATCCCTCTGCCAGCCTGTCTACATTCAAGCATCTTAGGATTTGTTATAGGGCAGCCTTGAAGGTAGTTCCTGCCCTGAAGCATCTCTAAGGAAAAAGGGAAGTTTTCAGAGACCTTTGCTGTCCAGCATGGTTAGCTCAGGCATGGACCTGCATGGATGTGAGCATAATACTCCAGAAAAGCTTAAATCAGGGCAGATGAGCATCCCAACAGCTGCTTTCCTGAGCAGTGTAATGACACCATGCAGGACACCACAGTGTGTGTCTCCTCTCTTTAGTAGCAAGTGATAGGACAAGAGGAACCGGCCTCAAGTTGCACCAGGGTACATTTAGGTTGGATAGCAGAAGAAACACCTTCACTGAAAGGATTCTCAAACACTGGAGTGGGCTGTCCAGGGAGGTGGTTGGCTCTCCATTTGTGAAGGTGTTAAAAAGCAGTAGAGATGTGGTTCTGAGGGACACAGTTTAGCACAAGACTTGGTAGAGTTTGATAATGGCTAGGCCTGATGACCTTACAGGTCTTTTCCCACCAAAACAATGTTCTGATTCTATGCACAGCTGACTGAAGGGGAGGACAAGGATCGTGACGTTCCATTTGGGTACCCCCAGGGTCCTTCTCCACCCACCAGCTTGTATTAATATTGGGGATTGCTCCAACTCTGAGTCATCCAAGTCCATCTGGATGCACAATGACAGACTGGAGGAAAGGTAAAGAAGAGTCAATGTTTCTAAGACTGACAGCTGCATCCATTGTGTTTAATAGGAACTGATGGACTTGCCCTCCACAAATTCTCTAATCCATTTTGTCACTCTTTTATACCTTTAGATTTCACAGCATCCTGTGGCAATGAGGTCCCCAACTGAATTATGAGCAGTGTGAAAGAGTACTTCCTTTGGCTTGTGTTCAGCCTTTGGGGCCAGTATGGATGGCTTTCTGCATCATGAGTCTTAATTCACTAGTGCTCTCTATGTCCCTCGAGGACCTTGCAGAGAAGGTGCTGTAGAAACATACATATTTATCATTCATTTGTTTTGTAAGTCCAGGCTGAAGACTTCTTCAAGACTGCTTCAAGGCCATGGCAAGATGCAAAATCATTGAAATTTGAGGCTTTAAAGGGCGTTGGAGGGTTTTTTTTTTCCCAATTCTCTTCACCTTCAGGCTCTGTGCTCAACTTGGTAGAAAGGCTGCATAGCCTTCTCCAGTTCAGATATTTCTACAACCTCCATGACAGGAAGTCCTGTTTGCCCACATAGTGTGGTTTAAAAGACTTCAAAGACACAAATTTCAACTGAAATTTAATTCTCATCGCTAATACAGCCCTACAGTTCAAGTTCTCTTGTTCCACTCACTCTCTGGAGGGTTAAAATAAAGCAAGGGATGGCCAAGGTCCTGGTTTTACCAAAAGGACTCATATTCCATGTGTCTACCACAGCCTGAATCTCCATCTTCCTCCTGCTGAGAGGTACAGGAAAATTGCAGGTCTGAACAATAACATCTTACAGTCTTTCTTTGTAAAAATTAAAGCCCAAATCATCAGGCACTGGAAACTACCTGTCTAAAATGATGAGCTGAATTCTTGTTGCCAGAAGAGGAGACATTACTAATCCATTTTTTATTGTAGCAAGATTGGAGCATTTCAAAACTGAGCATGGCACACCTTCAGGGTTGGTGTAAAACCAGACTCTGATGTACTCTTTCCTTCTTTTCCCAGCTGCCATGGAAATCTATACCCATCACTGGGGTAGCATCAATGTGGTCTGTTAGATGGGGAAACTGAGGCACAGTCATTTAAAAAGGGCACAAAGCCATGGAAAGAATTAGAAAAGCACACATGAAAACTTCTGTACATCTAGGGCTGATCAAAGATTTCTACTTGGGATCAACTCCTGGTCCTGATCATACCCAGTCATGTAAGGAGCTGGAGGACAGCAAAATAGACATCTACTTTCCTGGGGTTAGGACAAGCACTAGGACTTGAGCTTGTGAAGATCCTAGTCTGGAGCTGGTTGCAAAAACAGCTACTTGGGTGTTCATCCCCTTTCTCTCCTTTTCATTAACCAGTCCAGCTGCACTCTGCCATGGGACAGGCAAAGAATTGAATCCATTTTAGGTATTCAATGCCAGGTGGACCAGGCAGACCAAGCAGGAGAGAAGTTCCAGATGCCTTGGCCAAGGCACCAACTTTTCACAGAATGGAGCATACTATGGTTTGGGTTGGAGGGGACCTTAAAAACCATTTGGTTCCAGGCCACACAGATTCACAAATTGTTAGGGGTTGGAAGGGACCTCCACCTTACAGCAGAAGATGGAAGGTGTCCTTTCCTTTATCCTCCATAGCCATCTCTACACCAGTAACTCCAAAGGAACAGGATATGGCCTGAAACACTATTCCATTACTTGGACATGGGCTATGTCAAGGCTCTTGGTCTAGTTGACTGGATAGGGCTGGGTGATAGGTTGGACTGGATGATCTTGGAGGTCTCTTCCAACCTGGTTGATTCTATTCTATTCTATTCCTGACTGAAGGGGCCTGAAAGTGATTCCTGGTGCATATGTCTTATGTAGGATACATCAGTGAGCAGCATCAGGATATGTGCTGAGCTCTGGCTTATGCATCTGCAACCCCATGAATCACAAAGCCCAGTTTCAGGTTTTGTCAACCATTTCTCTGCCCATATGCCTGTGCAAGACTGAGCCTCAGCGTGAACACACAGACCCCCCCTTCAACCTCTGAACATCCCCTCTCCCTGGGGGCTCCCACTTAGCTCCCCAGCTAACACCAGTGCTTTTAACCTTCAGCTGCATTTCCAATCAATCACATCCCAGTCGCCGGCATGAATGAGTAGTGATGGAAGCAATCTGGCCAGTGCTTGCTTTCTGCCACTCGTTAGGATGACCTTGCCCTCAGAGGACCTCTTGCATAACCCTCACACTGAGGAGCAGGGTGGGATTGTAGTGGAAAAGACACAGAAGTGTCAGCTGTGGATAAAACTAAGGCAACAGGGGAAAAGGTATTTTTCTAGGATGTGCTGGTGTTTAATCCAGGGTACTTCTGAACGGTGTGCTTTGCTCCTCACGGGGTACCAGCAGTGGGGATGAATGGGAGCAAGGGCTTCCAAAGGGTATGGGTGATGCTGTCATGGAGGAAAGGCTAATCTGAACAGGATCAGAAGGGCTGTGTTTTCCATTAGGGGAGAGGAAATGTCTGGAAACAGTGTGGAACAACGACCAGCTTAAATTCACAGCAGGCTGCACCTCACCACTGTCAAATGGGGATTGAGTCTGTTTTGCTGATGGGAAACTGGGGCAGGACAAGATGTAAATAAAAGGCCTAATGTTTTCAGACTGAAGGCAGTTAGATTTAGATTAGCCATTGGGAATAAATTCTTCACCATGAGGTTGGAGAGACACAGAAACAGGTTGCCCAGAGGGGGTTTGGAGATTCCAATACTGGAAGCATTCATAGCCACGATGGATGGGCCTTTGATTTAGTAGGAGGTGTCTTGGCCCATGGCCAGAGGGGCTGGAACTAGATGATCTTTAAGGTCCCTTCTAACCAATCAAACCTGGTCTCATTCTACAATGAGCTCCATCAGCTGTCCATCATCAGTAACCTCACAGGCGCCATGACTTTGCAACACAATGGCATCTAACCCATCACTGCCTCATATAGTCCTTGAGAAAGCATCAGCCCTCCCTGCTAGTAGCCCCAACAGGACATGCCAATAACATTGTACCCATGTAGAGGAAAACTGAGGACACACCAAAGTCTAGCTTAGTCTGAGGTGGTGTTTAAAAGACACCAAGTCCATACACAACATCTGTTTGAGGCTATGTTGAACCCAACAGAAGGTGTTGCAGAGCCATGGGCCTACCTGCCTCATGCAGCCCCATCTGGAACCAAGTGGAGCACATCTGACCCTTCTTGTCTGTTACGTTCTTCCTCATAGTGATTTTACTCCTAGATTTTAGAGTCCTGGCTCCTGATCCCACTCACTGTAAAAAAGACATGCAGAGTCACAAATGGAGCCTGACCTACCTATACCCCTTCTTGAGAGTTTTAGCTATGGGACCACCTTCAATCAACATGATCTAGAGTGGAGACTTCATTCTTTAAGGTTGTTACTTCCATCATGGGTTGAAATCCTAGTGGGATGGAAATGTATCCTCATTTACAGCACTTTGCTGGAGCTTTTCAGATCACAGAGCACCAGATAAAATCAGAAGATGCTTCTTACAGCCATCTTTTCAGGTGGAAAAACTGAAGCATGGATTGGCAGAGATATTTAATGCAGAGTGTGTACAAATCCTGAAGTCAAGGTTAAAATCTGGCCTGTGATTCCCTCTGATAATGTCTCATCATTTGACCAGTGCTGACAGTGGTCAAAGATGGGACAGTTCAGCCAAGGCTCAGGGGCTTTAGAGTTTCCTCATTATGGTTGAAAATCTCTTGGGTCATCTCAGCATGATCCATTTCTAGATACCACCTTTCAGCCCTCCCTTTCCTCAAATCTCTTCCAGCCTTTGAAATTTTAAATATGACAGGGATTCTGTCCACAAGCCAATCCCCATCACAGGATCAAGTTTTTCCCACCCTACTCATGCTGGACCTGCAGACTGGAGGAGTAGGATATGCAGGAGTCCATCTCTAAAGCAGGTACCTTTCCAAGTTGGAACTGAGAGAAATGCGATGAAAACTGCTGGTCTGTATAGAAATGATTTATTAACACAGCAGGCAGGTAGGAATCAAACTTTCTCTGCACTCAGGAGACTGGGATGGATGGAGGCAGCACATCAGTCTCTACAGTGGTGTAGTAATTATTCTGGGTCATGAGAGGTCTGGGCAGAAATATGTTTTTGAGAAGTCTGTCTGACCCATGTCTACTCGCTGTTGTTTCCCAAAGGGATCTCCTCTGAGTTCAGCTCTCAGCGTTTGGCCCAAAGGTAGAACAAATTAGGTCAGATACTGACCTAGAGAACTCAAGCTGGAGCTGGTTTAGGAACTTTTCCAGGATATGGTTCACATCTGAAATGCTTTTCTAGAGAGTTGGATGTGCACTGAAGTCAGGATGAGACCTAAATGATTTCCCAGCCTTGCAATACCCTCCAAGTTATCCTTTTGCTCCTTCAGGTCCTAGTTTTCTGTAGACTCTGCTTCACAGAAAAGAAATACAAAGCTTTACAGACAAAGTATTGCTGGGAAGGATCTAGGTCAAGGAAATACTCACAGAAACCAGAAAATAAGGAAAATCACTAATTAAAATTAAGGAAAAAAAAAAAAAGAACTATTTTGAGTACTGATTTGATAGGAGAAGCTCTGATCCAGGACCTGTCCAAGCTCCATCTCACTCTAGGTGCCATATAGGGCTGTTGTCATAGAATCATTGAATGGTTTGAGCTAGAAGGGACCTTAAAGATCATCTAGTTCCATGCACCTACCATGGACAGGGACATATTCCACTAGATCAGGTTGTTCAAGGCCCTGTCCAACCAGCTTTGAACGTGTCCAGGCAGGGGGTACCTTCTGACCTTGCCAGTCAACCAGATCCAAGTCCCACTTGACTCTTCTGTGTGCTGACAGTTGAGAGCTGTTGCTGTGTTTCTCCAAGTATTTTCATGTCCAGACTGCTTCTCTAGGCGTTCCCATCAGGAAATGCTCGCTCACCTTGATAACAAAATGTCCAAGAAGCTGTAGGGTTGTTTTTTAAATTTTATTTCTCTCTTTTGCTGCTGCTTGTTGTGGATAAAGACAGAGTATCCTTTTTCCCCATGTGTTCTCAGAGCTCTCAGGGCCAGGAGCTTTTCCACCTCAGGCAAATGGGATATTTTATTTGATATCTGAGGGTTTCTTAAAGGGAAGTGGGAAGCCCCAGGAAAGGAGGATTAGCTTGATGAGTGGGATTTTCACCTTGCTGGGATGTCAGCTGTGTAGCAAGGTCAGGAAAATGAAAAGCAGAGGGAAGCAAATCTTGGATGATAGCATATGTGAGCTAATGGGCAGAAAGAGGAGAATTGAGGAATGGATGATCCGTCGGGGGGTAGATCAGGATGAGGATGTTGGTAGAAGTCCTACTGTCAGTGGTGGGGAAAGGATGCCCTTTCTGCAGTCATTCTTTCCATCCCTCCCCTCCTTTTTTCCCCCCATGGATTGTATGTGTGTTTGTGTGTATGTCTAAGACTGCCCTCCATTGGCCAGATCCAGGCTGCTGCACCAAGAATCCTGCATCACCAACGCAGCCGAGGACGGTGGTAGATGCACAACCGGGGATGTTGCCCTTCCAGCGAGGGAGGACTTTGTGTGATGCACAGACTGCAAAGCAGGGCACATTGCAGCACTGCCGGCATTCCATGGGCTCCTCTTGATCCTGCAGAGCTGAAATCCCTGTTCTGGGGCATGGCCACAAAGTCAGACACAGTGATAAGGAGATATACATCTGGAAAACCTTGGTGGTATTAGGGGAACCATCCTGTGGGGATGTTTAGGCAGGGGATGAAGTCAGTTGTAGGTAGAGTCAGGAGATGTCCTAATCTCTCTCTGCTCACACACATCCTACACTGCCTGCATTCCCAGAAAGCAAGCAAGGACATGAGTAGGACGAAAAACACCAGCCTCAGATTGTCTGGGTTTGTCATTACTGCAGGAAGTTAAGGTGCACCACCAAGCACCTAGCCATACCATCCAGGCTCCAGAATCCACTGGCACCAGTGCAAAATGGCTGATTAAACCTCTTGGGCAGCCCAGGTGTCAGGTGAAAGGCTTGATTTGGTCGATGCCTGGGTTTGTTTAGGCTGTGTTTCTGAACAACATCTGGTCCAGTGGGTGCCAGAGTAGGATGGGAAATACCTCAGCAAGCAGGTAGTAAAACTTAGCAGGGCTCTAGGCGGTGGTGTGAGTGTGCAGGAGCCAGACATGGATGTCTCCCATCATTGTTGAGCTAGTCAGGCTAGCTGAACACTAGCTATGGCAGCTACTATGGGAATATGGGTAATTAACCTGTGTGCCATGGGAATGTGGTTCTCAACACTGGAAAAATCTGTCTTTTCACACATTTAATATCACCTCCCCAGCTGCAGGCTGCAACCTACATGTCCCCTCTTGGATTTTGCTGGATTAAAGCATAGAGAATGGATCTCCCTGGTGGTACATATCAGCCAGTCAACTGCCCACCACATCTTCCCTTCCTACCAGGTCCAACACCTGTTAAGCCAGAGATCCAGATGTGGAGGGAGGTTTGTCAATCCACTTCTAATTAAAAGTTCCCACTTGAAGGAGAAAAAAAAAATAATATTTATGTTCCTTATGGTGAAACCTTCCAGATGGGACTGCATTCAAGGGAAATCAATTCTGAGACCTAACTACCGTAACACAGTGTCCCATTAACGGGTCTGCTTAGTTAAAGTTTGTTGGCTTTTACAGTGCTTTTCCCAGAGAGGGGTGATTGGGGTGTGTGGGGGGAGGCATTTTGTTCTTGCTGCATCTTCATTTAGTAGCAGGTCTGTGGCCAGCATGTAAAAAATCATTTCTGAGGAGGCTAGGAGGTTTGGGCTGAATCCCACACACTGAAGTCGTGGTTAGGGACCAGATCTCAGCACAAGCCCTGTCGTCTCCTAATCATCTTGTTGCTATGGAGGCACTGCTGGCTCCTGCTTTCAACCGGCAGAGGCAGGTTTCTTCACGATCTGGACCAGAGGTTAAGATGATCCCTAGCTGGCTCATCAGTGTGAAGGTCACATAGACTTTGGCTTTCCAAAGGCTGCTCAGGGACTGCCCTATAGCAAAGGAGAGGTGAACCAGTTCCCTTCAGAGCCTCAGCTAAGCAAGCACCTTTCACTTACCAAAGCTGATATTTTAGACATTCACTGTCATTTGCAGGCAACCTCTCTTGCTAACAAGGATGGCCCCTCTGGAAATTTACGGGGTGGTTGGTTGCTGCCTGTGGTTTTCATAACAAGCTCTTGCATCCACTTACTCAGGAAATCCGGCCCCTGAAGCAGGCAGGAGTCTGGCACTGGGAGATTTGCACTGCAGAGCTTTGCAGGCTGCACACCACTGTCAGGAATGGGGACCTGACTTCTAAAAAATTTAAGTGCAAATGCATTTGGACTCCACGCTGATTAGTGTCAGGTCTCACAGACACTCAGGAATCTGCTGGAAGAGGCTGCAGTGATTTGAAGCTGGGAAGCACAGTTTGGAAATAGCTGGTCTGACTTTTGAGTTACCTAACTCCTTCCTCCCCAGAAAAAAAATAAATAGAGAGGATTTTGCAGAACAAGGGAAAACGTGCAGGAGAAAAAAACAAACCATCTTTGTGATAGAGCAAGGAGAGAAACCAAGGGGCGAATGTGGGGATGCATTTGGCTTATTATCTCTTCCCAGACACAAATGATGGTCTATGGGCTTCATCTCTTATTTTTCAGCCTCTCCTAGAATTGAGTTTAGCTGCCTGAATTGCAGATTTTCTGGGAATTTGTGCAGCTGCTCTGAAAGCTTCCTCTTTTTGCAGGCTGGGAAGGTAGAGCATGCTGTGGGGTGGGAGATGGCAAGACTAGGGATGAGTGGTGCAGACACTATGGGGCTGTCAGAAGGGTCCCTTGGTGCAGTGAAGAAGATATGTTTTCCTTTCTCCCTTGCAGCAAATGCCCCTCTTTGTTGACTTTTGCTCTAATTCCTTCCTGGCACTACCACCATGGTCCCTGTTCATGGAGAAACACATCCCAGATGATCTGAATTATTTTGTGGTTGCAGCCCATGACAATGTTGGCATCTCAGGAGCTGGGCTGCTTTTATTCATGTTTCAATGGAGAGGTCCTGCCCTTTTCACTAACCTGTGGACCATGAAGGCTCCTGAAATCAAAGCAGTAGTTTGACTTGGTAGAGGAAACCTCCCTCACAGGGATTTGTCCTTTTGAAATTGGGCAGCAGCCCTGTTTTGGTGGTAGCAAGTCCTGCAAGGCCAGGGAAAGCCTCACTCAAGGAGAAATTACTGATTTTTTTTTCTTCCTAGAGTGAGCTATGAGGGCAAGAAAGGAAATGGCTGAAAAGATGAGCAAGAAAAGCTGTCATGGCTCTATGCCCAGCAGTGGGAGCAACTGCCCCACATACAAGAGTCTGACCCTCCTGCCTGTCAATACCTGTACCTCTCAGTAGGTCTCCTCCCCAGACATGAGAGTGCAAGATGAAGATAGTATTGCTACCGATGGTTCTTCCCATTCTTTGTCTTTTCCTGGAAAGAGGAGAGATGGAAGGAAGGGTATTCTTGGGTAAGAAAGAGGGAGACTCAAAACAGTGAAGATGGTACAGAGGTGTCTTTGCCATGAAGTGGGACATTGGGTCTGTGAAGCGGGCCTGAAGAGGGGACCTGGGCTACAAAAGGTTGCAGGGAACAAGTCCCATGGGACAATGTAGGATGGATGTTACTTTTGATGAAGGGACTGTGGGGGCTTAAGGGCATTCTGGAGCTGACAGGAATGATTCCCACTCCCTGGAGATGTCCTGCACAAAGTGGTGAAAGAAGCAGCTGTCTGATATGGAAAGACCTAAAAATCTGCCTCTGTGACTCTCTTTCCTCCTGTACTGGGTGCACAAATTCCTTCCAACCCTGGACTCCTGCCTAGGCAGGATTGGGGTACTGAACAACAACTACCTTCCCCTGCAGTGGTTTGGTGGAAGAGGAGGGAGGGGAGAGAGACAGAGAGGAAGAAGCAAAACCTCAAGAGCTGTCAGTAGGAAGAGAGAAAGCCCAGCTGCTTTTATTGACCTCCAGTCCACTCAGCTCCAGTCCACTCCAGTCCACTTCAGCTATAGCCTGAAGTTTGCATTGGGCCAGCATCTTGGCTTTGTTGGGATGGAGAAAACTCCCTAAATGAGACATCGATGGGGTTTGCTTTGGGGAGTTGGTTAGAAATCACTGCAAAGGCTTTGCTCAGTTCAGCAGAGGGGCACTGCGCTGGTACAGGGCACTGGGGAAGTGGCATCAGACCTATGATGTCTCTAACTGTGAGTCATAGCTGGGCCTTTTCTAGCTGTTGGAACATCCCAGGGATGGGGACATCTAGCATGAGGATGGTGATCTGGGGCTGCATCTTGTCCCAGCGCAGTGTGCTGGGACTGGGGATGCTGCGTGGATTCTCAGTCTTGCAAAAGGTTGATTGAAAACAAAACAAAACAAAACAAAAAATCAAACAACAAACCTTCAGAAAAAAAAAAAAAAAAGAAAGAAAAAAAAGAAAAAAGAAACCAAATCCCAAATCTCTTCCCTTTTTCTCCCCTCCTCCTTCCCTTTCCTTTTCTTTCCAGGTGTTGTTTATGGCCACAGGAGGGAGCTCAAATCCAGACATGGGAGGATTGGCTTGATTTCGGATCCAGAGCCTCTTAAACTCTCACTTTTCCTCTAAGCTGATCCCTGTTATGTCCAGGATCTGGCGCCTGCTTGACATTTACTTTGAGTTCCAGAGGACCAGAGACCTAGGATGAGGAGCATTGGATCCGCCCTGAACCTGCTTTTGGTATCGCCACTCTACTTTGTGTGGACAGTGGTTGCTCTGGACCTGGCACAAAACCCCTGCACCACTTTGGTCCAGGGGAAATTCTTTGGGTATTTCTCCTCCTTTGCTGTCTTCCCGTTGAACTCCTCTCTCTGCTCTTGGATTATCCAGAACCCTGACCCCCGGAGGTACACTTTGTACATGAAGATCCTAAAACCTACTGGCATATGTGACCACCAGCACATCCGCACCTACCAGTTCGACTCCTTCCTGGAGTCCACCCGCACCTACCTGGGCATGGAGAGCTTTGATGATGTGTTGAAGCTCTGCGATGGGTCCACCCGCTATGCCTTCCTCCAGTCCAACAAGCAGTTCCTCCAGATGAAGCAGACTGCACCACCAGGGGTGGAGAGCTGGCCGGTGCGGTGGAAGCCCACAAAGGCTCAGGAGAGGGACTTCTCGGTGGAGTACCTCGTGGTGGGCAACAGGAACCCTAGCAAAGCTGCTTGTCAGATGCTCTGCAAGTGGCTGGACGCATGCTTGGCCATCAGCAGCAGCTCCCACCCATGCGGCATTATGCAGACCCCGTGCTCCTGCTCAGGAGGGGAGGTCCTAGATCAGGCCAGCGAGATCCTGGGATTCACCAGGAAGAAGGAAGATTGCTATAAGGATGGAATTTACTTGGAGAACTGCATGAGCAGCCCCAAGGACAGCAGCGGAGTGGAGTTTCTGGGTGAGTGGAGGGCAGCCGGGGGCATTTGGGAGGGAGGGCTGGTTGGGCTCTCCTCTCCCAGGTCTCACGCTGTCCCCATCACCTCTGTGTCTTGAGTCTGCAGATGCCTGGTATGAAAACCTCCCGTTCTAACTGACAGGAAGGTCTGGTAGCCCTCGGTGGCTCTTTACGAGCCTGTGACTGGAATTGCAAAGCAGCTTCCCCTAAACATACCCCAAAATGTTTCGTTCATTCCTGGGGCTTGCGTCTTGCTTGTTTTACTTCTGCAGCCTCAGAGCTGCTGAGGGGAGAGTCTTATCTGAGGGTGAGCTGTTTTCCAACTTAATGACAGATGTCCTAGAAAAGGTAGGATCCAAACTACCTCCTGAGGTGGGCTGCACTCAACAGTCCCATCAACTGTTCAGATTTATAGGAAAAACATAACTCTGGGTTTTAGTTTGAAAGAACAGTCACAGAAGGTACACAGGTTCTGTTCTAAACCTCATTTTCCTTCCAGAGACTATCAATGAGAATACTCACCAAGCTGCTTCTCTGGGATTACTTGGTGGGCTCATTCCTTGATGACAAGCTTGACTATGGTATGGGCTGGAAAAGAACTAGGGAGCTGGAAGAGGCATGAAAAAATGGGGTTATGAATACGAGTGAGCTGCTCCTGACATCTAACCTGGACACTGATCTAGGGAGGGTAATACTCCTTCCAGTGATCTGACATGGTGTGCACCAGTGCTATGGTCCCATGAAAAGTGGAAGGGAACTAACTGGAGGGTTCAAAAGCAACCCCTTTATTTTAGCACCTGTGCCAGACCTGCTCTGATATGTTTATTCTCTGCTCCTAACCCACCTGCCAGCAGGAGTGGAGGTGTGATGCAGCAGTGCGGAGGGGAATCTCCAATTCAGCAAAGTTCAGGCTCATGCCTGAACCCACCCCAGGGTCTCATCTTCTTCAGATGCTAGACTGAAATGTACCCTACCACGGGGAAAAACTTGGAAGCCACATGGGTCTGGGCTTAGAATCATAGAATGGTAAAGGCTAGAAGGGACCTCTGGAGATCATCTAGTCTAACTTGCTTGCTAAGCAGGTTCACCTAGATCAGGTTGCACAGGAATGTGTCCAGGAGCACCCTGAAAATCTTCAGAGAAGGAGACTCCACAGCCTGTCTGGGCAGCCTGGCACAGTGCACCTTCAAAAGAAAGAAATTTCTCCTTAAGTTCAAGTGAAACCTTCTATTTTGCACATATTGCCCTTTTACTGTCACTAGGCACCACTGAGGAGAGTCCAGCCCCATCTTCGTGACTTCTACCCTTTAGATATCTATATGCATTGAGAAGATCTCCTCTCAATCTGCTTTTTTTCCAGGCTAAAAAGCCCCAGGTCTCTCAGTCTCTCTTCATAAGAGAGATCCTTCAACCCCTAATCATCCTTGTGACCCTTTGTTGGACTCTTTCCAGTGGTTCCCTGTCTCTCTTGAACTGAGGACTCCAGAACTGGACACAGTTCTCCAGATGTTGTCTCATTTGGGCATAGTAAAGGAGGAGGAGAACCTCCCTCAACCTAGACTTTGGGGGTCCTCCCTGGATATTGCATGGACCTCTAATTATAAGGGAAATAGCTTAAAGCAGTAGAAAGGAGGCTAAAAGATCTTCCAGTAGGATACCATGCACAAGTCCAAGGTGTGCAGTGTGATTTTCTTGCAGACCAGGGTCTGAGAGATTAGCGTATGATCAGGCACTAGTGCTTTTGGCAGTGTATTTAGGGGGGAGGTTTAATTTCTCCTTGATCTGTGAATCAAGACATGAAGGCACACAGTCAAGACATAAATCCTCCAAATTAGTTTTTGAGCCATGCCTCCCTCCCCAGCTCCCAGCTGATGGACATATTTGATCTCCAGACTTTGAATTGCTTCGTGATGGCTCTTTTATTCTGCATAAACAGCTTGTGAGGAGCATTGTGTTGGCTGTCTCCTTGGAGCAATGTGAGCTTCACGAAGCTGGTGAAGGGTTGGAGAACAACACTTATGAGGAACGACTTGGGGAACAGAGGTTGTTTAGCCTGAAGAAAAGAGGCTCAAAGAAGGCCTTCTCACTCTCAAAACTACCTGAAAGGAGGTTGGAGTGAGGTGGGTGTTGGTCTCTTCTCTTCAGTATCAAGTGATAGAATGAGAGGAAATGGCCCCAAGTTGTACCAAGGGAGGTTTAGGATGGTTACTAGGAAAAAATGTCTGCTGAAAGAGTGGTCAGGTATTAGAACAGGCTGGTGGTGGAGTCATCATCCCTGAAGGTGCTTAAAAAAATGTATAGACATAATACTTCAGGACACGATTTAGTGGCCATGGTGGCGTTAAGTTGATGCATGGACTTCATGATCTTAGAGGTCTTTTCCAACCAAACTGATTCTATGATTCTAAGCCATGTGTCACACCTTGCATTTGTTGATTGGGTGATTTATGTCTTCAACCCAAGCAGTATGACCTTTCTTATTGCAACCAAAGGTGAAATTGGAAATAAGATTTTCAACAAATCCTGAAGCATTCAAGCTTAATATTGGCTTTTGTAAAGACCTCTCCTAGTCCAGCTTGAGTGCCTGGATGTTCCCAGAAAATAAATATGAAAGGGGCTCAGAGGTGACTGAATCAAAATCCTTTCTGGGTGTCAAATATTTGTAGAGAATGTGGATGATTTTTTTTTTTGCTGGCAGCTCACATCTGCTCCATATTGAAGATACAGAATTACCATCCTCATTGGTGGGATGCCATCTACACAGAAACATTGCTTGCAGTGTGCCCAGCCTCTCCATGTGCTGCTCTGTCTGTCACTGTGTCTGTTTTGATTTTTGCAAGAGCCTCATCAGGAAGATGGAGGCGAGATTCAATTTGGACAGGGAGTCAGCAGCAATCCCTTAACAGCATTTTGTAGGTGGAATATTTTGATAGTGTTCCCAATTTCCAAGTTCTGAAGCTGGTTATTCCTGTCATTGTTGTCCTGACTGTGATTGCAGCAGCTTTTGTGGGGCTTCTCTTCTCCCTTTTTATTTTTTTTTCCCTTTTTTCCCTGCGAACTGCTTTTCTTGTTTTTCCTTTTTCATTTTATTTTTCTCTGCCAATTCCCAAGTCATTTGTTGTCTCTGGGTCTGTCTTAAGACTTTTATCTTTGACCAAGGGTATATGAGTCTAGTCTGATGATTTTTAAGGCACATAAAAGAACTGCCAGATACCCAGATATCATCCCAAAATGTGGAGCCTTTGTTTTTTTCATAGAACCATAAAATCATAGAATGCTTGAGGTTGGAAGGCACCCTTGAAGGTCATCTAGTCCAACCTTCCTGCATTAAGCAGGGACATCTTCACTTAGATCAGGTAGCTCAGAGCCTCATCTAACCTGAGCTTGAATGTTTCCAGGGATGAAGCATCTACCATCTCTCTGAACAATCTGGTCCAGTGCTTCACCATCCTTACCACAAAAAAATTCTTCTTTCTACCTACCCTGA
This sequence comes from Tricholaema leucomelas, assembly GCA_013400475.1. NCBI lineage: Eukaryota > Metazoa > Chordata > Aves > Piciformes > Lybiidae > Tricholaema lacrymosa > Tricholaema leucomelas. Next base: position 1,089,415 of record WAAF01003952.1, on the reverse strand, counting down.
ATCTTTCCTCCTTTAAACCATCACTGCTTGTCCTGTTGCAACAGGCCCTGCTTAAAAAAGACTGTCCCCATCTTTATTTTCCTGATGCTCTTCTTCTAAACCTTGGCTATTTCCAAAGCAAATAGATGGATTCAATTCTACAGAGGCTACAGTGAGATGCTGCCTTGGAAGCAGCTGCACTTTGGCTCAGAGTCCATCAGTAAGATCTCTTTGAAAGGGTTCACTCCCCATCCCGGGGCACTGGCATTGAGAATCCAGTAGTGCTGGACTAGAAGGTGTCAGAAGATACTCAAGAGCAGGCTGGGAATAGCAGGTTTGGTATAGAATCATTGAACTGTAGAAGTTGGAGGGGACCTCTGGAGATCATCATAATTCATTATAATTGAACACTGGCTTCAGCAGCTGAGGAACAGAGCTGGGAGATGAACTTCTGTTACCAAGCCAGACTGCAGATCTGACCATGACAGAGAAGTGGGCAAATCGAAGCTGTTGCTCCAGAGATACTGGGACAGTCAAGAAACCCAATGGACAGCCTGATTTCACTCACGGCCTGGGAATTTACACTTGGCTCATGTAGACATGGATGTTTGCCAACATGATTGTGCTTTGTCTACAGCATCTCTTCTTCAGTGGCTAGAGGCAGGAGAGAACTCCAGTTTTGCTTCCCAGGTTTAGCTTGCACTCACTGTCCCTCACAGACATCACAGAGGTTACAGCGGGTGGTGGTAGGAGTGGGAAGAATCTGCTGGGGTGGACAGGAGACATTTCAGTGTCTTGCTACACACAAAACCTGTCCTAGTGACTAGAGGCACATGCTTGGAAATGTATTGGTAGCAGCAGCCCACTCCCCAACATCTTCCCTTCTTGCTGCAGCCACCTGCAGCAGCTACTCCCAGAAGAGTTGGACAGGGGATGTTTTTGAGGAGAAGGCAGTTAAAGAGAGAAACTATTTTTGGTCAGCATCAGGGCTCCCTTGGCTGACTGAGGCAGCATGAGAAGAAAGTGAAGAGTTGATTAAGGATGAATTTTCTTTTAAGGCACACAAATTGGCATTTCTGAAATAGGCTTATTGACCAGTTTGGGGTAGAGGACCAGAGAGCTGAAGATGGGGAATCTTCCTGAAAGACAGGGTGTTGAGACTTCCTGGTCTGAAAATGCTGGTGACCGTCCCAGAGAGGAGCTGCCTTCATTGTAATTAAAGCTGGAGCTTTAAAAGGGACACTGACGTGACACTGTAATGAGAGAAGGTTAAATGTGTGCTTAAGCGCTGTGCTGAGTTAGGCACTTAATGAATGTCTAATTAGTCTTGTCTCCATGTAATCTGTTCCTGGAAGTCCATTGCAGTGCTGTCACGTTTTGATGGTCTGAAGAGCTAGCCAACATGCTCTGGTCTTTCTGATCTTTGATCTTGGAAGGAGCCAAGATGCTGACTGCAAAACAGAGTTAAATGTCTGCCCCTGGAATATATAAAGTAGATGGCTGGAGGGAAATTCATGATGAACAAATCTAATTGGTTTCATGTCTCAGCCAGAGAACTTCACAAATTGATTTCAGCAAGTAACTTGAAGCTGAGATTTAAATGGAGCTTCTTAGTTACCCAAAATTTGAATCAAGATACTGCTAGTTTGAAGTAACAGGTTTTTTTCTGCCTTTCCTGATAAACCTTCTTAGCAGTTTGCTGTCCCCATTACTCTGAACAGATGCAGAATCTCCTTCTTCACACAGGCTCATCTCTTCTCTTTCATGAGTGGTGTTTCATTTTCCATTTCCTAGATGTTTTTCTGCCTGATAAGTTAAGAAGTTGCCTAGTGTCATTCTTCAGTGTTTGGAGAGGTGTTTATAGACCCATGAACAAGTTGCTTCTTGACCTTTGCAGCATTAAGAAGGCTGAACTCCATAAATCTCTCACTGTAGGACATATCCTCGAAACCTCAGTTGTTGTTGGGAAGCTTTGTTCCATGCTTGGCCATTTCTGATGGACAAAACGTGATGCCTTCTCAGCAAGACTGAATTTCTGCCTGGACTTGAGACTGAGTGACTGCTGAAGGGGGGGTTCATGATGTGCAAGAGGAGCCAGAGGCATAGGGACAAATGAATCTTAGATTCATACAAGGGTTTGGGTTGGAAAGAGCTTCAAAGTTCCACACCTCCTGTCATAAGCAGGGGCATGTCCCTCTAGACCAGGCTGCTCAAGGCCCTGTCCAACCTGGTCTGGAATACTTCCAGGCAGGGGTCATGTGTTCAACCACCATCCTCCCTGCTGCAGGAATCATCTTGTGTGGCACTGCTCTCCTTCCTTTGAATCTCCTGCAGGACAGAAATAACTTGGTAAGTCATTTCCTATGTTTGTGGTGAGCTTTAGTGACCATGAAAGCATGAAAGCACAGGGACTCATAAGGAGGTGGGAGTATCTGCCCAGGGGCAGGTTCTCAAACCTCTCCTTGGCCATTTCAGCTCCTTCATAGAATACAGACTCTACTACTCCAGTAGAAGTCCCCCAGGCTCAAACAACAGCTGAGCTTGCAGAGAAACATGTTTGGATTTGGATTTACCTCACATATGTACTTGCCAAGCAAATGGCAAAGAGAGCTGGATGAATGAATTTTCATTGCCTCTCCCTCCTTCTGGCATGGGCTGTCTGAGCATGCTTGGGGAAGGTATACTGCTTTCCAGCTCACTGCCTCTCCATCCATGTCTGTCCCTGCTATCTAGTCTGCACATCCTTGAAAGCAGAGCTAGGATATAGTCAGAGATCATCAGTGAAACTTGGGGCAAGGAAAAACTGGTTTCTGATCACTTGTAAAATTCTTCCATGTTACCCTGCTAAGAGCATTGAGGGGTTTACCTGACATCTCTCCAGATTAAGCCCAAACCTCAGCAGCTTTGTGTAAGCAAGAGCTGACACCACTGCACAGCTCCTGGAGGAGGATGCTGAACAGAAGCTGGCACCCGGTAGACAGGTCACAGAATCACAGAACTATAGGATGGTAGATATTGGAAGGGACCTCCAGACATCAAGTTCAACACCCTTGACAATGCAGGATCACCTAGGGCAGGTCACACACAAAACGCATCCAGACAGGTCTTGAAAGTCTCTATAGAAAGAGACTTCACAATCTCTCTGGGCAAGGTCACTTTGTCTGCTGCAGGGAATCCCTTCTGGACCCATATGGGCAGCATCTGATGGGGTTGTCTCCCTAATACATAGTCAATGGGATGGTTTATGGATGAGGCAACTGTGGGCAACTCCTTCCTGAGTGCTGAAAAGTGGGTTTCTGACACAGTTTAGACACTCAAATCTCTGTGATATGTACAAGCCCTGCTTGTACATTTAAAGGATCATTTAAAGGCCTTACATGCAGAATAGAATGGAAAGAGTGGAATGCAGCTGGTGAGAGGCCTGGAGCACAACCCTGTGAGGAGAAGCTGAGGGAGCTGGGGGTGTTTGGCCTGGAGAAGAGAAGGCTCAGGGATGACCTCATTGCTGTCTACAACTACCTGAAGGGAGGCTGTAGCCAGGTGGGGTTGGGCTCTTCTGCCAGGCAACCAGCAACAGAACAAGGGGACACAGTTTCAAGTTGTGCCAGGGGAGGTCTAGGCTGGATGTTAGGAGGAAGTTCTTCACAGAGAGAGTGACTGGCATTGGAATGGGCTGCCCAGGGAGGTGGTGGAGTCGCCATCCCTGGAGCTGTTCAAGAAAAGACTGGATGGGACACTTAGTCCCATGGTCTAGTTGATTGGGTAGGGCTGGGTGCTAGGTTGGACTGGATGATCTTGGAGGTCTCTTCCAACCTGGTTGATTCTATGATTCTGATTCAAAAGCTGCCTGGACCTGTTTGTTCCTGTGCAACTTGATCTAGGTGAACCTGTGCTAGCAAGGGTTGGACTAGATGATCTCCAGAGCCCCTTTCAACCCCTATCATTCTGTGACTCTGTGTGAACTGCATCCCTAGAGTTTTCAAGTATCTGATGCCCCTTGGAGGTGCCTGACCTCCACAGTTTTCCTTGGTGCTGAGTTCTCTGCTCTTGTCTTTCATGGTGATTCACCATGATAGGTCTGGGGTTTTTCCAAGTTTTTCTTGAAAGGGAGTTTTCCCTTTTTAAGTGCTGAGTGATCCTGTGAGTTCCTCTATTCAGATGCATCTCTCAAAGAATGAGTGAAGCCAGAGCTCAGCAGAGATGGCACTCATCTCAACTCCTTTGAAGATCCAGCAGACTACTGATCCAGGAGGGGAGAAGGTCTTTGCCTAGGAGGCTAGGAACAGAGCCTTAGCAGGACTGAGAGTTATTTATCACAGTCTGAGTGTGGATGTGGGTACTCTGCGTCACAGAAATCTCTGTTCATGTTGGACAGAGCAGTATTTTTCATACCTCTTCCAAAACATTGCTGTCACCTCTGCAACTTGTCTCTTCTCCCATATTTTTCCTTTTCCCGTTCTGATAATCAGTGACATTTATTTATCTATGGGTGGTGAACCTGTCCCTGTGAGCCAGTCATCCTCCAAGTGTTGAGCCAAGCTTGGAATAAAGAGGCCAGAAAACTGATTTTAGATTCTCAGCAGGTAGTGTTCAGTGTGACTCTGTGACACTTTAACCTGTGGAGGATTCAGCAAATGTGTGTCCCTGGGACGGCTCTGCCAATGTCACCTCCAGTTGTTGACTCAATTCTTACACTTGCTGAAGATAGCAATTTGATGCTGACATCCTACACTTCAGCCTTCCAGCAGGGTGAGACAAGGAGGATGGGAAAGGATGTCCTTCCATCACCAGAACTGCAGATCTGCTGAGGCTAAATATATTTCTTTTTGCTCCCTGGCTCTAGTTTTGATAGAGAAAGTATTGCCACACACCTCATTAAGCTAAACACTCTCAATAAGTCTTGAGTGGTCCATGTCATTAAACAAACACTTCATGGCTGGGGATATTCCCAGCATTTAGAAGTAGTAAGGAAGGGAAGGGACCTGGAGGGGTGAAAGCTGCAACTCCAGCCTCCTGGAGAAACTGGGCTGCCCTGGCTGGGGGGCTGCTTTGTCCCACTGTTTCTAGAGCAGTTTGAACTGTGTTCTCCCTGCAGTGCATGGGCTTTAATCTGCATGAACACCAGCAGCAGTGGGAAACAAACACATAAGGAGGCTGATACTGAGTCCTCTGAGTGCTGTAGGAGTGCATGGAGATGATATGACAGTGGATATGTACATGCAGGTTTGGTAGGGTCCTAAAGCAGAAGGATGAAATGATCACTAAATAGAAGGGAATCTGTCCCCATAAGCCTGTGCTCCATGGGTAGTCATGTGCTCAATCTGTGGATGCTGCAACCAAATAATGAAGTCAGGTCCAATCACAGCATTGCTCTGCTGAGGTAGTTCAGCCTAGAGGTGTTTATGATGTTTCCCTTGTGACCCAGCAATGCAGCACCTAAACGTGGCTGACCACCTTCTTCAAAGAAATGAGCTCATTTTTGTTAGCTACCACAAATTCTTCTTTTTCTTGCCTAGTTTTTTAATTCTGGAGGTATCATCTCTAACTGTCCTGAAATTAGATAAATTAGTGCCATGCATTAGGGTCAGCCAAGATCAGTGTGTGGTGATATGACTTGAGAACAGTAACATTTCTAACAGAAAGGCAGACAGCAAGCAGCAGAGGAGCTTATCATAAAGACTTCTGCCTTGTCAGGAGGGTACTTGCTGAAGGAGAAAAGATGCAGGGACCAAGACAGTTCATAGGTAACTAGAGAGGTATTTAAAGAGATTGCTTCTTATGCTTCTGTGATTGTGAGCCATGAAGGAGCTCAGGAAGCCCCTTTGAGGAGCTCAGCCACCTGCCCCCATGGACCAGTCACAGCTGACAAAACATCAAGAACAAGAGACTTCAGAAGAGAGCCAGGATGGATCCCACCAGCTGTCATGCCACGGGTGGCTTTTCTTGCTCAGCAGCTCTTGCATAGAACATGCTACTTCATGAAGTCTCTTCCCTCCCCCCAGCCCTGATGTCCCTACCCCACAGACAGTTCAGCAGTGCCATGTTTTGAGCTTACTGTCATCAGAGCTGGTGACAAGTGTGGTGGGAGCTTTGCTTTAGCATAGTTTGGTACCTTTTACTTGGTACAAGTCAGAGGAGAGATTTTACAGCTTTGACCCACCTTCTATGCTACTGAGACAGATATATCAACCCCCAGACTTCTCAGGAGGGAGGGCGAGGTGGAATAATGTCCCTTCTCTCTTAGAAATGAGGTCTGTGAATAGTGGAAAGGACAAAGCTTGATTTCTTATCTGCAGCTCATATGCAAATCCTTCATGAGCTTCAACATCCAACAACACTTCTGGGCTTGTCCTGCAACCAGCTTGTCCTGCAACCAACCTATCTTTGGACTTGGAGTTGCAAAGTGATCATAGTGATCTTAAGAGATCTTTTCCAACTGAAAAAAAAATGCTATGATTCTATGCTTCTATGAACTTGGGGCTCCCCTGAAGCATCTTCCTCACTAGGCAATGACAGAAGCAGCTTTAGTGTAGGTCATAACCATCTGGGTCACACAGCAGGAGCAGATCTTGCTCTCTGGAGCAGGGTTGGGTGGGTAGGGGTGAGTAGGAGGTCTTAGGAGAAATGCCATACATAGCACTGTAGGCTTCAGAAGTTTGTGGAGGAGTGTTTGTCATGAGTGATTTCTCTTTGGTTTAGAAGAGTTCCTCTCAGTGAGCAATGGCTGGGGTAAGGCAGGCACTCTGCATTCAAAGAAATGTTTTTTTAAATACTTCAGTAGGAAAATGAAAGAAGTGAAATGGAGATGGGGACAGGCAGAAGCAGCAGTTATGAAATGTGAAGGACGTAGCTGGGTTTTCCTTGCTTGACTAAGAGCATGCATCAACAAGAGAGCAGGCAGAGGAGTGAACAGCAGCCAGCAAGCCTCTATCCATATTTGAGAGTTCAACTATCAGCCTGTAGCATGCCCAGAGCTGACATTCCTCCATGCTATCACCTGACCGTGCCCCACTGACCTGATGTGAGAGATGCAACCACACTCTTTTGTCACCAGAAATGCAAAATCTTCCCTTATCTCCTGGTCTACCCTGTCACTCAGCAAGCTCAAATGCACACATCTACCCATGCACAGGCAGTTCCTTCTCAGAACTGCCTGGATGGGCACATAGCTGCAGGAGCACACATCTCCATTCATTCATGTTCAGATGCATCTATACAGCAACTTCATTGGGCTCATGGATGGTCTTACATAGAGATACATATGCAAGCGTAGGCACACAAGTGTTATACGTGGGAGCCTAAGTGTGCTTGTCCATGGACACACACCTGCACACAACGGTATAAATGCACACAGGGCAGGCAGATATACAAATCAAGAATGCTGGGTGTTGGAAGGAACCTCTGAAAGTCATCTAGTCCAACCTCCATGCAAAGTGGGTTAATCCAGAGCAGGTTACAAAGAATCATATCTAGCAGCTTTCAGAGGCTCTCCAGCGAAGGAGACTCCACAATGTCTCTGGGCAGCCTGGTCTAGTGCTCCATCACCCTCAAAGGCATGAGTGGGATCGAATGTCTCTGCTTGTGCATGCCAACCAGACAACCAACATGCCTACACACATACAGAGGTGAGTAGACAGATGGAAAAGCTCTGTGGTGGATACACAATCAAGAAAATGAGTCTGAAATGCATGGACACACACAGCTCTTGCAATTCCCCATCCCTGCACATCCCCACATCCCACACATAACACATATATGAACATATCCAGCAGTTGAGACCCTCCACAGGAAACCCCATAAGCCACAAAGAGACACAGAGCACATTATTTGCCTCTCCAGAGAGGATGCATGCCTGTCAAGACTCACAGCTTGTAAACTCACTGCAGGAACAAGAGGCTGACTCATGCTTTGTCCTTTCCATGCTTCATCCAAAATGCATCATGAGGCCTATCTGGAAAGTGAGTGCCTCATGGTGCATTTCAGAAGAAGCTGGTTTTGTTTATCCTTATGGGATTCTTCCCATCAAAAGCACAACTTCTGTTAATCCTCCAAGAGCTGAGGGAAGCTGATGGATTCCCCAGTGTGGTTTGATAGCTTGATGGGAAAGGACAACCTACATAGCTAGGCACTCAGCAAGGATGAAAAGGAATTTTGGACTACCCTGTCCTATGAAGAAAGGATAAGAGAGCTGAGGTTATTCAGCCTGAAGACAGATATTGGGATGCTGATTTTCTTCTCACTGTCCAATCCTCTTGTGGTGTCAAGAGCAGCCTCAGTGAATAATTGTGGTTGTTCTGCTTTTACAAGCCCATTGCTTTGAGAAAGTCTCCACTTCAGAGTGCAACACTGACAAAAGCAACAGCTTTGCCTGTCTCACACTTTAATTAAAACTCTGCCTATTCACCTTCACCCCCACTCCTTCCTTCCATACCTTTCTCCACCCTGACCCTCTTGCTGCAAATGAACATGTAATGTCAGGTGGAGAGGATGCATTCATTCAGCAACTGAATAATTGAAGGTTCCTCTGGCAAAATCAACTGTCTTCTGCCTTCCCCATGCTTTATAATTTCTTTTCCCCTTCTTTGCCCCTCTTCTTTCTTCTTCTCGCCACTGAGACAAGACTGCCATTCTTGAAAGCCATTTTAAATATTCATGTTTTAATTAGCTGACTTCATTGCATGAACTTGATGTAAGATAATAAAAAAGACTGCCCAAGGCATAACACAACTTTTTTGTTTGTTTGTTCTTGTAAGTGGACTAAGAAGTAAAAAAGCCTAATATGTTTCCTCAACAAACATTTGAAAGATACACAGAAATGACAGCCATGGGTCATTTAGCCACTGAATTCTCCAAACATTCACAAGCTCCTGAGGACTACTTTGTAAGGTGTCTCCAAAAATGTGGAGCATGGTGTAAATCCACAAACCTCTTGCTGGAACTGCCTCAAAGAATCACAGACTTATGGAATCACAGAACGGTGAGGGTTGAAAGAGACCTCTGAAGATCATCTAGTCCAACCCCCCTGCTAAAGCACAGTCACCCAGAGCAGGATGCACGGAATCACAACCAGGTAGGATTTGAAGGTCTCCAGAAAAGGAGACTCCACAACCTCTCTGGGCAGCCTGGTCCGGTGCTCCAGCAGCCTCAAAGGAAAGTTTTTCCTTATGTCTAGGTGGAACTTCCTGTGTTCCAGCTTGTGCCCACTGCCCATTTTTCTGGTCACTGGGCACCACTGAGAAGAGTCTGGCCCCACCTTCTTGCCCTCCATTCTTTAGCTCTTGCTGAGCATTGAAAAGATCCCCTCTTGAGCTGCTCTTCCCCATGCTAAACAGCCCCAGGGCTCTCAGCCTTTCCTCATAGAGATGCTCTAGGCCTCTCAGCACCTCTGTAGCCTCTGCTGGACTCTCTCCATTAGTTTCCTGTCTTGAACTGAACACAGTACTCCAGATATGGCCTCATTAGGGCAGAGTAGAGGGGAAGAAGAATCACCCTTGACCTGCTACCAACGTGCTTCTTGGCCTTCTTGGCCACAAGAGCATACTGCTGGCTCAAGGATGAGCTTGTCCACCAGCACTCCCAGGTCCTTCTCTGCAGAGCTGCTTTCCAGCAGGTCAATCTCTGATCTATATTGGTGCAAGACTCCACACTTGCCTTTGTTAAACCTCATGGAGTTTGTTTCTGCTCAACTCTCCAGCCTATCCAGCTCTTGCTGAATGGCAGTACAGCCTGATGGGGTGTCACTCACTCCTCCCAGTTTTACATCATCAGCAAACTGGCCAAGAGTCCACATACAGGTCATTGATGAAGATGTTCAAAAAATATCTGCCAAACAAACTATGTAATGGTCAGAGGAGGGCAATGGTTTGCATCCAGAGCATGCACAGGTGGAGATGGAAGCAGATCTGCAATGATCAAGGACAAGTTGGTGCTGTGAGTGTCTGGGGCTGAATGCAGACTCTTGTTGAAGCTGGAAATGGAATGTGTTTGGTTTAGTTTGGACGGGTTTTCTGACAAAATAAAAGAGAGGGAAGGCTTGGATCAGTCCCCTTTCCCAATGTTTCTGAGCTGAAAAAGCCCAAATACTGATTGCACATTTCTGCAGTGGATTTTGCCTTTATTTTTTTTTTTTTAAGACAAGCAAGTTTATAGAATGCAGAAACTGGTGAAATGTCTGGTACTGCCAGTAAGGTGCTCTTGTCTAAGAAAGAATGAAAAAATAATGTTAGATGAAACTTCTTTCTGTGTGGGTGTTTTCTTATGGTGCAGCTCACTGAAATTAGTTTTCTATTCCGAGTGTATCATCTCTGCTGTGTGATATGGGCCTCTGCACCCAGTTTAGCTACGGTCTTGTGCTGGAGGAAGAGGCCCTAGGGATTCTGGACCAGAATCTCTCGGGGAGGCCTATTATTTTCTGCTGCATCTGCTCATGACCTTGAGGAATTCGAGGCATTTGTGCGCATAGTATTTTTGGGGTTGGAAGTAACCTTTAAAGATCATCTAGTTCAACCCTCCTGCAGGAAGCAGGGACACCCCCAACTAGATCAGGTTGTTCAGAGCCCCTTCAAGCCTGATCCTGGATGTCTCCATGGTGCATTTCATCTCAATTTTATCCTCTTATTATTTTCTTTCTTCTGACTCAGATCCTGAGAGCAATTGGTGCCTTCTTAGGAAACAAATGCACGGTGCCTGGCACCAGCACTCCCTGAGCTGTGATGACAGCTCCTAGTAAGACTGGATATTAATAATCAGAGGAGTTAAATACTCTAGTGGTTGCTATGGTTGAAATTCAAGTTTGGAGTTACTTCTCTTTTAGGAAAAGGATAATTTCTTTCAAGCTGACACCCTTACATTGAGGTTGCTTGGGATCTAGAGAGGGATTGTCCAGCACTGAAGGAGGGAGAGAAAATACCTTTAGTTACCCAGTGTAGGTTTTCAATCCTCCAGTGATAAACCTTACAGATCTCTGAAGATGTCTCCATCTATCACATTGATTACTGCATTTTCTATCTGCCTAGTGTTGAGTCTTTTCATCCTAAATCAGGAGCCAGCCAAGGTTCACCATTAGCTGCCAAGGTGCAAAGATGGGGTCACTGCACTGAGTCGAAAGGCTCTGGATTTACACCAGGTAGAACAAGAACACAAGTAGGCTGGTCTCCTGGTGGAGAAGTCTCCATTCTGTCTACTGTCTACTGAAGGTGCTGTCACCTTTGTGATGTTCCATTTGTGGAAGAGAAAATGCTGGATTAGTCTTGCTTGTGTGCTGCCTGGTGATGGCTGGAGCATCTGCTACTTCTTCTGATGTGAGTCAAGACATTCTTTGCTGAAGAATCCACATTCCTCTAACATGCATCAGACGAGCTTGAGATGTTTCAACACAGCCTATGGGCAACCAAGCAGCTAGGGGAACCCAGCAAGAGGAGTGAGTCCAGAGTGAAAATTCTTGCTCAATACTTGCAAAACTTTATTGATAGCACTGTGAGAGGAAAGAACAAGCCAGATTTGGGCAGAACATGGAATGACAGGAATTTGTTTGCCAACACATATATGAACGTGCCATAGTATCACATATCTCAAACTCAGAGTGATCCTATCGCTCATTATTATATCTGTGACATCTACTTGAGTAAACAGTTTGCTGATCTCTTTAAGCCATGAGCTCTGGCTCTCAGATGTGGTTCAAGCTGTCTGTGTGACTGTGAGAAGCAGAGCTTCTCAGACTGTGGTCTCCCATGTACTGTAGTGACTAACTCTTGATGTTCCCAGAGGAGACACTCACATTTCAGTAAGTTGTCCTGAACTCCCTTCTTAGTCAACAAAAAGCTGCTTGGGGAGGGTAGATATGAGAGCAGGCTTTGTCTTATCCCAAAATAGACATGAGAGGGAAGGAGTCAGGATTTTTACCAAAGGAATGGATATTTGGAGGACAAATGACAGTGGTATCTCAGCTTGAGTGCAACCCTGCCACTAGCTATAACTGAAGCAATAGTGTTTGGGTCGAAATGGGATACCAAAGCCAGGTCTGGTATGAGTCCATCTGTGGCAAAAGCCACCTTGACCCTGCTGCTCCTCTGTGTCACCTTTCCAGGACAGATTTTTCTGTGGCATCTATCTCTAAGGGCTGGAGCACAAGGGCATTGCAGGGGGGGGGTTACCAAATCCACTGAATGGGTGGAGCACTCACTGGATAAGGAATTGGCTGGATGGTCGCATGCAGAGAGTGGTGATCAATGGCACAATGTCCACCTGGCAACCAGTGACAAGTGGTGTTCCTCAGGGGTCAGTGCTGGGACCAGTGCTCTTTAACATCTTTGTCAGTGATATGGACAGAGGAATTGAGTGCACCCTCAGTAAGTTTGCAGATGACACCAAGCTGTGTGGCACAGCTGACTTGCTGGAGGGCAGGGATGCCATCCAGAGGGACCTGGACAGGCTGGAGAGGTGGGCCCAGGCCAACCTCATGACGTTTAACAAGGCCAAGTGTAAGGTCCTGCACCTGGGTCGGTGCAATCCCAGGCACAGATACAGGCTGGGTGATGAATGGCTGGAGAGCAGCCCTGAGGAGAAGGACCTGGGGGTCTGGGTCGACGAGAAGCTCAACATGAGCCGGCAGTGTGCACATGCAGCCCAGACAGCCAACCGAGTGCTGGGCTGCATCAAGAGAAGTGTGGCCAGCAGGGCAAGGGAGGTGATTCTCCCCCTTTACTCTGCTCTCGTCAGACCCCACCTGGAGTACTGTGTGCAGTTCTGGAGCCCCCAATACAAGAAGGACATGGAACTGCTGGAGCGGGTCCAAAGGAGAGCCACGAAGATGATCAGAGGGCTGGAGCACCTCTGCTATGAGGACAGGCTGAGAGAGTTGGGGCTCTTCAGCCTGGAGAGGAGAAGGCTTCGAGGAGACCTTATAGTGGCCTTCCAGTATTTGAAGGGAGCCTACAGGAAAGCTGGGGAGGGACTATTTACACGGTCTAGTAATGTTAGGACGAGGGGGAATGGGTTTAAGCTGGAAGAGGGGAGACTTAGACTGGATGTTAGGAGGAAGTTCTTTACAGTGAGGGTGGTAAGGCACTGGAACGGGTTGCCCAGGGAAGTTGTGGATGCTTCCTCCCTGGAGGTGTTTAAGGTCAGGCTGGATGAGGCCTTGAGCAAGCTGCTCTAGTGGGAGGTGTCTCTGCCTATGGCAGGGGGTTGGAGCTGGATGATCCTTGAGGTCCCTTCCAACCTAAACCATTCTATGATTCTATGATTCTATGATTCTATCCATTCCAGACTCCCCCTCCTCTTTCCTCAACCTGAAATGAAACAAAGAAATCACTTGTGGGAATTAACATTAAAAAGATCTCAGTAAGTTTAAACCTTTGGGAGGTTTCTTATTTCATGGTTGCTGAGATCTGTTTTTACATTCCCTTTAGCAAGACTCTGGATTATCCTTCTGCCTGCCTTCTCTTCATGGATATCCCTACTCTCTGTCTGGAGATTGTCTTTCCCACCCTCTGATTTCTCCCTTCCTTTTCACTATGACCTCTTACTGCAAGGGTGCCATGAGAAGTGTTCCTTACCCATCCCCTCACATGTCCATCTTAATTTGAAGCTGAGCTTGGCAATGAGCTCTGGCTCACAGGAGACCTGATTAGATCTTTCATCATCTGAGGTTAATGAGCTCTAGCCCTATGAGAAGGGTGAAGCTTGTGCTGACACACCTGGGTCTGTTCATGCCTGATTTAGACCAGCATTGAAGCACTTTTAGCTTCATTGCACTGCTTTGCACGCTGCAGGACCGGCTGGGACTGGCTCACACATCCCTGTCCACCAGCCTGTCTCTCTCATCCAACCGTTCAGGTGGAAACTCTGGATTTGTGAGACATCATGGTCTTCTACCCCTTCATCCTCTTTGTACTAAGAAAAGTAGAAACAACCCTGCAGTGCTTGTGTTCTGCAGGTGTCTGGAGTTGAGCATGGAGTGAGCACATACTCCTGTTCCCTATGGCCTGCATCCTTGGTGGAGGGATTGCCCTGAGACATTGCAACAGGTGGTGAGTGAATGTGCTCACCCATCCAGCTGAAATCCAGCTCCAGGAAAGAAAAACAGGGATGAGTTTTAATCTGGACCTACGAGGCAGCCTGAAACGTGGTGCAACCACCCAACTGTCATTGGAGATACACAGTATGGTGCCTCCTGGCCACAGACTGCCTTGCAGTCTGGTGAAGCTGCCTGTAAAACCCCACCTCTTGGCTCTACCCTTGCATCTGAGTCATGAGCGATCCCTCTGGTTTGCATTTAGTGTAGATCTTTTTAATTGGGTCTTTCATTCCTCTAATTAAATGTAAATGAAGAGTGGATCATTAAACAGGGATACAGGAGCCCTCTCTGAACAAAGGAGGTTACAACTGAAGAAGGAAGCACATGAAATGAGTTTTCCTCTGCTCCTTTTACTTCCAGATCTCTCTTTTCTCTGGTAGAAATTATTTAAATCCCAAAGGAGCTTCTCTGCTCTTCACTGCTAAAGGTTTTGTTCTGTGAGTGTGCAAGGGATTTCCTGGTCATAACAGGATGGGCCAAGGCCAGAAGCAGTGAGCCAAAGCTGGCTGTCTTCCCTTTGCTTTGCAAGCTTGTGTGCCCTAGTTCTTCTGCTTGAATCTTGAAGATCATCCTGCTTGGATGCAAAATCACCAGGGAGGTTGCAAAACAACTTCATAAGACACCTTCTCGAAGCTGCCAGCCCTACATTATGCCAAGTCAGATGTGATGGCGGCACACATGGCACTTTGGGATATAGTTTTGTGAGCATGCATTATGATGTTGGGTTGCCTGTTGGCCTTGACGATTTCAGAGGTCTTTTCCAACCTTAATGATTCTCTGCTTCTATGTTCTTCAGGGTTTCCTTCTGTCTGTTTCTAACTTGAGAGCAATGTCCTGTCCAGGATAGAGGAAGGTTAAATGTTGCCTTGCTGGAGCCTGTCACTAAAGTCTTGTGCTTGGCAGTGCAGTGATGTGGCTACACAGTGTGGCTGGATCTGTGTGTGACAGGAACAGATGGCACTTGCTTGGCTGAAAGCAGAGTTCTCCCTTCACTCACGGTGTAAAGTGATGTTTTCTTTCCTGCAGACCTCAAGTCTGTCCCTGGTGCACTGATCTTGGCCACCTTAGGATATTAAAAGGGAGAATTTGTTGCTGGTAGTGCCATGGAGCAGGAGCTATGAGGGGTGGATGCTTGGGGAGTTTGTCTATGACTTTTTTTCTGGGACTCAGCAGATATTCTATATGAAGTCGAATGACCTGGTTCCAAACCTGCTTGGACTTTAAGGAAGTGAACCTGGCAGCTGGTCAGTTGGTCTGTGACCAGCCAGAAGGTCTCCACCTCTTGGTGACCTGGGAGTCGCTGTGATTTGGAGGCCATTTAGAGATGAAGCCTTGATTTTCACTCATTCTAAGGACTCCAGAGGATGAGTGAGTGTAGCTCCCCAAAGCACGGAGATAGGACAGGTGATCCATGTGACAGTGCTGCAGAGGCAGACTATGGTGGGCAGAGTGGGGTCGTTTGCAGTGGGTGCAGAGACAGGGCTGGGTTTCTGGGCCACATGATGAAAGCCAGGTGTGGGGCTGTGTGTTCATTTTTGGGGTCAGCCTGCAAAGCTTGTGGACAGCAGGAAGGGACCAAACATCTACCATGGGCTGTTTAATTCAATGTTGTGGGGTCTCACTGACAGAGACGGCTCTGGCCTCCTAAATGCCACATCTCAGCCTAGGACAGAGGTTGCCCTTTTGTTAAATGCAGCCATGTTGAAAAAGGAATGATTTTGTCACATTGAATCACGACAGCAGGGAAAGCATCTCAGACCCCTGAAATGACATTGAACCTATGCAGTGTTCCCTGCAGTTCTCAGCATCCTGAGAAACCACAACCCCACTTCTGCAAGCCTGGTCCTTGTGTCAGAGCCCATAAAGCTTCCTGGATCAGAGGGTGAGCTCAGGTCATGGGGAAGGGACTTGCTGGTTGGATTTCTTTTTCTCCAGCAGATAGGGTGAATGGGAGCATGCAACTTGTCCTCCCCTTTGCTTTCTTCTGCTACATGATAGCCCAAAGGGGTCTTTGCCTTTGTGTCCTCGTGTGGCCTGGTGGAATAATTATCAGGGGGGATGGTGAGCCCAGGGAAGATCTGAGGTGCCGTGCACGGTGCCAGGAAGACGTCTTCCTGCTTCCAACCTGGAGGGTTACCAGGGGGAAGCATTTGACCTTTTTTCTGCTCGGCTGTGCTGTGCTCCTCCAAGCAGATGCTGCTCTTGCTCTGGGAGACACAGGCAACAGGGAGCTGAGCCTAGGCTCTGCAAAGGCAGAGGCTCCAAAGCCACCACTGATGGGACCTGGCATCCAACCCCTGTGGGGGAATACCCAGATTTCATCTCTCACAGTGCCTCTACCCTACCTTGCTGCAATCACAACAGAAGAAGGGTGCTTCAGTTCTCTGCTCATAGATGCCCTGTGTTTCTTTAGGCAAGAATTACAACCTCTCAGTTTCCCCATTTCAGTAAAGATTTTGACATCTTCAGAACTTTCAGATGCAGGTTAGGAGGAATAAGCAACTTTCCTCTCTTTCTTGGTGCCTTTTATTCTTTTCACTCTTCCTTTTTTTCCTTTCATTTCCCAACTATCTAGCCATTCCTACTTTCATCCAGGGCTAGTGGAAGTGTCCTCTGAGGCTGCAGAGACTGGAGAAAGGGTACAAAACTCACTCATCTAAAATGGGTCACTGTGCTGGTTCAGTCCTATGCTACCAGCACTCTGAAGACCCAGTTGACTCTTGAAATTCATTGAAAACAAGTATTCAGGCTGGAGGGATTTGGGTTTCTCCTAGCTAGTTAATAACATGCATCAACAATAGCCCCATCCCCGCCCTGTTTTCTGCTTCTGCCTGTCATTAGAGGAGCCTGAAGAGGGAACAGCCATGGCTTGGGCAACCCTGGGTACCTGCTGTGGGGCCACCACATCTCAAATCCATCTTTTTCCACAGCCTGCTTCATGCTGAGAGCTTCTGAAAGGTGACACAGGAGGAGTCTACCTTCTTTTCCATTAAATCATTGCTGGAGACTTTCACTGCTCTGCTGTATTAGCTGCTGAACTTCACAGAGGAGTTCTTTCCAAAATACATGTAGGGAAGAGATTAAACCTGACATCTCAGCTATGGAGCCTTTCCCAGGCGAGGACAATACACAGAGCTGAAATAGGTTTTCCCTCTTCCCCAGCTGCTGCAGGAAGAACCTTCCCTGAGTTACTGTTTTTAACCCATTTCTGCAGGCACTTGCTAAACAATCTCTCTCACTAGTTAGCAAGGTCCCTGGGTGTCTGCCTTTCATGGGCATGTGATGATCACCAGGTGGGGACTGGGAAGAAATCTGAAAGGTTCTGGCTGTAGGAGGAAGCTTTTCTGAACTGCAGTCCTACAGCAGCAAAGGAAGGAGGAGGGCTGTGCTGTCTCGGTGACCTTCTGTGCTTCACAACAAGTGATTGCTAAAGACAAATCAAAAATAACAAGAGATGCAGTGCTCCAGCCGGGGGCTTTTTCATTCTGCACAAGCCATGTGTTTGAAGATACATCTCCTGCTATCTTCAGCGCAATGCAGCCTCTCCTTCCTAATGCACCTCTCAACTCCAGCCACGTTTGGGCAAATTTCTTGACAGAGTGATAGTCATTCCTCCATGGAGGATAATGGGCAAAGGATGGCCATGACACTGTATCCCAGAGGATGTGAATATCCAGCTGATGCTAAAAACAAGCTGACCATTCCATCCCACAGATAGATTGATTTCGTTTGAACTTTGGAGGTCCTCTAGACTGCAGCCTGCCTGGGATATCTCACATGAACCATCATAAATGCTTCCCTGCTCCTGAGCTATGGGCCTGAGGCTATCCTCAACCTCTGGGTGATCTGCATCAATTTCCCTCCCCCGGATGCCACAAAGGTTCCCCTCTGCACATAGTTGTCTCCTTGGTAACTGAACCACATCAGATAAAAATGAACTGAAACCCATCAGGCTGCAGAGCCCAAGTCACGAGGTGGGAAGGAGAGGGAAGGATGTCAGAAGTCTTGATGTGGCTGGTGAGGTCCAGCATGCAGAGAGACCTACTGCCTCTACTGCCACATGCTTTGCTCCAGCTTCTAGCTGGTGCTACAGCTCTCATGTCTGACAGCTCATGCAGCACATTCATCCCTTTCCAACACTCTGTTCTAGAAAAACTGTGGTGTCCCATGCACTATCTCTGCCCCATTCATTCCAGATAAAGCCCACATATCTGGGAAGAAGACAAGCCTTGTCTTCAATGGGTTTGAGACCTTTTGCTCCTACACAAAACTTTACTATGGGAAGCAGTGGCCATGGCCCAAGATTGTTGCTAACCCTATGGCTGTGAGTGATGACACTTCTGTGGGGAGATTGTGTGGGTTTTTGGGTTGTCTTTCCTTCTCCTTATGTGGCCTAACTTTGGTATTCTTTCAGCATCATCTTGACAGGCATGTCTGGAAGATCAGCCTAATTCTGAAGCAGTATTTCAACAGAGGAAAATGGTGCTAGGCTGTAAACCACTAACCAGTGGTTTTTACTACCAAAAATTATCGCCTTGCTCCAAGCATCTTTTCCCTTTACTTAGATCCTTTCCTTTTCATCTACCTCTTCAGTCTGAATAGCCTCTTTCCCTTCCTTCTCATGTCAGCTGACTCCTCTCCCTTTCAAGTGACCCTCGGCCCAGCAGTCTCCTTACTCTGCCTGTCATTCAGTCATTTAACATCTGTGATATCTGTCTCAAGACAAAAGAGAAAAAAGAAACCAACAGTCTTAAAGTGTGTGATGGTCTTGTCTTCTCCAGCTAGAACATCTCTCTTATGAGAAAAGACAGAGAGAATTGGGTCTTTTTAGTGTGGAAAAGAGAAGAATGGGGGGGGCATCTTATCAGTGCTTATAAATACTGAAAGGGAGACTGGGACCAGTCCTTTTTCAGTGGTGCTCAGTGACAGAACAAAGGGTAATGGGCACAAACTTGAACATGAGAAGTTCCAGCTAAACACGAGGAGGAACTTCTTTAATTTGAGGGTGACAAAGTATTGAAACAGGCTGCCCAAAGAGGCATCTCTGGAGACACTCAAAACCTGCCTGAACACATTGCTCTGTGACCTTCTTTAGGTGAATTTGCCTTGGCAGGAGAATTGGACTTGAACTTTAGAGGTTCTTTACAACCTCTATCATTTTGTGATTCTGCAATCCTTGTCCAGCTTGAGAAGAGTAAGGAGGAATCTGACCAAAACATTGTTTTGCTTTTGGTTTAGCCTGTGTGTTTATGTGTATGTATATAATTATTTGCCTTGCAAATGTAGGCATAACTTGAAGACAGCATTGGCAGAGGTGATTAGGAATGCAAGGAACCAAAGTCCCAATTCCTTCTGATGCAGATCCTTTAAAAACAGCACCAGTTGTACTTTTGGAAGGACATCATTAGATGAGTATTTTCCCTCCAGTCCCTGGCAAAAAGTCAACATTTGCATTTAAATAGGGCTTTTTTTTTTGTTACCGAACTGAGAAGTGTTACAGAATAGCTGCACAGAGATAAAAATTCCTTTAAGAGAAAGAGGAGGGGATGAAAACTTAATCTCATGGAAGCCCAGCCCATCTCCCATGTGCTGTCAGCAGCAGAGAGGTTATTTATGCATTCGAGAGTGTGCCCGCTGAGACATAATCTACTGCTCCCAGGAGCCTCTGCTTGCTGGAGGTGGAATTATAAGAATTAAGAATTACAAGTGTAAAACAAGGCTGGTCTAAAATGAAATATTACCCAGTGGGTGTAAATAATTCATGGGTGAAATAACCCTCCTGGGCCCCCCATCAATCCATCTTACTTCACAGATGGAAAGAGAAGCAATCTGTTCAAGGAGGGTTTGAAAACATCAAGGATGCTTTCAGAGGTCCAGGGGTGGGTTTTGAGTAGCTGTGGTTCATGTGGTCCATGAATGTTCCTTTGGGAAAAGATCAGTGATGTTGCACAGTGAAGTTTCCTCTGATAATGGAAACTTTCTCATACCTGATCAAGGGAGAAGGAAACATCTTTTCATGGAAAAAACCCACAAATATTCATGTTTTACTCCTGTTTTCCCAAGCAGAGTGAATGAGTAATTTAACCTGCATGTTCAGAGAGCCCTGAAGCACCTAACAAAAACTTCTTTGTCTTTCTGCACAACCAAGTCTATTCCCCAAAGGCAAGGGCTTTGGTATGATTTTTGTCAGGACTGCTGCTATAGGCTTGTCATGTCTGGGGTTGGCAATACCTGTGTGATTCCCTTCCACGTGGATGAAGGGTTGGAAAGACCTACAAACACCACATGAGCAATGTTTGCAATTATAATGGAAAAGGCAGGATGAGAGTTGGCTTTAATGCAGCCAGTTTTCTTCTTGAAATGAAAGCTGATGCTAATCCATACCTTAAAGATGATGGTACTGAGAGCTTGGACTAAGGCTGGGAGGCTTTGGTCATGTGGGAGCAAAAAAAATTAAGAAGGAGAAATGTCTACACAGTTGGTTGCATTTTCCTGATACACACATACTCGTATAGAGATATTTATGTGCAAAAGCATCTTGGGAGGCCGCAGAGTTAAGGTCATAGGAAGGCAAGAGAATCGGTATTGATCCTGTGAGTCTCTCTTTGTTGCATGATTTGTTCATAAACTGGTTCCCTCAGCCCACCCAGAGACATTCCGAGCCTCCAGAGCTGTAGGTTGTCTTCCCCAGCAGATCAGAGGGCTGGAGCACCTCTCCTAGGAGGACAGGCTGAGGGATTTTGGTCTGTTCAGCATGGAGAAGAGAAGGCTCTGGAGAGACTTAATAGAAACCTTTCAGTACCTGAAGGGAGCTACAAGAAAGCTGGGGAGGCTTTATAAGGGCTTGCAGTGATAGGACAAGGGCCAATGGTTTTAAACTAGAGCAAGGTATATTTAGGTTGGACATCAGGAGAAAGTTCTGCTATGAGAGCAGTGAGACACTGGAACAGATTGCCCAGAGAATTTGTGGGTGCCTCATCCCTGGAAGTGTTTAAGACCAGGATGAACGAGGCTTTGAGCAACCTGGTCTAGTAGGAGATGTTCGTGCCTGTGTAAGGGAGGTTGAAACCAGATGATCTTTAAGGTCCAATCCCACTCAAGCTATTCTATGATTCCATGATTGCATGACCCATCACCAGTGTTCATGGTGGCTGAAAGAAGGGATGCATTAAAAGCAGTCTTTGTAAAAGCTCTAAAGTGTGTCTCCAGGCCAGCCAGAATTCATATAAACAGCTTAATGTCCTACCGAGCTAATACATCCCAGCTTTCAGCAGGGCTTTTGAGTGGTAGATGAGCCCAGCATGCCAAGATGGGTGCATCATGAATCTGTGGAACCATTTGCTGCAGGACACTACCAACACTGAAAGAGTCCATGGGTCTGGAAACTAATTCATCTGATTTATGGAGGAAAAAAAACCCATTCATTTATGGTGATTAAAAAACGAAGTCACTACCTCTAAGCAGAAGATAGAGCTAGCAGCACAGCATATGTTTGTCTTGTCCATCGTGTCCACTCATTTTCCTGCAGCTTTTCATTGCAGAAAGATTAATCCTGTCCTTAATCCTACTGATCCTCACCTATTCAACTGTGTGTCCCTGGTAGAGCTTTTGGTTATGATTGTTTTTTGTTCTTGGAGGGTTTAATTCTTCTTCTCCAGAGAGATTCGAAGCCCACCTGGATGTGATCCTATGCAATCTGCTGAAGGTGAACTTACTTTAGCAGAAAAGTTGGACTAGATGATCATCAGAGATTCCTTCCATTGCTTACCAGTCTGTGATTCTGTGATTTTCCCACTTAGCTTTGCAACCAATATAGATGGAAAGAGGCTACAACTACAGGTGGAATTTGCCAGGTAATGCTGTGATACTGCAGTAATATTTCCCACTTCTTCTTTGCCAACTTTTCCAAATTCAGCAGTCAAGAAGTCACTGCCCATCAGGGACAAAATGTAGCACTTTGCTGATTTCTCTGGCTCTGCAAAGCTGGTAAACTGGCATGAAAATTGTTTCCTGGAAGTCAGAGCTTAATTCTTGAGACATGAATAGGTTAACATCTTAAGAGGAAGAGAAAAACCACAGGAAATTCTATGTGGACACCTAAGGATATTTTAAGGAGCACTGACGAAGGCAATAGGAGGAAAATATTACAGGAAAAGGAGAAGGAAAATGAGGCAGTGTTTGAAAGGAGGGGACACAGCTCTGGCTACTGGGATTATTCATTCTCATAGGAAACATAAAAGAGCTAAACAAGGAAAATGCCATGCAGAGATCACACATTGTTTTTAAGGACAGGCCCCTAGACATGATCCCCGCTGGCTGAGCTGTAACCCTGCTCCCAATCAATCTCTCCTTCCTGAAATGTCACTAACCTGCACTTAAGTGCAATAAGACTTTGCAGACTAATTGAAATTCTGAGCCAGAGTCAGGAGACATTTGCTTCAAGTAGTGTTTTAATTGTCTGCTCCCTAGGCTGGTAACAGAATATTTTGCCTCTTGCATTATTCAAGGAGACACAAGAGCTCAACCTTTCCCTTTAGGTTAGTGCCTCTCCTGCCTTGGGTTTACATTCTGTTCTTTATTTGGCCTCTGCTCACGCATTACCTGCATGCATCCTCGTGTGCCTTGCTCAGCTAGGGATCTGAAAACCTCAACCATCCCATCTGCTTAGATGCAGCATTCTGATTTTCCTCATTACAAAAAGGACATCGAGGTGCTGGAGCATGTCCAAAGAAGAGGAATGGAGTTGGTGAAGGGCCTGTAGAACAAGCTGTAAGAGAAGTGACTGAGGGAACTGGGGTTATTTGGTGTGGAGAAGGGGAGTCTGAGGGGAGACATTTTTGCTCTCTACAAGTCCCAGAAAGGAGGTCAGCTTATTCTACCAAGTAATGGGAAAGGAAATGGACTCAGGTTGCACCAAAGGAAATTTAGGTTGGACATTAGGAAAATTTCTTCACTGAAAGGGCTGTCAAGCCCTAGAACAGGCTGGCCAGGGAAGTGGTGGAGACCTTCCTATGTCATCATATTCTCTATCATGACAGAGAAACCTTCCAGCTTAAGCGAAAGACAAACCTTCTAGCTTAAGTGAAAGAGGTAGAAGGAAGATGATTATTCTGAGGCTATTGACCAGATTTCAAGCAAGAAATCCTGAGTTACTAGGCTTATGGTCCTCTGATGCTGCTGGTCCCTTCCCCTTCCAAGTGGCATTACTCCTTGCAGGCCTCAGGTGTCCTGGTTTTAATCTTGTCTGCAAGGAACACTTAGACACGTTGTCCTGAAAGGAGAATGACAAACAAGCAGTTGGTATGGCTGTGAGTCATCAGGCAAGACACCTATACAGAGCCAGTTCACCACCTGCCCGAAGCACGCAGGCTTGTTCCTTCTCATTTTATTCAGTTTTGTCTCATGGTTCATGCTCATTTTAACCACATTTAATCATGGTTCTCTGCCATCTCTCAATTCCCCATGCTATGACAGAAGGATACCCCTGACCAGGCAACACCCTTGATGTCGCAGAATCACAGAAACATTCAGGTTGGAAAAGACTCTCAGGATCATCGAGTCCAACCATTATCCCTACTCTACAAAGTTCACCCTTAAACCATATCCTCAAGCACCACATCCAAACAACTTTTAAACACATCCAAGGTTGGTGATTCAACCCTCTCCATGGGCAGCCTGGCATAATTTCCTATGCTGAACCTCCACTCTGAAACACACACACGTGTGTGTGCTGTGATTTCTCTAGCAGACACACCAACAGGCTTAGCCTCCAAATGTGGACCCTTTATTTTTGATGTCTAAAGTTGAACCATTTGAATACCCCACACGGTCTAAGAAGGTCATCTGGATTCTGAGGTAGGATTCATCTCACTCTAAAGCAAGATAATGAAATAGCCTACACTCCAAAAGTGCTTATTTCCATCCTTTAAGTGTATGAAGGGCTCAGATAGACATATTTGCACTGTAGACCTCTAAAACATACTGAGATGTTGCCTGCTCTGGCCATGCTTTGGGGGATTTTATGTGATCTTACAATGAGCTCAGAATATAGAACAAGCTGCTTTATTCCTACTTCCCCTTAAATCTTGCTCTGCAGGGAGAAGTGGCTCTTTTGAGGGTAGGAAATTGTATTTTATGTGTAATTGATTCGGAGTCCCTTAGAGCTCCCTTCACCCAGAAATGCCCAAAAGGCCCTGTCCTTCAGACCACAGAGATGGAGGCATGAGTTATGCCTGCTATTAATGAGCTTTAGACTCAGTCTTCCTAATAAGATGAACTCAGAGTCTTGTTTGTTTCTTTCTTTTTTTTTTTGCTTCTATTTTTAGGGTATAGCTTCACTGGTTTCTCTCTCTCATTCACACACATTTCCATGCTTCCTGAGGAGTCAGGAAGAACATGGGTTAATAAGAACATGGAATTTAACACACCTGGGCAGACTCTTTCAGAAGGAGAAGTTCCTTCCTCCCATCATTCTTTACAATCCATCTCTACTGACATAATTTGCTATGCTGAGCCCCCACTTTGAAAAACACACACATGTGCTGTGAGCTCTGTAGCAGACACACCAACAGGCTTAGCCTCCAAATGTGGATCCTTTATTTTTGATGTCTGAAGTTGGACCCGTTGAACACCCCACACTGTAATTCACTTGTGGATTTGCTAGTAATAGATGCAGTGCCGCTCCCCTTAGACATCTTCAGCTTAGAAACAAGTCATGGGAAGTGCAAGAAGGACTACACTGTGGAGACATGGAGATACACAGATACTTAGTGTCTGCCAAGATGCACTACTCAGGACACAATGATCTTGAACAGCAAATTTCAGATTAGGCATGGGTATGATCTAGGTCCAGGTGTGCAGGACTGAGACATTTGCTTTGGTGATGGCTTCCACATCTGGGAAGTGTTGATTCCATCCCTCTTGTTTGGATGCTAACTAAAAAATATCCAACAGGTGTAATGTGGTCGGCAAAGTTCATGAGTTATGCTAGACCTACACTTGGTCTTACTAAACATCTTGGCCAGTAGATGTTGCTCTTGGCTCATGCTGTTGTGCTCAAAAAAAGATATATCTAATCTGAGACATTTGAAACCCTCTGAAGCCATGCAGCGTGGATCTGTCCTTCACCCCTCATCAGTGTTCTGATTTTGGCCATCGCGGTCCATCCCCATGAGATGTGCTGGACAACCAGTCAATATTTCCAGGGGACATGGATTGAACTTATCGTAAAGGTGGTGGGGACAGCTGCAGAGAGAGGAAAGATGGGACAGAAACATGCTGAAAGAGGCTGGAGTGAAACGAGTTTTGGGTTGGGATCTGTGGGGGCTGCAGCTCTCATGTGGAGTTGAATGCCACGATCCTTTTGTGCCACAAGAAGCAGGCGTTGTGGTCACATGTATCTGATGGCTTTAGATACAAGTGGTGGAGAGAGGAATGGAGAGAAGGGCTGAACTCCTAGGGTTGTCCTGATGTGGGTATCTAGATGGGATTTAGACATGTGTCTAGCTTCATGGAGTGTTAGAGGACAATTAATTGCTTGCTGTATTGGCTCTCCATCCTGAATAGTCCTACCAATCAGTGATAATCCAACCACATTGGACTCCTCTGAGTATCAATGGTAACAAAAGCAAAAAGGCATGCAAAGAAATCTTCTCTGTCAGTTTCCATCCTCCACACTCCTGTGGATTAATTTCCACTCAGTTTTGGTGAGTACGCTGGAAGGAAAGCAACATCTTTGGCCTATTGCAAATCCACCCATTTGCACAGACTTTCTAAGAGCTCAGGGATGCTTCTCTGTACTTTCTCATAGGAAAAACAGCTAATGCACATGATGATTAACATTTAAGTGCAGCCAATAATTTGCAAAGTAGTCTGAATTTCTGTATGCCTGTTAATATATCCACTCTTCTCCTCTTTCACCCCCATGCACACTCACCTCTCTCCTCTGTAGTACCAATCACAGCAGTATTTAGACACTGTAAAGCAGGCTCTTAGGATCAAGGACTGTCTGTGCCTGTTTTGCCTGTGGAGTGCCAATCCCAGGACAGCTTTCATCTTACTCGAGGCCTCTTAACTCTGCTGGAATATAAATGACAAATATGAATAACAGAAAAAATAATTTATGAATGTCTGGGTGAATGCTGAGCCTTTGTGGTATCTCCTCATTATCTCTGCTAATATAATCTCTCAACACTGGTCTTTAAGGTGGACCTCAGACCAGAGGGATTCCATGTCAGATCTGTCTATAGGAAAGAATGGTTTGAAAAAACATTCTGTTGGCTAAAGATTATGGGCATCAACATCTGAGTCTGCAGGCTCAGGGTTAGAAAACACTCATGAATTTGCTCTCGATTTTCATTAGAGAAAGGGCTTTCTTTTAGTGGTGCTAAGAGGAGAAATCAGGAGACCTCATCTCTAGCAGGGTAACATGGCCCATTCTGGATTAATCCATTATGAAGAACAAGAGCTCAACTTCTATTTCAGGGTAAAAACCACAACGTAAGACTACAGGTCTCCTGCCTGCAGGACCAGATGGAGTTGCATTTCTTTGTATCACCATGGGACTCCGATGGGACACAACAACCATGTATGAGTGATCCCCTCTTACCATCAGTAGAAAAATTGATGACCTTTAGAACATCTATTTATGAAGAACTGCTTTAATCATTATAATCTAGTATCTCTAAGGGATCTGTGAGTGAATTGCTGTGCCTGCAGTTTATTTCATAGAGCCCCAACTTGAACATTAATGCTAATGACTCAACACATCTACTACAACTTAGCATCAGTGTCAATAGATCAATATTAACCCCCTAATTGTAATGTTTATCAAGGTTAATGATATTGATTTCTTGCCCTTGATGCTAAGACATGTTAGAAACCATGTGGTTATTATTCCACATACAAAACTGCTGCTGCTGTCTCCTTAAACTACCATGAAGGAATTTAGTAACAGCTTTTCATCTGGGTGCCTCCAATGGTTTGAACATATCTCTACTTTCTCCTATTCCATGGTGGTCTCAGTTGCCCATGGGGCACACCAATGAAATCATGGTCATTGACCTCAAATGTTTGCTATATAGTAAATCGCCTTCACTCATCTGTAGACAGGATTTCCACACTGCTGATACCTCAGATTTCTGTTTGTTTTACTTGAAATCTTGGAAGATTGAAAAATTTCCTCTGTTTCCAAATGCTCTAAGTAATTTGAGCAATCACTAGTGCTCAATTGATAGTCAAAAGAGCAGAAACCAAGAGCAAGCAGAATGTTAATACTGGCTGTTCAATATGAAATGAATCAGAGGCCCTGCAAAGACCAATGGATGAAATGTTTCATGGCTAACTTCCAGATTTGTGGTGGCAAGGACTTGATCTCCTACCAGACAGCCCACTGTAATCTGTATCCCAGATAAGGAAGAGATACATTTTCTGGAAAATGACTAGCAAAGGTTTCAGAAGCTCATAATATACCTTAGACGGCGTTCAGAGACCTAAAAACATATCTTTGGACACAAAAACTTGAAGAATGTCTTTTCTACGAGGATGGTGGAACCCTGGAGCACATTGCCCAGGGAAGTGGTGAGGGTCACATCCCTGGAGACATTCAAGGTCAGGCTGATGTGGCTTTGAGCAGCTTAATCTAGTTGCAGATGTCACTGCTTTCTTCAGGGGGGTTGGACTAGATGACTCTTAAAAGTCCTTTCCAACCCAGTGCATTCTTTGTTTCTAGGGTTCTAGAATTGCACAACTTGGGATACACCTTTCTCAGTAAGGTGACCCTTCTAAGCTGCCTGGGCATACAGTCCTTATTGTCTCGCAACTCTGGCTTGCAGATAAGCTCCTCTCTGCTCTACACTCTGACCCCTTAGGCACACAACAGCATTTAACTCCCCCAGATTTTTTCACTCACCTTGCCCAAGCGGTACCTGACCCAACCATTCTATCTGTAACGCCTCTTAATGAGACTAGTCAATGAGAGACAGAGACAGAACCTACACGCAAAACAAGCCTAAAGTCTTCACCCTTCTGCAATGAAAAACCCTAACAAGGTGTCAAAGGATGAGCCAGTAAAGGCAGCCTCTGCCCAGCAAGGCAGCCAGGATTAGCATCTTCCCACTGCAAGATGAATGTAACCGACAGCTTTGCGAAGGAGAGGACACCAAAGGAAGAAATGCCTGCTGACAACTTGCTTGTTCATCAGCCTTCCTCAGAGGTGAACACACATCGAGTGCTTTCATGTGGTTTTCAACCACCTCCGTTCCCCTTCCAGGCAAAATCCTCATTATTGACATCTATGTGTGAAGAGGGTTTGGCTGCACATCTCAAAACGTCATTAAATATTTGGTTTAATAACTGCCAAGGCGGCTGCCTCAGCATTGTGCTGGAGTTTGCATTTCTGGCTCTGTCTTGGGAGCTGTTAGAGGAGCCAGGAGTGCTGTGAGCCACGAATAGTGTCTGCAGAGCAGTGTCTCCTTGGCAGAACTGTTCCTGGGTTGTCTCCATGGGTGATTTACTCCATGTCCTCCTCTAAGATGCTTAGCTTAAGAAAATTTAACTTCTATCTGTCCTATACAGCAGGTGTCCTGCAATATTGCAGGCAAGTCTTTCAGCTTCTCAGCCACTCCCCAGTTCATCTTGCAGAGGCAATAATAGCACAGCCCTGCCTCAAAAGGCTCTTGCTGAAAGAAATATGTCACAGCTTGTGGAGGACTGAGAAACTGTGGTCTTGGGACCCATAGAAATCCTTCAGTTGGAAATGCTGTTCAGGAAACAAAGTGAAATTGCACAGGGCTTGCAAAGCCCTGGGTGTTACAACATGTTGCTGCATTTATGGGTTTGTGCAGTGTTCTGCAAGTGTTGTAGACCTTTTAAAGCTGAAAACACCTTTGGCAAAAATGAGGCCCTTCAAGTCAGGACAGATGGAACATGAAAGGAAATTTGTCAAATCTTCTTCTTTGATTTCCTTTTTGAAGAAGGTTTTATGAAAATGGATAGTGGCACTGATACGAGGAAAGGTTTCAATCAATTTGGGCTGTTCAGATTTTAATGTGTTCATGTGTTTATCACTGCACAGACTCAGAGAATCAAAGAATTGCCTTGTTTGGAAGGGACCTCTCAGACCATCAAGCCCAACTGTTAACCCAGTATTGCCAGGTCACCACCAAACCATGACCCTCAGCACCAACACTGCATGTCTTTTAAATGCCTTCAGGGATGGTCACTCTCCCTCTTTCCCAGGCAGTGTGTTCCAGGGTTTGACAACCCTTACAAGGAGAAATTGTTTCCTAACGTTCAACCTGAGCCTCTCCTGGCACAACCTGAGACCATTTCCTCTTGTCCTATCACCTGCTACTTGGGAGAACTGACAACATCCACCTGGCTCCAACCTCTTCTCAGAGAGTCGTAGAGAGCAAGGTTTCCCCTCATCCTCCTTTTCTTCAGGCTAAACAACCACAGTTTCCTCAGCTGCTCCTCAGAAGAGTTGCTCTTCAGAACCTTCATCATCTTTGTTGCTCTTCTCCGGCACCTCAACATCTGACTTGGAGTGGCCCAGAACTGAACCCAGCAATTGAGATGTGGCCTCTTGAGTGTGTGGATGATCCATTCCTTACTCCTGCTGGCCTCGCCATTTCTAATATAAGCCAGGATGCTCTTGGTCTTCTTGGCCATTTGGGCACAGTGCTGCCTTATACTCAGCTGGCTGCTGACCACTCCCCAGATCGTTTTTCATCAGAGAGCTTTCCAGCCATTCATCCCCAAGCCTGCTGCATTTCAAGGGGTTGTTGTGGCCCAAGTGTAGGACCCAGTACTTGACCTTCTCGGACCTCATCCCACTGGCCTCAGCCCATTGACCTAGCCTGGCCTGATCCCTCTGTAGAGCCTCCATAGCCTCATGCAGGTCAGCACAGCTGTTGAACTTGGTGCCATTTGCAGATTTACTGAGCCTGCATTAATCTCCTCACTTAGATCATTGATAAAGATAGTAAAGAAAACCAGTGCCAAAACTGAGCCTTGGGGCGCATCACTTGTGACTGGCCACTCCCAAATGGATTTAACTCCATTCCCCACCACTCTTCAGGCCTTTACCCAGTGAAGCATCCACTCATCCAGGCCACTAGCAGCCAGTTTCTCCACACGTGTCTATGTTATGAGCCCTCTGTGTTTTGCATAAAGGTCTGCAATAATTTCTAGAAGGAAAGAGTCTGTGAACGCATCTCTGATGTGATTTACACATTATTGGAGAGGTTCAGGGTGGGAAAGTATTTAAATCCTCCTTGATGGTGCATGCTGGATTTTCCTTCAAAAGTCTGTCTCTGATATTTTTCCTGCTCTGCTTTGAAATAAGTGATTAGGCCTCTATGGCTTTCTCAGGGGGAGTTTCCGACATTCTTATTTGATCTCCTGCTCCAGACTAAACATTCCTTTTCCCATTTCCCTGCCCACCTCCCCCACTATTTCCCAGAAATAATCTTTTTATCCCTAGTGTTTCATTTGCAATAGGCACTGCTTTATGCTGGGTTGCCTTGAAAGCTGAGCACTGTGGTCTCATTTCCATCTTCTTTAAGTGATTTGCAAAGCAGGGGGATATTGAACCTGATCTTAAACGTTAGACCAAACCGAGCCTCGTTTGCACTGTTGTGGAAATCAGTGGCAGCTTTGACCACTCAGCAGCTTTGAAAAATCACATCACTGATTTGGATATCCAGAAGTGAGTGATCTGAGCAGCTTTTTGAATAGTGGTGGGGAACACTGGCTTGATCTTGAGCTGTCTGTGCTCTAAAAGAGAGTGATAGTAATAAAATTAAGGTAGGAAGAGGCCAAGAAGCTGGGAAAGCATCATAAACAACCTCGTTGGCCAGATCAGAGGTCTTTCAGGGCAATCTCCTCCCATTAACAGTATCTATCAAGAGAAAATATTGGAACAAGACAGGCATACAGAGTACTTCCAGCCTTCAGCAGCTGACAACCCAGAGACCTTCAGAGCAAGAGCTGCTCTTTTTGCATCTAATCGCATTTAGTGGGGTTTTCTTTCACACATTTCCCTAGCTACATTTGCTATTCATAGAGACTTTGGTCTCTTTTCCTGCTGTGACAAGCACTGTGCAGTTTGACAGCGCTCTGCATCTGTAAGTTATGTCCTTCACTGGTTTTGCACCTGCCTCCTGCTTGTTTCATTTGGCATCCTTCAATTCCAGTATTGGAAATCACAATGAACAACCATTCTGTAGTTACCTTGCCCTGGCCACTCATGAACTTTCATTGCATCTTCATAATTTCCCACACTGGCTCATCTCTAATCCATAAAGAAGAGTCCTAGTGGAAGGTTATGACTGCTGTTAATACAGTTTGGCAGAGGTAAGCACATTCAGAACAGAAAGAATGATCCTATCTGTGCAGATGAATGCTCCTGTCTTGGACCTCCCTTGTAAAATAACACAATTGTTTTGGTTGAAAGAGGCCTTTAAGGTCATCAAATCCAACTATGAACCCAGCACTGCAAGGCTACCACTAAACCATGTCACTCAGTACAGCATCCACACGGCTTTTAAATAACTCCAGAGACAGTGACTTCACCACTGCCTTGGGAAGCCTCTTCTGGTACTTGACAAACCTTTTCATAGAATCAACCAGGTTGGAAGAGACTGTCAAGATCATCCTGTCCAACCTAGCACCCAGCCCTATCCAATCAACTAGACCATGGGACTAAGTGCCTCATCCAGTCTTTTCTTGAACATGTCCAGGGACGGCAACTCTACCACCTCCCTGGGCAGCCCATTCCAATGCTAATAACTCTTTCTGTGAAGAACTTCCTCCTAACATCCAGCCTATACCTCTCTTGGCACAACTTGAGACTGTGTCCCCTCATTCTGTTGCTGGTTGCCTGGGAGATAAGACCAATCTCCACCTGGCTACAGCCTCCCTTCAGGTAGTTGTAGAGAGCAATGAGGTCATACCTGAGCCTCCTCTTCTCCAGGCTAAACAACCCCAGCTCCCTCAGCCTCTCCTTGTAGAGCTTGTGCTCTAGGCTCCTCATCAGCTTTGTTGCCCTTCTCTGGACACACTCCAGTTTGGTGAAGACACTTTTCCTAATGTCCAACCTAAATCTTCCCTGACACAACTTAAGGTAGCACCCAGGTTGTCAAAGGGTTGTCAAGCATTGGAGCTGGCTACCTGATACAGTCATCATCCCTAGTGGGATTTAAAAGATGTGTAGATATGGTGCCAAGGGGACATGTTTTAGTGGTTACCTGGCAGTGCTGGGTTAATTGTTGGACTTGATGATCTTATAGGTCTCTTACAACCAAAAAAAAAAAAACCAAAACAAAACTGAAATACCCCAATGATTCTAATTGTGGTGGCTTTATGTAGTCTAGGCATGTTTCTCAGACACAAGATGTCCTGGCCTGTTGAGTCTGAGAGAGCTGCCAACAAGAAGTGTCTGATGTAGTGTGTCAGCAAAGACCCTTCTGCTGTGCGCTCCTGATTGTTTTGTGTTGATTCCTTAGTTTTTCCTGTTGTCACTGTCATCTAATTTAAGGCATTGCTGTTAAATTAAAAGTGAGTGAGTGATTGGCATCTGAGACACATCGCAGCTGTCAGCTGCAAAGACAAACTCCGGATCAGGATGCAAGTCTTCCCAAAGATCAAGGGTGTTTGGACGAGGCGTCTAAGTGGAGCTCTTTCAGTTAATTTGTAGTAGGAAAAATCTATTCTTCTGGCATCTCTGCTTGAGATTCAGAACAAGACATGGCAAATATGAGCTTGCCAGCTGTTTCTGACCATCTTGAAATTTTCTCCATTTAACTGTGAAGAATTAGAATGCATTGAGTCATCCTAGCATGAAGAATCATTCGTTTTAGCGCATGATCTTGATAAGAACCAACTGAGAAGGATCAAAAAGCCCTTTAGAAACTGGATTAAAAGCCTCTCTCAATGACAGTCTCCATGGCACTCAAACCAGTCCCATGAGCAGCAAGCCTGACATGTAACATCACTGAAAAGCTCAGCCTAAGAACTTGAGAATCACTGAATCATTCAATCATTGAATGTACTGGGTCAGAAGACACCTCTAGAGGTCATCTAGTCCAACCCCTTGCAGTAAGAAGGGACCTCTCCAACTAGATTAGGATGCTCAGAGCCCCATGAAGCCTGACACTGCATGTCCTCAGAGATGACACCTTCACTACCTCCCTGGGCAACTTGTACCAGTGTTCCACCATCCTCATGGTGAAGCACTTCTTCCTCACCACAGGATCACAGGATGTTAGGGGTGGGAAGGGACCCAAGGAGATCATCAAGTCCAACCCCCCTGTCAGAGCAGGACCATACAATCTAGCACAGATCATAGAGGAACACATCCAGACAGGCCTTGAAAGTCTCTAAGGAAGGAGAATCCACAGCCTCTCTGGGGAGCCTGTTCCAGTGCTCTGTGTCCCTTACAGTAAAGAAGTTGCCCCTTGTGTTCAGGTGGAACCTCTTGTGCTGCAACTTACACCCATTGCTCCCTGTCCTATCACAGGGAGCAAGTGAGCAGAACCTGTCCCCCTTCTCCTGACCAGCCCTCAGATGTTTATGAGCATTTATTAAAACCCCTCTCAGTCTTCTCTTCTCCAGACTAAAAAGTCCCAGGTCCCCCAGTCTCTCCTCATAAGACATACTCTCCAGTCCCCTCATCATCCTCGTAGCCCTCTCCAGCAGATCTCTGTCCCTTTTAAACTGGGAGCCCAAAACTGAATGCAGTATTCAAGACAAGACTGCACCAGGGCAGAGTAGAGGGGAAGGAGAACCAAACTTGATCTGCTGGGCACACTCTTCTTAAATACACCCCAAGATTCCACTGGCCTCCTTGGCCACAAAGGCACATTGCTGTGCCATGGTTAACTTGTTATCCACCAGCACTCCCAGGTCCCTCTCCACAGGGCTGCTCTCCAGCAGATCACCTCCCAATCTGTACTGGTGCAGTTCATTATTCCTTCCCAGGTGCAGGACTCTGCACTTGTCCTTCTTGAACCTCATTTGGTTCCTCTGTGCCCAGCTCTCCAGTCTGTCCAGGTCTCACTGGATGACTGCACAGCCTTCAGCTGTATCAGTCAAGCCTCTCAGTTTGGTGTCATTAGCAAACTTGCTGAGCAGACACTCTGTGCCCTCATCATTGTCATTGATGAAGATGTTGAACAGGACTGGCCCCAGCACTGATCCCTGGGGCACTCCACTGGTTACTGCTCTCCAGTCTAAATCTACCCTTTTCTAGTTGAAGACCATTGCCCTCGGTACTATGACTACATGCTATTGTAAACCCTCCTTCTCTTTCTGGCAGTGTCCTTCACCTGTTGGAAGGCCACAATAGGGTCTCCCTAGTGCTTCCTCTTCTCCAGGCTGTACAACCTGAGTTAGGACCATTCTCAAAAAAATAAAAAAGACAAGCTAAATCTTGCCATGTGATGGAGGTGATTGCTGCTGGTTGTGATCTCTGGAACTGGAGGTGTGAGCCACAGCTAATCTAGCTAAAGGGAATAAAGAAGAAAGTGAGAAATGTCTTCAGTCCTGCAAGGCTGCAGCTGAGAAAATTTTGCTAAGTGGGAATGGGTTGGGTGTGTGACCTTCAGAGAAGTCAATGCCTTGGAAAAGCAAAATCCTTCATAATGCATTTGCAGCAGGCTCATTATTTCTGGATTAAGGACAGATGGCAACTCAACCTGTATCGATTGGTGGCATGTAGCAGTTTGTTGAGTGCTGGTGAAACAGGACTCCTGGGGCAAAAGGGACTATCTGCAAAGAGTCCCATTAACATTGGTGGGATTCGGAACTGTATTTCACATGACTTACTTGCTACCCAGCATCAGAAGGTCTCCTCCAACTCCATGCTTGTAATCTAAGCAGAGGCAGAGCAGGGAACTGTGTGGCACAGAAGTGGAATGAGCATTTGCTAAAATACAGGGAGTCCATGATGCTTGTTCCAGCTCAAAGAGCCACCCCTGACAAAATAAGTGATGGGGCATGTATGCAGCTACTGCATGTCTCCTCTATAGCATCTGCATTGGGCTAAAAGAATCTGGACAGACTGAGGCCAACGGTGTGAAGTTCAACAAGGCCAAATTCTGGGTTCTGTACTGTGGTCACAAAAACTCCATGAATGATACAGGCTTGGGAAATAGTGGCTGGAAAACTGCTTGGCAGAGAGGCACACAGAGGCACACGTGAGCCAGAATTTTGCCCAATGCCAACAGCATCCTGGCCTGTATCAGAATTAGTGTGGCTAACAAGAATAAGGAAGTGTTTGTGTTCCTGTACTCAGTACTTTGAGGCTGCACCTCAAGTATTGGGTTCAGTTTTAGGACCCCACTCCCTCCAAGGACATTGAGCTGCCAGAATATGTCCAGAAAAGGGCAATGAGGATGGTGAAGTCTCTAGAATACACAAGCAGCTGAGGGATCTGGGCTTGTTCAGTCTGAAGAAGAGGAGGCTGAGGGCAGACCTCACTGCTCTCTACAATTCCCTGAAAGCAGGTTGTAGTGAAGTGGGTATTGGTCTCTTCCCCTTAGTATCAAATGATAGAATGACAGGAAGTGGCTTGAAATTGCATCAGCAAAGATTCAGATTGGATATCAGCAAAAATGTATTCACCAAAACAGTCATCAAACATTGGAACAGGCTGTCCAGGGCAATGGTAGAGTCACCATCCCTAGAGGTATTAAAAGATATTTGGATGAGTAGTTTGGAGACATGGCCTAACAGTTGCTTATAGGGAGATACTAAGTTACAGTTGGACTCAATGATCTTAAAGTCCTTTCCAACCAGGCAATTCTGTGATTCTGTGAAAGCCTCTGCATGGTTGTCACAGCTCAGCAGCTCCACAGCCAAGAAAGATCATTCATCTGCTGTTACTCAGACACCCCTTCCCACCCGACATATGCTTTCAAGTGAGGAGCAGAAGAACCAAGTGTTTTACTAATGGCACAGCGTTTTCTTTTCCCCCTCAAAGGTGTGATGAGCATAACTTCATATAATAGGGCTTTAACTGATTGTTTACAGCAGCACTAAAAAAGACAAATCACCTGAACCAGTGAATGACTAGAAACACTGAATGACTAGGAAAAGCAGGGAGATTTCAAAAGGTTTATCTGACAGCCAATAAACAGGATAAATAACACACAGTATTTCATTTGTCAGGACCATGGGACAACCTGATGATAAAAAAGGACTACTCCATAAAGTGAGGAATACTTTTGTCTTGGCTGTAAATGCCTGTGTTGATTTAATAAGTGCTCTGGTACTTCTCTATCTTCTCTAGCACTCACAAATGGAATGAAAACTGAGAAACAAGGAGAGAAAGGAAGTTATTTGTGCTCAACAACATAAAGAGATTTCATTCCAGTTAAGGGTTTGAGATCATGATGGGTTTTATCTTAGTTTGATTGTTTTTTTTCTGTTGCTAAGAGTAAGCAGAGTAAGTCAGAGACTGGAACATACACTGTTCCACGAAGATGATCAGAGGGCTGCAGCACCTCACCTATGAAAACAGACTGAGAGAGTGGAAGCTGTTCAGCTTAGAGAAGGCTCTGAGGAGACTGTATTGTTGTCTTCCAATATCTGAAGGGGGGCTTCAGGAAAGCTGGTGAAGGACTTTCTAGGATGTTGGATAGTGACAGGACTAGGGGGAATGGAGCAAAACTAGAAGTGGGTAGATTGGATGTTAGGAAGCAGTCCATCACGGTGAGGGTGGTAAGACACTGGAACAGATTGTCCAGGGAAGTGGAAGCCCCATAAGGCCAGGCTGAATGGGGCTCTGAGCAGCCTGATCTAGCATGAGGTGTCCCAGCCCATGGCAGTGGGGTTGGAACTAGATGATCCTTGAGGTCTCTTCCAGCCCTGACAATTATTTGAGTCTATGATTCTCTGCTCTTTGCTGCAGTGAGACCAGGCAGCATCTCTGTATTTTTAGGAGGATTCCTATCATCACAATGTGTTATATCCCCAAGTGCAGGCCTGTTTGAATAGTGCATCATCAAACCGGGAACACCATGGCAGACAATCAGCCTGGGTAGCCAGTCTGTATTTTAGAATCATAGAGTTGGTTTGGTTGGAAAAAATCTTTAAGATCATCAAGTCCAGTCATTCTCTGGGTCTACCAAGCCTGGCGCTAAACCGTGTCACTCAGCACCACACCTCGGTACGTTTTAAACACCTTCAGGAATTAACTGGGATTAAACCTTCTGCCTGGGCAGCCTGTCGCTGCGTTTGAGAAGCCCTGAGCTCCCGAGCGCTTCGGCTGTTCCAGTCAGCGCCACCGAAGGCCCTGGTGTGGACGTGACACTGCACAGTGGTGGGGGCGCAGCCCTCCGCCGTGCCTGCCGCAGGGGGAGTGAGGGGCAAACGGGGCCTGCCGGGGAAGCAGGGAGGCACAGGGGCACCCGCGGAAGCGCCGCTCTGCGCTGCGCTGCCTACAGCGCCCGGACGCCTCCCTCTGCCCAGGCCGCTCCCTTCCCGCCTCTGCCTGCGACCCGGAGAGAAGGCAAGGCGGCAGGGCCTCGCTCCCCCACCAACCGCTCCTAGCACTGCCTGTGCCTGCTGCACCACCGACAATTCTTGGATTTCAAGCCAGGGAAATGGTGATACTCCTTATCTTTGATATATATTTCCCCTACTGCATTTCCCTCCCTTTCCCCCTCTGTTCCGGCCTCATCTAAGAAACCCAGTTCAGTCAGCCCTTTGGCAGCCTTTCGCCTTTATTTATCCCAAGGGAATTATTTGAACTTCGGCAGGAGCTCCCGCACCCCCTGCTGCCCAGAATAACAGGGGTGTGAAAACCCTTTCAGCCATGAAGTTTCTTCTGTGTCCAGCCTAAACCGCCCCTGGTCCGACTTGAGGCCGCTTCCTGGTATTCTGTCACTTGATACTAGGGAGGAAAACCTGACCTCAATCTGACTACTACAACCTCCTTTCAGGGAGTTGTAGAGAGTGCAAAGGTGTCCCCCCGGCCTCCTTTTCTCCAGCCTACCCAACCTCAGATCCCTAAACCACTCCTCATAAGACCTCTTCTTCAGGCCCTGCAGCAGCTTCGTAGTTTTTGTTCACAAACACAACGTCGAATAGTATTTGGAGACACTGAAACGATTACACATCTTGACTTAAAAGCATCCCAAGTAAATAGAGCCCAAGCAAAGCCAAGGCTTGTGTGGAGCTGCTTTCACTATTAATCTGTAAGAGCAAAGAAGGACACTCTTAAAAGGGCAGGCAAAGAGCTGATTAGATCCTAAATGTGTCTGGTTACAGATAGGCTATTGATCAGCTCAAGAAGGTATCAGGATACCTGCTTTTATGCCAGTGGCCTCTCTTGCAAATGAAATACAATCTTCCCCCATCAAGAAATGTGAGACAGGGCTGCTTCCCTGTACTGTTTGGAAAGGGAATCAGAAGAGAAAGTGACTGGCAATGGAAAGACATCCTTCAGGGTCAAATAATTACAGTGTGCTAATAACAACTCCATCCTCCACACTGCTGCCAGGATCTCCAAGCACCTTGCTGGCTGTTTCACTAATCTGTGTTTCCATCCCATTCTTTTTTCTCATTCTTATAAGCAGCTTCACTGCATTTAGCAGTGCGAATGTTGCTGAGCAAGTCTGTCTTGCTAGTAATAGATGAGGTTATGACTGTATCAATCTATCCCTGTGAAAAAGGGTACTGCCAATGTCTCTATATTCTGATCTGACATAGCTAAGCTGTTGAGGACCCTTGTATTTCCAAGGTGAGCTGCCTAAGGTGTGTAGGAGTACACAGCTCACAGACAGCTGTGATCTCCATTGTCTCAGAAATGCAGGGAGGCTGCAGCAACTGAAACGGGTTATTTACATCTGACTCTTGGTGAGAAAAATAAAAGGGGCTTTATTTCACTTTGATTTGAAA
Source organism: Tricholaema leucomelas (assembly GCA_013400475.1). Taxonomy (NCBI): domain Eukaryota; kingdom Metazoa; phylum Chordata; class Aves; order Piciformes; family Lybiidae; genus Tricholaema lacrymosa; species Tricholaema leucomelas. Next base: position 1,050,456 of record WAAF01003952.1, on the reverse strand, counting down.
AAGCAGCATTTGCCTTCCTCTCAGTGCCTCCTCTCTTAAAAAAACCTACATCTTTGAGCTCATTATCTTTGTGCCTGAGCATAGCACATAGCTGCATTTCTTGGACTTGGAGCATCTCCAAGTGTAGCTGTATGCAATGAGAGAATCCACAACAGGGAAAGCACTCATCTGAGAGTGGCCACCTCTGGGATGAAGGGCTACCTCTGCTCCTCCCCGTGAGGTGGGCAAATGATAGAGTGGATGCAGTAAACAGCTGTTAGAGGCAGAGGCCGATTACAAAGCAGATTTTAGCTGGCTGCTTATGGCCAATGAGGAGTGAACTGACCACTGAGGGATGTGACAGCTTATCCATCAATTGAAGAGCTTGGGTGGTCCCCTGCTGTCTTTCTGCAACAAGAGACGTAGCCTCACTGGGCTCCCCACAGGATGCCTTGCTGTAAGGCTTCAGACTCTGGGAGGCAAGCCAGGTTTAGACGGTCTTATGGTCATCCCACCAGGGCCAGTTGTTCTTGGCAGCAAGCCAGAAAAGCACAGAGTGGAGAAGGTTGTGGAGGTTTGGCATTTCCCTTCTGCAAGAGGCAGTATCATTCCTGCAGGAAGGGGCTTGTTGGCTCCATCAACATGCAGGGCTGTATCTGGTGGTACAAGGGAAAGCTATCATATTGTTGACACCAGCCATGGACATGGCTGGGAAAAGAAGCCATTGCTCCCCATGGATGCTGCAAGAATGCTGGAGTGGAATGTTATTCCCCCTCCACAGCTGTCCTTGAGAGTGATGCCTGTGGCTAGTGATACCTGCAGTGTGGGGAAAGGGGTGTCCTTTTTGGGAGGGAAAGGGCAGTAGAACTCTTCCTTCTCAGCTCCATTGTGCTTGGTGGGGAAAGAAGGAGGGACAACCTCACCAGTTCTGGATGTGTATCTTGAAGTGTTTTTTGTGAGTGCCTGCTGAAATTAGAAGCCAACAAATCATAAAACAGACAAAGAGTCTTCTCAGAGGAGGAGCCTGTTTTGCAGCAGCAAGCACATGAAGAGCTGGACTAGTTAGAAATGACATAAGGCAAAGTGCCTGTTTAGAGATAGGCAATAGTTGAAGAGAAGTCAGTGGAAAGGCAATGCTTATCTCTTCCCCTCTTATCTCTTGCCTTTTTGGACTGCTGTGTGGTGTCAAGCCCTACCACAATCAATAACATCCCAGGTTCAGGGCTTGGCAGTGTATACATTGTAGGGTCTGCCAGGCCAGTGTTGTCCTGGCTTCATGGGTGGTGGACTCTCACTGAGGCTGACAGGGCTTTTCTGGATTTTGCCCAGGTGGTTGGAACTCGTGGTCAGCTTGGGGGGACTGCACCAAGGACTGCGGGGGAGGCCTGCAGACCCGTATGCGCACCTGCAAGCCCCTTCCCAATGAAGGTCTGGTCTGCGAGGGAGTCCTGGAGGAAGGACGGCTGTGCAATAGGAAGGCATGCAATAGTAAGTGGAGGCATGTTCCCTTGCACGTGCGTGAGCAGCTCACTCTTCCCCGCAGGAGCTTGGCCTCATCACCAAAAGTACAAAGGATGCTCCAGAGGAACAGCTGTGATGGGCTGTGTTGGAGCATTAAGCCCAGAGCAGCATGCTGTTTCAGCTGTGCATGGCCTTGCCCTTCCCTGCCTGTCTCGTCGTCATGCATGCACACAAGCATGAGGTGGCACAAACCTTCCAACATACACACCTGCAGATCCAGACCTTATCCCAGTGAATAAGTGTTAATCTAAAGGAATCCATAAGCAGGCTTACATCTGGTGTTCGTATGCTGGTGATAAGTCTGCTATTGATGGGAAAATATGCACTCTCAAAGGAATTTCATTGACAGGTAAAGCCCTTCTCAAAAAAAACCCCAAAAAGAAACAAACCCCAAAACAAAAAAACCCAACCGACCAAAAAAAAACCCTAAACCAACCAATCATCAAAGAAAAAAAAAACCCAGACCACACACAAAAAAAAACACCAACCATGAGGCTGAGAAAGATGCTAACCTTGCTTCTTTTTGGCTTAGCTCACCTTCCCAGTCAAGAGCAGGGTTGTTGTTTCAGTCTTTTACAAAACAAAGCCTACTGAGCTAAGATGTGGAAAAAGATCTTGTCATTAGAAAATGCTGAGCTTGAGCAAGGCAAAGTCTTTCCACTCTCCTCCTGTAATGCAGCTTCCTTCCAGGTCCTCTTCTTCAGAGAGCAGCAGATAGATTGTCAACATCAGTTAGATATTGATGGGCTTAGGTGGTGAACCTTCAACCCTTTCATCCCTAGTTATTCTTTTGCATTAGCTGAGCTGAGATGGAAGTGAAAAGTTAGAAAAATAACAGCAGAGGCTTAGCCCAGCAAATACAAATAAATGGCTTATTATAATTATTCTCTTTTTTCTTTAATTTCAAATTCATAGTAGAAAATATTTTAATAGTTCCAGCAACTAGTCAAAAAACTAGAGAAAGTTCAGCTGTTTTCAACAGCAGTGAAGTATCTCCTGATAAAGGAAAAGTTCAAATAGAGGGACATAAATATATTCTTCTAATAAGGACTAAAATGATTCTATGCATTTTTTATCAGTTCCATAAATTTAAATCATGTTGCAATTAGGCTTTTTTTTTTTTTTTTTTTAATGAAATCTTCTAATATATTAAATTTCATCTCCTTGACTCACAGGTGGTAATTTCCCTCTGAGGTTCACCCACACTAGGGATCTTTAATCTATGTCCCCCATGTTTGCTAGTGGGTTTGTAATCATAATGCATCTGGGGCTTGGGGCAGTAAGCATAAGAGTGAAAAGACTTTGAAAATGGACCTGAAAGGAGGTCCAGCTTTGGGGCTTCAATGTGTCTGAATGGTGCTGGAGGAAGGACCACACCAGTCTTGGTGAATAATGCTTTGAAAGAGAAAGTGGAGATGGCATTGTGGGTGAATAGGAAGCACTCTGCAGGTGTGTTATTGTTCTAACTTGGAAGCACATGAGACATTGGCTTAAAGAACTCCTTAAAAAGCTTCTCCTGAGCTAGACAAACAAGGAGGTCTCAGCTTCTTAGAGTCTTTGCAGGACATCCATTTTCAAAACCCTCTATGTGACCTGTTTGATTCCTTTACTTCCTTCTTGAACTGGATGTGGGAGGTGGACTAGTCACTGTTTTCCAGTTCTAGTCTTACCAACACTGAGCAAGGACCATAACATCTTCCCTTGATTTGCCCCAGGGGAAAAACTTTGTTCTTCTTCATGAGACATCTTCCTTAGGTTGCTGTGACGTGGAGTGATGAAGTGAGTTTTTGGGCAGCCGTGGAGTCTGGAAGCGTGGGTTAGATTTTCAGCTCTGCTCATTGCATGGAGCACAGCAGTGAAGGATGAATCGCTTGTTTACTCACTGTTTACTCAGTCCTCTCCTACAGAATACAACATTCAGCTAAGCTGATCTTGGGTAGCCCAGGGGGCTAGGGGCTATGATTCAATAACTAATTTCACGGTCTTCCTGTCTTCTTCCCATTACACACCCAGTCAGTGCCTGTTCCAAATTGCAGTGTGATTAGTTCAGGTGGGCTTATTTGGGAAGAAAGGATCTTGAGCTCAGCAGAAGCTCCTAGTTTGGAAAGAGAGCATACCTACAGAGCGGAGCAACATAAATTGATTTATTTCTTTGAAATAAGGAAGTTAATTCTGATTAATTTTCCCAAGGGACTCTTTGCAGACAAATTGCCGAGCCCCATTGTGATGCTCCCATGCTGGCAAGCAGAAAACATTTGAAGGAAGATGTGAGCAATTAATCTTTCAGGTAGACTTGCCCATGCACATCTTGAGGTCTGTATCCTACTTCAAGATGAATCTGTACCTCTTCATATCTACCAGTGTTGTGTTTTTAGCTCTGAACTTGCTCCACGGTGAATTTGTCCCTTGCTGACTTTACAGCCATGCTCAAGAGAGGTGAACTTCTGACCCAGGAGGCTTTTTAAGTTCTTTGCACTTATTCTTTCCTTTTCCTTACTGGGATGTGCACCAAAACCTGAGAGGATTTAAAAGCAGAACAGAAATCCTATTTTACATATGTTACTGCTATTCTCCTATTGACTTTTTCTCATAGATTTGTTAGGGATGAGCAGGGTGTCAATTCTTCCACTTGACCTGTTATTTTCTTAAGTGTTCTTTATATGTTGCAGTTAAATAGATTCTAATTTATTTTTTAAATAATAATAATAAAACCCAAGCAAACACACACACACACAAAACCAAGAGCAACAACCCCCCCTCAAAAAAAAAAAAGAAAGAAGAAGTGGGCAGAGGAACATCTTTATCCTGAATTGTGCAGCATTTATGGAGCTTGTAATAATATCTGACTCTAGGTATTGAGGTATTGTGGAGTAGCTGATACCTTAATTTTCTAGCAGAAAATAAACAGTGAAAAAAAAAAACTTGACCAAAGGGCCATACATATTGTTTATAAAACAGCAAAATAAACCATGAGTGAATGCTCTAATATTTTCTTCTTTGCTGTCAGGGTAAATTGAAACTTGTCCAAGGAAACTAATACTTCCACTGATGAGTAAAATCAGTCACTGACCAAGCAGCTTAGGTTACAATAACACAGAAATCACCATCACTTTCAAAACAAGTAAACAAGTAAACCCATCTGTTTTCTCTGCTTTCTTCTTTCCATCTACCAAAGTGTCTTACAAGCTGATTGGTGATTAGCAAGAGTCCTTTGGCTGTTTATTTGGATCTCATGCACCAGGGAGAGGTCTTAGTCTGATAACTACATCTGAGACACATTTTCAGTTGAAACAACTTTGAGTGCTACCACTCAGTTCCCTGGAGCTCCTGAGATGAACTTCCGTGGATAATCTATGAGGGTTTCATTGATGGTTTTATTTTGTGGCATTCTAAATGTAACAGAGGGATATAGAATTTCTTGCCACACAGCGCCTCCCCCAGGTGGACCTTCTCGAGGTCCTGACATCCTTCGTCTTCTGGAGCTGCCTCAGGTGGACTTTCGTGTGAGCCTTAGTATGCAGCAGTGGGAATGGTGGTTCTCAGTCTCTCCAAGGGGCATGACTTCTGGCAGCTTGCTCACCAAAAAAATAGGTTTAGCCACATGGTTCCCAGAGCTGAGACTGAACAATCATATACAGTTTGAAGGCCATAGAGTTGTTTGAAATCACTGCACAGGGATGGTTGAATGACTCCACAGGTGTCACTTCTTTGTGGTCTTTATGTTTTTCCGCTTGCTTGGGCCACCGTCTCTCCTATTTCATGTAATGGAGTCTCCTCATTGATGATCTTCACCTGGTTAAATTTCCTTAGGGATACATTCCCAAGCCCAGCAGCAAGGGAGCAGGTAAGTTATCTTACATGGGCAAACTCCAAGGCTGTAAAATGCTGAAGAAAAACTGCAATAAAGTCTGGTCTCAAACTGTAAAGGAAACTTTGTCTGGTAACAGCAGCTTGGCTTTGGCAGAGACTTGATTTATGGCAGCTGTTCAGCTCAAGACACATAATCTGAAGGACAATATTCAGTGTTTGTTTTAAATCTGATTTTTCCTTGCTAAAGGCAAAGGACCTGGTGATATTCTCCTCTCCAGCATAGATAGGGGAGATTTCCTCCATCTGTTGGATTTGGACAGGAGATGCTTTTTTATAGAGGGAGTGAAAAAAAAAAAGCGCCAACCCAAGTATGATGGTGAATGCTACAGAGATTTCCAGTTCTGCCCACTTTGGATGGATGGGGACATCCACTGTGCTCCAGTGACCCCTCTAAATCTGTGGCTGCTCATGACCTGGCGTGCAGATGGTCCTCACAGGGAGGCTGGATGGGCAATATTGCAGGCCAACATCCAAAGCAGAGGGAGGATGTCATGGGCCTGACCCTAGTGCTGGAATTTGGCAGTGCTGGAGAGGTGCAAGAACAATCAGAGATCTAGACAGCCTGCATTTATTCCTGGGGAATGAAAATCAGCAGAGGAGCCAGCTGAAATCCTGCCATCCCATCTGGCAGAGGCAACACAAAACCATCTCTGACATTTATGAATTTGCAGTTTGGGCAGATACTTCTTCCCTCAGCTGAGAAAGGAACGGCCACATTCTCACTTTAGGGGCAGAAGTGTGACACCAGTGCAGTCCTGTCAATTTGCTGGATTTCCAGCATCAAGCAGCTTCAGGACCTAGCCCCATAGCTGTGCAAATTAATGGTGTGGCAAAACACATGTTCCACATGACATTCGAAAGGCTGAGCCTCAGTCTCAATGATTCTAGGATGATTTTGTGATCTCAGTCTCCTCCACCCCTGATTTTCATTAAAAATAGCCATTTTGCTGCAACCACTGAGCTAAAACACATTGTGCATGTGTAAGAGCATATTCATTCCCTGCAGGCCAGGCCAAAATTCATTGCAAGCTGGAAGAGCACCTTGTCCTACAAATACCTGATACTGCTTGCAAAGACTTTCCCCTATTTTAATGGTGATTCAGACATTTTGTATCTGAGAGTCAGACATCTCACCCAGTGACATTTTCACAAGTCTCGGATATTCAAACCAAAATGCTCTGGGATATTTCCTTAGCTGGTGCAATTGCCATGTATACAGTGGCCTCCAAAATGTCCCTCTTCTACATCTGCTGAGATCTTGGGTTTTAGGGGATCTTAGTGATTCTGATCAATTTTTGCTCCTTTAACATCTGATGATGCCTTAGAAACTTCATAGTCAAAACTTTCTCCTTCTGTTTTGCCACACTGAGATACATTTATCATATTTGAATGGGTGATTTAATCATCTCTTTCCACTCTGTTCTGCTCTGCTTTTTCATTCCCACCACCCCAGCTTGCCTGAATAATTTCCATGATCCTGTTGTTTCTTTACCACTTGTGTTTGGAAGACTAGTATAGAAGGAAGATGTAGCTCTAGTGAGACATGCTTGGATGTGAAAACCTTGGCCCACAACATTGCAGAGTGTCTGTGTTCAGTGTGGGTTTTCTTTTCCCCCCCTTGGTTGTGTTGCAAGGTGCTGTCTGACACATTACGTGTTCTCATTAGAGGTTTGATCAACTTCTTCCTCTCCCCACTAACTCCAACATTGCAAGACCATCCTCAACATCCACATTTGAGCTACGTTCTTCCCAAATCTTGTGTGCTTGATTTCTGTTGACGTTGAGACATCTCTCTATTCCCTCCAATGGTGTTATTCCCCTAGCCCTCATGCTAGCTTTTCCAAGGTGTTGGACATTTCAACAGTGTGACATCCTCAAGGCACTTATACAGCTGGGATGGATGTCAAGTATAGGTTTTCCTTTGATCCTGCAATCACATCTCTCCATTGACTCTACTGTAGGAAGCAGCCTGTGAAATCCATCCAGTTCTTCACTGCCTTTATTATATGGCCTCAACCCCATAAAAACCCCCAGCAAAGTATCACTTGCAGCAACTTTGCTTTGTGTGTGAGGGACCCATCTCTCTGCTTTGTTACAAACCAGGGTTGATTTCTGCATGTATTCAAGGCAACTGCCCAGCTTGAATCTAAGACATGCTCTGGATGAGATGGAGACAGATCTGCTTCTCTGCAACACCTTTTCCAAAAAGTTGTTTTAATACAGCAGAGTGACCCCAGCACAGAGGCAGACTTTGCTGGGAGAGGCTTGGGCCAAGCTGGAAGACTCATGCATTCAGCCATTAGATCTTACTGTCTTTAATTAGGATGATCAATAACAGTGAAGGCTTGTCATATCCTTCAGGGAGTGAAGGAAACCATACAGCTTCTTCACAACAAGGATCAATCATTAAGAGGTGAGAGGAGGCCCAGGGTGCCACAGCTGCATTTATCTTTCCATCTTTATGCCCTGTCTCCTGTCTCTGTCCAGTCATCCATCCATGCTCATATTTTCCTTGTCAGCTGACAAAAACATCCAAGCTCCACATTTACCTGCTGTTTCTTTTCCCAGACTAAAAATGTCTCTGAGAATCCCATGGGAGTTACTGCAGATGGAGATTCTGTATGTACTTGTGGTTTCTAGGCTTTCCCAAAGAGAACTTGGAGCAGATGAAAGTGCAGGGGTGTAGCCAGCAATGGATGATAGGAATTGAACAGGATTTGTGGTGTGTCCCAAATATGGGACTAATTTATCTTATCTCCTAGGCAAACTCAAGACACTGGATATAGGAGAGCTAGTTAGAGGTTGGTTTTATCTGTAAATGGGACCTCACACAAGAAAGTCCCGTGACTTTTAAATACCAAAACCACAGAATATGGGCCCTCTCTGTTCCACTAAACAGCCAGAGCCAGGCAAAACCAAGGTGAATGCAGTTACTAGGATGGAATTGTTCCTGGTGTGCAGCTATGGATGCCTTTCTCTCAATAATGGTAGACAAGCAACAGCCTCATCCTGTCACCTCCAGCAAGCAGTCTGCAACCAGTCAGTGCTGGGAAGCTTTGGAGGAGTCATTATGACCAGGTTGTAGCTGTCTTAAGTCCTACTTTTGGGCAGCAGTAATGGGAAATGATATAATTTCACAAACGAGATGGACCTGTTCCATGAACCAAGCTGCTGAGCATAAAGTCTGTCTCCTGGCAGGGACTCGCTGAATCACTTCTTTCCCTCCTCTGCCTTCCCTTTTTGGATGGCAGTAAAGGCTCCTGCCACCACACTGAAGCTTCATTAACCTTTATTAATTTTCTCAGGCTTCCAGGATCAAATTTGTCACCATTTAATCTCTTGGCACTTTGTACTTCTTGAAAAGATGTCTGAATGCTTTTACCTCTTTGGGGAAAAAAGATCTTCTATCTGGTTCTTGCTGTTTGGAAACAAATTTGTTGCCAGATCACTGATTATTTGGGCTCAGCTCTGCTCTCTGCATGCCTCTGGCAGGGTCAGATGAGCTCTCCTGATTTAAAGCAGGCAGTACTGGTGTGTGGGATTTGGTTGTTATTGCTTGGTTACTTCTCTATTTACTATAGAGGGCATATGCCAGGGTTACAACATGCCCAAAACCATGGAGAATAGAAATTTTAGTTTCCCTTGTAGCAAATTCAAGGCTGATCTGGGATGCAAATGCAAAGCTGGCAGAAGTTTGGGTGTGGAAGGAATAGAGGAGCTGAATATCTCTCAGGAGCTGAGCTGAATATCTCTCAGGAGCTAAATGCCTTTACAGTGGATGCAGTATTTACCTTACATTCTCAACACTAGTAGTCCACTAGTAGTGGACTATTTGCAGTCAGGACACTAGGATCAGAAGCTTTGCGCTTTCACCTTCTTGGAAAGATGCCAAGCCATAGCTCTGTTGGGACATAAGTCATTTTGTTGATGCCAGACATTCATCTTTCCTTGTGGCTAGTGGTAGAGTTGAGTCTGTGAAGAGAACATCCTTTTGAGCTATCCCTTTCTTTTTCAATTCTCCTTACCTGTCTGCTCCACTCAGCATTTTCTGATTACTCCACAGAACATTGCTAAGTAGGTGTTGGCTGCAAGGCACAGTTTTCCACCAGAAAACACTGCCAGTCCTCACCATAGACCTCGCAACACTGCTAGGGATGGTGGCATTCTTTGTCAGCATATCTGAAAAGGCTAAATCTTCCACAAGTACAACAAAGACTTCAGAGACCCTAGGAAACCATTACAACCGAAGACTAGACTCAAGGGATCATGTTCCGCATGGTCCCAGGTCTCACTGAGAAACAAGGGGTTGAATGTCCAGTCAGTCCAAATCTTGCAGGCTGCCTCAGTGCTAAAGCCTCAGGGACTAGTGGTGGCCATGGGTGCTGGGGTTGGAAAGTAGGTGGTCGTGTCAACCAATCATTGCAGGTCGCTGTTGTTTATACGTGTAACCTTTGTAGTGAAAGATCTTGCAGAGTGAACCAAGGTGTATTTACATGACCCATTACCTTGCCATAGCCAATGGACGCTATAATTCCAGAAGCCAATCGCTGAGGTCCACAGATAACAGAAAGCGAGAGGACACTGACGAACTGCAGCACTACGGGTACCCTGCACCTCAAATAGGTAAGCTCTGACCTACCACCACAGCCTCCGGAGCTGGCACGTTGCCTGGTCACTGCACTTCCCAGCTTGGCTGGGCCGACTGCGTTGACTTGCTTTGCTGTTTCAATGACCCAGCTAACCAACTCTTTCCCCACCCAGGTTAGTGCGAGCTTGTCCAACAAGTCGCACGCTGAGCAAATGGTCATCATCCAGTTTGTTCCCATTTCACTACCCTGCAGAGTTTTGTGTTGTTGCCATTAGCCCGAGAAGGCAAAAGGGGTTAGACACAAAGCTTTAACAAGACCATGCATCTCACAGGCTGCTTCTCATCACTCTGCCTACTCCTAAGTCACTGCTTTGTCTGAACTACCTGAACAGTTATGGTTCGTTAAGCCAAAGCTGTCCTTACTACAGCAACCTCTTTGCTGGTGTCCATGTTGTGCCTTCCCATTGGCCACAGGAGAAGGTGTGTGGGGTGTGATGGGGTGATATCAGCGCTGCTTTCCTCTGTCACTGGGTCTCTAGTGTTGTGGAAGGACTTGTATCTGGTAGGTTCTGTAGCAGCACCTTCCAGCCTTCTGCAAGAAAAGGATAATAATATGTAGTAATATCAGAGAATGTGATCTGGGAAGACGTGGATGAATTGGACCTAGATCTATGCCAGGTCCAATACGGATAGAGTTTATGCTCTACCTTGATGCCTACCTTTTATGGCAGGAGTGCAGCAGTCTTGGGTAAAGCAAGGTGTGCTGAACATGGCTACAGTTTCAAATCATTACCCAGTGGTCTTGCAAACATTTTGTACTCTAGAAAGGCTTCAGACAGGTGATAGGAAGAGCCAAGGCTGTAAAATAGATGTTATAAGGGATAGAAGGTCATATTCTGGCGTGAATTAACTGTGCTTCACACAAGCCCATGGGATTTTGCCAGGGTACAGCAGTGAACAGAATCTGGGAGTTGTGTGATGTGGAGGCTCTGAGGGTGATGGGGCGATGACTGGGGTTGTGCCTTTTGACACAAGGTAGAGGATTGTCTGATTTCCTTGCTACTCTGCACTGAATCTGTTCCTTCTACTGTGAGTGTAAAATCAGTAGTGACTGGCAAAGGGCAGCAGGAGGGGGAGAGTGTTTGCACTGCTATGACATGGTGAAGGTGAGCTCAATCTTGCAGTTCACACAGGTCCAAAAGGGGAGCTCTTCTGTGGCCAGCAGGTCAAGGAAGGCGATTCTGATCTTGTACTCCACTCTGGTGAGATCTCACTTGGAGCACTGTGTCTAGCTCTGGAGTCCTCAACAGAGGAAAAGCTAGACCTTTTGGAACAGGTCCAGAAGAGGCCAGAGATGATTTGAGACTTGGAACACCTCTGCTGTGAGAATAGGTTGACAAAGTTTGGGTTGTTCATCCTGGAGGAGAGACCTTATTGCATCCTTTCAGTACTTAAATGTGTTAGTAAGAAAGCCAAGGAGAGACTTTTCAGCAGGACATGCTTCGACGGGGCAAGAACTGATGGTTTAATCTAAAAGAGGGAGATTAAGACTAGACAGAAAGAAGATTTTTTTTTTTTTTTTTCACAATCAGGGTGGTGAAACACTGTTCTAGGTTGCCCATGTTAGTTTTGATGGTGCTCTGAGCAACCTGATCCAGTTGATGTCCCTGCTCATTGCAGAGTGGTTGGACTGGATGATTTTTAGGGTCTCCTTCCAATTGTTCTCTGATTCTAGAAACTGAAGGCATTCCAAGGCAGATCTTATGATGTCCTCCATTGTTTGTATGCTGCTTCATTCCAGGTGCTTCCCCAGTGCTTCGTTCCAGCCTGTAAGTCAGCCATCAGGTTTATGGCTTGGCATTTCTTCTTACTGTGCAGCTGAATACTACATCTGAGCTCAATGACATCTCTACTAACTCCCTGTCATCATAGTCACTACTGTAGCATGGCTGAGTTTGGCTATGGTGTCCCTGACTGCAGCATGGCCTGGGAGATGTGCATTGCCCTGGTCCAAGCTTGCCACATTCTTGCCACTGTCCTAGGAGCAGGAACTGTGGCCAAGTTGTTTAAAGAAATTAGGAGATGTAAAGACCAGGCAGAAGGTACAGCCTAGGAAGGGATTTAGAAGAAGACTTTATCTGGGAATGACAAAGCAAAGTCCACATCATCCTGAGCAATAAACCATTTCACATCCAAACAAGACACAGAAAAATAAGAAATAATAAAAATAGCTGGTGCTAGTTATAAGGTGTAGGGCCAGTATGTTCTCCTGCCCATCCTCAGCAGCCCTGGTGTCCATGTCCTGTTAGCTCATGGGCTCTGGTACTGTTGTGCTTTTATGTCTAGTGCCACTGTGTCTCCCAGCCCATGTGTCTACCAGCAATAGCACAAGAGATAGATCCAGTGCAGCAGGTCCCTGCAATGGACTCTCCCAGCTCAGCCCACAGACTGCTTCCAGGAGATTTTTGCCAGCAGCAGGATGTGAGTGAAGAAGCAGCTTCATGTGGCAAGAAATCAGACTGACAAATGACATCACGACAAAAAGAAGGATTCTAGCTAAGGGATGACAGTGATGTGCCACTCCATTAGTGCTGGGGGAGGAAGTGTCACAGAGAAGCTGCAGACACTGATGGGGACCCTGCAGCCAGCTCAGCTCTTTGTAAGGCCAGCCTAGTTACTGGTCAGGTGCTGGATAGGACTACAGTGCTAAATCCTGTAGAGTGGTGCCCAGCATGTCTCCTTCTGTAGCAACTTGCTACAGCTACAGGAGAGGTGCTTTTGATGGGTCTGTAGGGGCATCAAGTTCTGCAAAAGAACATCTTCCCACACGAAGTGGGATCCTTGCCCCTGTGAACTCCATTAAGACACTCCTATTAATCCCCAAGATAGCCTGGAGTACTGCAGGATTAATCAAAAGACTAACCTGGTGTCTACAGGCAGCAGCCATGATGGAGAACAATGCATGGCCCCTTGTCCTCTGGAGTGTGAAGACCAGTTTGGTGGAAAGCATCTCTGACAGCTTTAATTATAAGACAGTATTGAGCTCTAGTGGGGACCTTTCAGACTTGATAAGCATGGTAGACTTCTTGCCTTTATATAAAAAAAACAAAGCCAGGATCCACTTCTGGGATGAATAATTAGAAGATATTGCATCCAGTAGTTTGTATTTGCTGTGGCCTGGCCCTCAAGGGTGCAACAGTTCTTCACATCCATAGTTTTGGTGATGGGCAATATTGTGCTTCTCTTGGATGGAGAGTGAGAGAGCTTGTCTTGATGCCTGAGAGCATCTCAGAAATGGGTCTAATATGGTTTGAAAATCAATTGATTCTCTGCAAGGTTTGTGAGCAGACTGGACATAGTGCCCCAGCAGACTCGGGTAAATTGCTTAGTTTGAAACAACACCAAAGCTAAAGGAGTAACCAGCCCTTGGAAAATAAACTATATTCTGGATTTAAAAGCCAGGGATTGGTGCGATGTGAGAGATGGTAATTGAGATTTACCTCTAATCATAGATATTTTTGCTGTGAAAGGGCAAATGCCAAAAATAAAGAAGCAGAAGAGGTGGAATTTGGTTCAAAGATTCTATCCATTCATCTAATGATTCAGTAACTCTTGTCTGATTCCAAAACCATAGCCAGGTGGCAGTGAGAGGTGGTAGAATGACAATTTCTTGAAGCCATGAGTTGCTGATTGAGAATGCTGTGTCTCTGCAGGCTTCCCTTCACTCACCTCTGGCCTCTCAGAAAGGCTTTTGAGCACAAGCTGGCAGTGTTTAACTACTAAAAAGTGTCAGCTCTCTGCCACTGAGGGGGTGGATGCTGCTGGGTACAGTACTGGGGAGGTGGCTCAAGGTGTTCTCTGTGAAATGCAAAGGTATTGTTCATTCATGAAGCATCCAAACAGTCTAAGTAGCAGGAATGGTTGGGACCTGTGGGCCAAAGAGGGATCCTTTGGAGTCTGGGCCACTCTGGATGGCAAATGCTGAAAAGATGGTGCCAAAAAGGTAACTTACTGGTGGTGCATGCAGAGCATCACAGACTGACAGAGCCAGGTGAGTTCCTTATGCAAAGGCAGCAAAATTACCCTGGAAATGAAGATCTCTGTACCAACACATCTAGTAGTTGAGAAATACGATATGGGAGTGATGTTTTCTTGAATCTGCAAGGCCTCAAAACACACACCATGGTCCATAACATTTATCTAATCTCAAACAGCTAAGAAGGTTAACATAATAAAATACAAAAGCAAAGGGAAAGAGTATGGAGCAACTTTGGCTTAATGAACAAAACCAATCCTATCTCATGATAATCCTTGCAATGCCATAAATGAGGTGGAGAAAGACTCATCCCTGTTACCACCTCTTTCTAAGTCCATCTAGGAAATGAGGGAATGAAAGCCTGTCCATTTCATGTAAAAGACAGGTCTCTTTCTCTAATTTTCCCCCTTCAACAGCCTCCACAACCAACAATCAGTGGGTATATTTTTATCGACCTGAATGACTGGAGACATTCAAAGCAGACATACCTGCAAGCACGACACACAACTACCAACTATCCTGATCAGCAGACAGATGAAAGCCACAAAACACTTCAAATCCTGTGTAAACTTTCATTGCACATGGAAAGCTCCCCTTATAAGATGCTAGTAAATAAGTGTACCACCTTGAGAAAGAAGTCAGACATTGACAGCTTTAGACTCTCTTTATTGGATGGTGTGGTGGTCTCCAGCTCTTACAGTTCCCATCACAGTTCCTGTGGTGACACTTACAGCACACTCACTGTCCTACAACAGATTGAGATGTCAAGCTGTAGCATTCCATTGCTAGAGTGTCTTTCATGCTGCATGTTTCAACTGGACAATCCAACACAGCATCTACTGTCCAGTTTCCTTTGGAAATTGAGTGGTGGTGTGGGAAAACATCCAAGTGCTGGGTGCAGCTCAGACTGTGCCATGTTCTATGATCTGCCATGACCTTTCTTCTATCATCTATAGTCTGATAGATGCACCTGGTTGTGATGTAGCATGGTGCAGTCTGATGTTCCGAAAAACTTGTTTCTAGGAGGGTGTGTCCCTCATTAGGCATCCTCAGGGATGTGTTGGTGTTTATTTGTGCCATGTGCCTGGGTACTATACATACCAAGTGTTACATCTGAGGTTTATCATCTGGAATTCTTAGTAATCAATGAAAAATCTGAAAACAAAACAATGCAGAGCTTAATTAAATGAAACAGAACAAGCTTTCATTTTCATCTGGGGGAGAAAGGCAGTTTTCTCGGGGACTCATATCTATGAAACTATTAGAAAACTGTCCTTTCTCTGCTCATGTCACACTTTGGGTGACTTATCTGACACCTGTTTGAAACATCCCTGACATGGCCATCTGTCTGCAGGGACATTAATGACAAAGGGATTATGTCTCCTTGCTCTTCACTCCCATCTCTTGTTCAATGAGATGCTCTTATTTGCCTTTCCAATACTGCCATCAGGTTAAGGACTTGATAAGGTCTTTATAACGCCTGGGAACTGTTAGCCTTGTTATGTGTCACGTGCTCAAAGCAGATCTTTCTCATTGACAAGAGAAAGCTTTGTGAGATTTCTTCAGCCAGTGTCCTTCTCAGCCACTGTCATCTCTTTTGTCTGCACCTCTTCTGCCAATATACATTGGTAGGAGCTGTGAGAAAGCAGGGAAAAGAGTCAAACCCTTACAATAGCTCAATTTATGGATGCATTTACTGTATCTCTCTGATGACTGTTACTTAATTTTACCATCTCTAAGTAGATGTAAATATGCAGATATGTAAATATCCCATCTGACATGACTCTGCAGTGGCCACATCGCCACATCATCAGTGGTGGAACCTGCTCTGCCCAGTGCCCTGATGCTATTGAATGTGTGTTTGTGTAACAGCTCTACACAGTATGCCCCAAAACCTTCTCACCCATGGTCAAACCTTACATTTTCTCACTAGTCCCCTTGTACTGTTGTCACCCCACCTATGGGACACACTGCAGAGGTTCACAGGTTGGCATCAGTGAGTGAAGTGTAACCTGGAACATAACCTGGAAAATCCAGGTACCAAGGATGCCATGTCCTCACCTTCTCTTTCAATCCCAACAGGTGACCCTGCGGCAGAGGAGTGGTCCCCTTGGAGCGTCTGTTCGACCACCTGTGGGGAGGGCTGGCAGACCAGGACAAGGTTCTGTGTGTCATCTTCCTACAGCACCCAGTGCAGTGGCCCTCTCCGGGAGCAGAGGCAGTGCAACAACTCTGCCGTGTGCCCAGGTGGGCTGAGTGTTCCATGTGTGGGGACAGAAGGGGAAGGGAGGTGCACAGAGCATTGACTGCAGGTGATGTCTCCACTGTGATATCAAAGAGGATGTTTTTTTAATTTCATCTTCCTTCTCTTTTTCATAGAATCACATAATGGTTTGGGTTGGAAGGGACCTTAAAGATCAACTAGTTTCAACCCTGCTGCTGTGGGCAGGGACACCTGCTAGACCAGGTTGGTCAAGGCCTTGTCCAGCCTGGCCTTGAACACCTCCAGGGAGGGGACATCCTCAACCTCCCTGGGTCTCACCACCCTTACTAAAGTCTCATATAGGGCCCATTACTAGAGCAAGCACCCTTAGATGGACACTTCTGTGTGGTAGGGACAATTCAATGCTATCTAGAGGCAATGAACACAATCAGTCTGAAAGGTGTGTCATTTGGGGTGTTTCCAAGCAAAGGGCAAACTGGGAAAGAAAAGCACCAAATACCACTTCCGATTGCTCAGATGCTAGCACTGCTCATATTGCTGCAAAAACTTCAGGCTGCAGGTATGTCTTTGAAATGAACCAACCATCATCTTTGTTTTCATACTCTTACATCTATAACTTGGGTGAAAAAACAGAATCTAGGGAGCCTGAACTTTATTTCAAAGAATGATATTATTAAACCAGATGTGTTATTCATGACTCAAACTAGCAACATAGAACCATAGAATGTTTTGGGTTGGAAGGGACCTTTAAGGATTGTCTAGAATTTTAAAAAATCATTGTGCAGGACCAATCCTAAATATGAAACCACCAAGCTGTTCTTCTACACACTTGCCTGCATATCCTCCTCTAGTTATCTCTTATCATAGAACAGAATTACAGAATAGAACTGTTGAGATTGGAAGAGTCCAACCACTTGCCTAGAGCTCACAACCCCACTATGCCAGGGGAAATTTAGGTTTGAGGTGAGGAGAAAGTTCATCACTGAGAGAGCCATTGGCTACTGGAATGGGCTGCCCAGGGAGGTGGTGGAGTCGCCGTCCCTGGAGCTGTTCAAGGCAGGATTGGACATGGCACTTGGTGCCATGGTCTAGCCTTGAGCTCTGTGGTAGTGGGTTGGACTTCATGATCTATGAGGTCTCTTCCAACCTTGGGGATACTGTGATACTGTGTGATACTTTTGCTAAGTTACTAACACTGGACTACATCCCAAAGCACTACATCCACACCTCTTTTAAACCTCTGCAGGGATGTGGACTCTACCACTTCTCTGGGCAGCCTGTTTCAAAGCCTGATAACTCTTTCTGTGAAGAAATTTTTCCTAATATCCATCCCAAACATCCTTTGATATAACTCGAGTCTATTTTCTCTTGTTCCTGCTGCATGTGAGAAGAGACCAACTGCCACCTCACTCCAGCTTCCTTTGAGGCAGTTGCAAGAGGGTGGTGAGGTCTCCCTTCAGCATCCTCTTCAAAGACTAAAGAGTATCATGCAAGATGCCTGGTGTCAGTTGCAAAACATTGGGTTTGAACACGCTTTCCTGATGCTGGTGAATCAGTCACTGGTAGCAGCTGATGAAGGACTGGAAAAGTACCTGTATTGTTTTCTCTCTCTGAAGCATTATTGATTTTGCATTAGCTTTTCCAGTAAAGCTGGAAGGGATGAAGTCCCTTAAGAGAGATCAATACATTCTTCTAACGTTTGGCCTTTAGAGATTACAGTGACTAACCATCCATAAATAACCTGGCCAGATTAGATTAGATTAGATTGGAGAAGATTAGATTAGCATAGATTAGAAGGCTTTAGATGTCTAATTCCAAGAGTTACCAGTGATGTCTTGAGCACTACTGGAGTGTGCTTCCCATCCCATTTTGTTCTTCCAGGTCTCCCTAGTTTTGCCCCTGTAAGTGTCTCTGATGTGTGGTAGTGATTAGTATTCAGACTACATCTTTCTAGACTTTCAGCTAGAGCTTAAAAATGATGCAGCCTGTGACAATTCAGCAACAAAATAAGGGAAGGAAGTAAGGCTAAGAAGTGACAAAATCATGGTCATAGATTCATTAAGGTAGGAAAAGACCTCCAAGATCAAGACCAGCCATGATACTGTTTTCCAAAGGGTGGTGAGTTTTTTGATCCTTTCTAGCTAATTACATCTTTTGATCAAAATACATTTTTTTTCCCTCTTGGCTCAAAAATCTGAAAAATTAAGGTCAACTAAAAGTGCATTTTGATTTATTTTGAATAAACTGGAAAGTTACAGACTTTGGTGTCTGATCATAGAATGACAGAATGGTAGTGGTTGGAAGGAATCTCTGGAGATCATCTAATTCAACCCTCCCAGTGAAGCAGATTCACCTAAAGGAGGTTGCACAGGATTGTGTGAGATGGGTTTGGAATCTCTCCAGAGAAGGAGACTCCACGACCTCTCTAGGCAGCCTGCTGCAGGGCTCCATCACCCTCATAGTAAAGAAGCTTTTCCTTATCTTTAGCTGGAACTTCTTATATTCTGGTTTGTGCCCTTCGTCCCTTGTCCTGTCACTGGGCATCACTGAAAAGCTTGGCCCCATCCTATTGACCCTCACCCTTTACATATTGAAAAGCATTGAGAAGCAGTTCCCTGATGTTGCCCTTGCACATTTTGGGTTGATTTGTCCTTGGACTTCCCAGACTCATGTCTCACAGACAGCTCATTTTGGGTGGATGCTCTTTGGGGTCACTTCTGACGTTCTTTAGAAAGGACACTTACGTCTTCTACTTTGATTGCAGTGCATGGCACCTGGGATGAGTGGTCTCCATGGAGCTTGTGCTCTTCCACATGTGGCAGAGGGTACAGAGATCGAACCCGCACATGCAAGCCCCCACAGTTTGGTGGGAACCCCTGCGAAGGCCCAGAGAAGCAAACCAAGTTCTGCAACATTGCACTTTGCCCAGGTAAGGCAGTTAGAGATTCAAAGCCTTCCCTCCACCAGGTCTCCCTGTCTCCAAAGATACCCACAAATGACTCATCAAGTAGATTTGCAGCTGCCTCAGCTGAATCAGCACACAGTCTGCAGTGTTCCAAAGGGGGTCCTCTATGAGAAAAGACACACTGGAGGAGTTGCTTTCTAAGGTTACTCAGCTTATCATCATCTGAGGTTTAGATTAGCTCTGTATAAAAACTTTCAAAGAACATGTTATGTGGGATGGATCTTGACTGGCTGAGCTATCACTATCAAGACCATCTTAAGATGATGGGTTATCTCCAGCGAATGTGTTTTATTTTGCCTGAACAAGCTCGTTATTGTGCTGGAATTAACTAATAGCTTTACTTATTAGCAATATCTGTGCATTAATTCACTACATATGCAATATTGCTCTTTTCTGCTTCTGCTTTGGATGGTAAAATGGACTGAAAGACTCCTGAGAGCCTTCTATGACATACTTTTCAGTACCTTTTCCATCCTCCTAGGTTTTGCTTCCAAATGTCTCTTCAAGTTTTAATTTCAAACACAAGAAAGAAACCTCAAGCTGAAATGGCTTCTTAGCTGGAAACCCATGTGAGCTCCTGTAGCTTCCTTCCTTGGAAGCAGATATGTTCTGGGTTTACCACAGGGAGAGCAGTAATTTGTCTTGGGGTGTTCTGGTGAACATGAGCTGAATAAGAGGGAGCTCTCCAACACTCTCCTCACCTTCTAGGGTAATATCAACTGACATTTTTCCAGTTTAATGAGAATCCTTATGAGACATTGTTATGTCCCCCAAGGAGAAGAAGGATTGTGAGAGTGATGATAACTTTGTGAAAACATTTGTGAGAAACCTTTTAGCATTTTCCACCCAGTTTTCATCCCAAGTAACTATCCTCAGATTTCTGGCTGTGGTCCAGAAGACTGTACTCAGAATGAGAACATCCCAGACACCAAAATGACTCTGTCATAAGAAGACAAATTGAAGAAGTCAGACCTGGCATTACTTGGGCAATAAAGCATGCCCTGAGTTAACACTGATCCATAATTAATTCAAAGACAAGTAAATATGTGAATACACTGCAGCGAACAAAACAGCAGTGAAAGAAAGAAGAAACAAACGAATGAAAAAAGATAGGCAGCCCAACTGCAGGGCTCCAGCTGTAATTAAAGCCACAAAAGCAATCAGTGGCTTTGCAGTGCCAAACGAGCACAGTGTTGGGGGACTCATTGAAGCACAACAATGGCCTTGACACACCAGACAATCCTATCTCTGCTTACTGCCCTGCTCTGAGGATTTATTACTACAGCTGATAAAAGTGCTCTGCTGCAGGGACAACAGAGCATTTGTTCCTCCAGCGCAGCAGATACCACAGAATGAGACCCATGTCCTTTGGAGAAAGAGAGAGAGAGCAGGGAAGACAATGCCAGTTACTGCACAGAGTACAACAGCTGGACTCCAATGAACACATTTGATAGAGTCACACTGCAGTGCGACAATGACACCAAGCAGTCTTTGCTGTGGCAGTGATGGAAAACCATCAGCATCTTGCCCCAGAGACATCTTCACATCAGCACACATGGGTCGAATTGAAATGTAGCCATCTCTGCTTCTCCATTTGTTTAAACATCTTTGAAATTACAGTGTATGAATAATCATAGAATGATAGCATTGTTTCAGGTAGAAAAGACCTTTAAGATCATTGAGTCCACCTTTCAGCCCAACACAACCATGTCTACTAAATCATATCCCAAAGTGCCATGTCTACACATTTTTTAGCACCTCCAGCACTGGTGACCACCCTGGTCACCACCTCCCTGGGCTGCCTGCTCCAGTGCCTGACCACACTTTCAGTAAATTCCACCCCCTTCAGTATCCAACCTAAACCTCCCCATGTGCAATTTCAGTCCATCTCCTCTTGTACTGTCACCTTATACCAGGCAGAGAATAATCTCTCATCTCAAAGGAAATGACATATTCCTTATTATTGAGCAATTCCTTGTTATAAGAACAATTAATTTATGGTTGTGGTTCTTTTATTTTCCCACCTGCATACTCTTGCACTTGTAAGCTTCCAGCTACCACTGTCACAGCAGCAGGTGCAACTTTGGTAACTTTAGCTTTAGTGATAAATACAACTTCTTTGGTAAATTCAACTTTTCAGGTAAATGTAACTTTTTGAGTAAATGCAGCATTTTCTTGATAAATACAATTTCAGTTTTCCAGCATAGAGGACTACTAATGAGAAGCAGACATTGTCAGTTCATGGAAACCAGCAGCAGTAACTTCAGTCAAAAAAGCCACACTAATTTATACTAGGTAGGATCTACTTGGATCATTTCCAGGGAGGAATCACCTGCCAGTCAACACTTCTTGCATTTTCCCTCTTTGAAATTGATAGGTACTGAGATGATGCCTTGACTTTATGAATGATGAAAACATCAAGCTTGGGCTGCTAAGAACAAGCACCTTTTGGAAGTATCTTTATGCTTGCCTGATTTCTCAGATCTTCTGAGCTCATGTGACCCTCTCTGAGTCAACAGTTGCTCATTTGGATGTTTTCAAATTCTTTTTACATGCTTGCAAACAAATATGTTGCTCAGCTGCAATGGAAATTATTCTCAGCATCACAGAATAGTAGGGGTTGGAAGGGAACTCGAGATCATCTAATTCAATACCCCTGATAAAGCAGGGTTACAGAGAGCAGGCTGCTTAGGAATATACACAGGCAGGTTTTGAATCTCTCCAGAGGAGACTCCAAAACCTCTCCGGGCAGCCTAGTCTGGGGCTCACAGGAAAAAAAGTTTATTTCCATATGATTAGGTGGGACTTCCTGGGTTCCAGTTTGTGTTCATTGTTCCTTGGTCTGTCACTGCCCTCCACTGAAAAAAAATCTGGTCCCATCCTCTTGACCTCTCTACCCTTTAGATATTCATCAGCACTGAGCAGATCCCCTCTCAGGCTTCTTTTCTTCAGGCTGAACAGCCTCAAGTCTCTCAGCCTTTCCTCCCCACAGAAGTCTAGCCCCTGCTAGACTCTCTCCAGTGGTTCCTTGTCTCTCTTGAACTTGGGAACCCAGGACAGGACCCAGTACTCCAGATGTAGCCTCACTAGGGCAGAGTAGAGGAGGAGGAGAATCTCCCTTGACCTGCTGGTCACACTCTTCATAATGCACCCTAGGACACCATTGGCCTTCTTGGCCAAAAGGGCACATTGGTAGTTCATGGTGAACTTCTTGTCCACCAGAAAGTCTGCCAGGTCATTCTCTGCAGAGGAGCTTTCAAGCAGGTCTGCCCCGTACCACTACTGGCACAGGGGTTATTCCTGCCAGTGTGCAGGACTCTGCACTTGCCCTTAGAGCCATTCAGTCCCTGCAGATCACACAGGGGACAGAGTCACATACGTTTGTCTTGAACTGACAAAGCCAATGAAAATGAGCTGCCATCTCCAGAATTCAGACTTTTCAGGGATTCAGGTTGGGGGTTTTTTGTTTGTTTTGGGGTTGTTTTTTTCATTGTTGTTGGTGATAGTGGTTTTTTTCCCTGAGTGAAAGCCAGCAGCTAATGAGAACTAAACAGAGCATGATGACCACTGCTAATGAGAAAAAAGAGAAAGTGCTCCAGGAATAGCAGCCTAGGTGATGGATCTGCTGATCAGGGACCAATTAGGCTGTAACTGCCACGCTTGGGAATGCTTCACATGGTACTGTGCTAATAAGATGTATCCATGATTTTCTCCAACCCTGTCCCTGTCATAACCTCTCTTGTCCCTCCTCCTGTTTAATTATCAAAGACACTGTTATGTAGAGGTGCATAAAGGCTGTCAGTGTTAACTCAGCTGTGAGAGAAGAGAATTGACCACACACATGCACTCCGTTTGTCTTCTTATGTTGGGGCACACCTTTGCTCTGAGCATATCATAGAACAGAATCACAGAATGGTGAGGATTGCAATGGACCTCTGAAGAACATCCAGTCCAACCTCCCTGCTACATCAGGTTCTCCTAGATCAGGTTGCACAGAATTGTGTCCAGATGAGCTTTGCATGTCTCCAGAGAAGACTCAACTACCTCTCTGGGAAAAGCAGCAAGAATTCCTGTGAATAAGGCTGTGGGTTGAGGGCCTTCATGTGCTTTAATGAAAAACAGCATTTAAATGCTTGAGAAAGTTGTCTCCCTGCAGATTCATGCATTGGTTTGGTGAAAAATGGGTTCCCTCAAAAAGTGCTGATTGTCCAGGATGAGAAATGTCATGGTAATGGATTGATTCCTTCAACATTTTCAGTGAAAACATGATCCATGCTCTCTATTTTAGATGTTATGCTGTGATCAGCAATATTATTAGATTTCAGCTTTATGCTGGAATGTGTAATGTCAATAATTTCAGCTTTTATGGCATGGTGTAGAGTATGGACATAAAAACTGAAATGTGATGCTGTTTGCATCCTGCTGGGCCATAACAAACCGGTTGTAGGTTGCTGAAGGTCCCAACAAATTGCCAGAGCTGCAATTGTCAGAACTTTTACTCAGTGATCTTTGCCCTCTCTCACTCTCTGTGACTTCAGTTTGTCCTCTCTTGTCCTGCCTTGGTCCCTTATATGCCAATGCTGGGGGCTTTCACACTGCATTCAGAGGGAGCGATTTTCACATTCGGTTTTGCTTTCTTTCTTTGGGCCACTCAGTGGACGGCAACTGGAATGAATGGTCGAGCTGGAGCTCATGCTCCGCCTCCTGCTCCAACGGTACCCAGCAGCGGACAAGGGAGTGCAATGGACCTTCCTACGGGGGAGCAGAATGCCAGGGGCACTGGGTGGAGACCAGAGACTGCTTCCTACGCCAGTGTCCAGGTTAGTGACCAATGCCTTTTTCTTTTGTTCCATCTTTCCATTTAGCCCATTGTAATTTTTTTTTCTTTGGGGGAAAGTTGAGTAGTTTTCACCAGTAATGGAGTGATAAAGAGGTGTCAGCCAAAATCCACAGAATCACAGAACCACAGAATTGTAGGGGCTGGAACAGACCTCTAGACATCATCTAGTCCAAACCTCCTGGTGAAGCACCTAGGGCAGCCCACACAAGAACATATCAAGGTGGGTCTGGAATCTCTCCAGAGAAGGAGACTCCATAACCTCTTTGGGCAGCCTGCTCCATAGCTCCATCACCATCAATGTAAAAAAAAATTTCCTCATATTTGAGTGAATCTTCCTGTGTTCCAGTTTGTATCCATTGCTTCTTATCCACTGGGCATCAGTGAAAAGAGACTGGCCCTTTCCTCTTGACACCCACCCTTAAGGTATCTGTAAACATTGATCAGATTCCCTCTCAGTTGTCTCTTTTCCAGGCTAAAAAGCCTCACATTTCTTAGCCTTTCCTCCTGAGAGATATGCTGCAGTTCCTTAATCATCTTTCTGGCCCTCCCTTGGACTTTTCCTGTCTCTCTCGAACTGGGGACCCTAGAAGTGGACACAGTGCTCCAGATGAAGTCTCACTAGGGCAAGGTAAAGGGGCAGGAGAATCTCCCTCAACCTGCTGATCTCCTGTAGCTTTTATTCCTGGTAAACACTAGAGGAGACCCCAGAGAAGTGACTGATTACACAGAGGAAACTTGTCCTTCTAATCTTAGGTACCAGTTTTCAATATGTGCCTAAAAAAATCACACAAAATATCAATGAAAACCTTTGCCTGACCCCATAGTGCTTCAACTTTCCTCCTTTTACTTCTTTTTTTTCTCTTCTACCAGTTCTTCACTGCTAGTTACAATTGAGGCGCTGCATCACAGCTTTGACCCTTTATCTATGACAAAGTCTGGCACAACAAAGCCTGATTTCGTGTCTAAGACTCATCACTTACTTTACTCATCTGGATATGTATAACAACAACAACAGCAATAATAATAGTAATAATTTTAACAACAACAAAAGTAATGATATGAATAGTTTCTGTGCCCCCAGCTCTTGTAGCCAGTACCTTACATTCAGAATAATCACTTTGTCTTCATACCATGGACCATGGGCTCCAGGAGTTCCATTTTGTTCAGGAGAAGCCATGAAACTTGAAGCAAATACCACAGCACAGCTAAATCCAGAAATCTGCATTTCTCAAGCTGACACCTGAAGTTTAGAGTCATAGGTGCAGTTTGGTCTCTTTTTTTTTCAGAGGTCTTGGGTGGGGCTGTTGCAAAACGACTAACTGGATCAGCTGGTGTGGAAAACACTTTGACCTGTAAAGAAGGTCTGATCCACTAGAAGCCTTCAAGGTTGGTTAGCAACTAATTCTTCTAGCCATGCTTTTCCTGGTCCATTCCCTGCCCTCTCCTGAGCACTCCATCTCTGTTAGACTTGAGAAGGAGAGGACCTCTGAGATGGAGAAAGGCTTTATCTCCTTTCTGAGAGAGCTGGGACAGTCAGGAATAGCTCAGCTCTTTGAGGCATTTCTCATACCTTGCTCTGGTGAGCAAGTATTGTCCTCTTCAGTCCAGAAGCATAATCCTTCAGCCTGATAGACTTCTTTCCTCTTGGAATCCCTATCTTCTCTGGTAGCCTCATCAACTGCAGTAGAGCAAATGCAGTTTTTAACACAGACATTGGACTTTCCTACGTGATCTCTAGTAAGTTTTGGTGTTTAGGTATCTGACTTCTCTGCAACTTATGGAGATCTTCAAAGACTAAAAGGCCTTCTCTCTTTTTTTAGACAGCCTTGTCCCACTGATTTCAGAGTTTGCTGGCAAAGCAATTTTGGTTGTGTATCCCACTGCATAATGTGTCACCAAAGAAAGCGCCAGAGGTTGGTGCTATCCCTCTTCTTTGAGAATGTTATTTTACTAGAAGAAAATTCTACTACTTCTACTTCCACTGTTTCTTTGCTTCTTTCTAGAAGAGAGGGCTGCCCTACTCTCCTAAAAGCATTTATTCATCCCAATATGATGTGTTAACTCCTAATTAAAACTCAAATAATAATCAACAGACTTAAGTCCTTGTTCTAGTTCTGTCACTGAGTTGTTGTTTCTCATCTGTGATGCAGCAGAGGAGAATGTTTCCCTACCTTGCAGGCTTGTTGTGAGGGCTAATTAACATTTTTATAGTGCTTTGATAAATGCCATTGTTAACATAGATGAAGCAGCATTTCCACTGAATCTGTAAAGATGTTGGAAGAAGATGCAGTGGAATGAGGCAACATCCCAAACCTCTTTCTGTGGCACATGAAACATTATTTAAGTGGAAATGGCTGAAAGATGTGATGTTTCTTCATGGTTTCTTGTCCAAGGTCTATGCTGGTCTCTGTAAGCCCCCAAGACAGATCTTCTCTGGGAAGCACTGCTTTCACACGTGCATTGTACATCTGAACCAAACTCAAGCTATGGATTTGGCTGACAGATGTGGCTGCCAAGCAAGTTGAATCCCTACCTCTGTGAAGAGTTTTGATGAGCATGGCCCCAGATCTCAGCCAAAAGAAAGAAATAGAGCTGGTTTTGCAGGGGATGGGGATATTGAGGAGAAACACAAGAATATCCTTCAACTATTAAAGAGCTGCTGAAGTGGGAAAGAGCACTGTGTCTGTTGAGGACCAAAATCCAAGGCTGGAGAATTCCTTTCCCACTGAGCCATGCCCTACTTACCCTTTGTTCCAATGCTCACCTTGGGACCTTGCCTCTTTCTGTTTCATGTTGTGTTTGGAACATAACAAGGTGTTTCTCTTCTCTTTTTGTCTCCAGTGGATGGGAAGTGGCAGGCCTGGGGAGTGTGGGGTAGCTGCACTGCCACATGTGGAGGTGGGACTCAGAGACGTGACCGTGTGTGCTACGGACCTTTCTTTGGTGGAGAGACTTGTCAGGGCCCCAAGGAAGAATATAAGCAATGCAATGACAGAAAATGTCCTGGTATGTACTCCAGACCTGTCAGGATTCCTTTGCATGGAGAGGAGCAGCATCCATTTGAGAAAATGGATGTAAGACAATGGAGGACAAGCAAGATGTAGAACAGGGTAAAAGATGGAGTTTCATGTGAAATACAAGCAGAAGCAAAGACTCGTGAGGGGGAATGTTTCTGCCCAAGTCTCACACAGTATATGGAGACTAGGAAAAAAGGTCTGTACATGGGTTTTAGGTTACTGGTAGGGAATCAATGGTCTATGTGATGTTGGTGGTCAGACTGCACTGATTAAGAACAGGCTCTGGGTTTTGTCCAAAAGGGCAGTTAATAGTCAGAGCAGCTGAGTGCGAGACAGGAGAGTTTCTCATAGCAGTATCCTGGTGGTCTTTGTAAAAAGAGGGAAATCTCCTTATAAAACAGACTGGAGCTCTACACAGAGCAACCAGTTCTGGTGTAGATATTTCTAGGGGTTGATTTGCCATGTCAAGGACAATGACCCTCAGATCTCCTTGCAAGCTGTAGAATGCAAAAATAAAAGCCAAAGCACTTCAATGCTGAAGCTGCAGCCTATTTAGCTTTAAGATAACAGAGGAAGAGGCTGTGTGCCCAAGACAGCACATTCACTCTGCCCAGCTCCGCTCTAATAAAAGACATCACCTCTCCTTCCAAGCTGTGCCTCTCAATTAGTGGTGTATGAGAGTCTCTTCTAACTCAGCCACGAAGCTGCCTCTTTGCCATAGAAAATTTTCACACCAGGTTGACTGGTGGTGTCTACAGAGCCATGCAGATTTAGTTCAGCTTCAGTGTGTGCCAGCTGGGGTCCTGGCAGAACAAGCCCAACCTTTTCTTCTCTTTCTGCAGGGGCTGATGCCTGTGCAAGTGCTCAAAAGGCAAAGACGTGTCTCAGGGACTGAGCCCTGCTAGGGTTCAAAACCAGACAAGTCTCACTGCAGTTGTTAATTTGGAAGGGAAAGAAAAGGCAGGGGAATCATCAGAGGCTAAAAATAAACCTGCTCAATCTTTTCTCAAGGAAGTAGCAAATGCCAGCAAGTTTTGATTTGAAGAGAGGAGTTAAGCTTAATTGGGATAGTAATTAAAATCTCCCAGTGCAAATAGGTTACTCTGGTAAAAAGGATTTTGCTACAAAGCAACATCAAAAAAAAAAAAAAAAAGAAGAAGAAGAAGAAGGAAAAAAAAGGAGGATGAGATGGCTCTCTCCTGGCCTGGGAACTGCTTCTGCATTCCTGCAAGACAAACACTAGACAATCAGTGTGTTCCTGAAGAGCATCTCTGATCCACAGCATCCCTCAGTGGTCCCCAAGGAGACTGCAGGGATATGAAAGCAGGAATGTTTGGTGGGTCAGAGGAAGAAAAAGAGGTGATCAGATGTGAACACACACTCTTTCTACTTTTTGATGTGTGATGTTTTGTAGCTGAAGATTCCCATCCCATGCCCTAAACACTCCTTCGAACTACAGTTTGATGTGTTGTGACCATGGCCATAGCATTAGTTAGGAGACAGGAGATTTTCTGAGTGTCCATGGGCGACTTCATCTCTGTGTCACACAGCTCTGTATTAACAGACTGGAAATGAAACTGCCTCTTTTCTACCCATGTTCTGCCTTATCTACCCAAGTCAGAAGCTGTTGGCACAGGGACTAGTTCTGCATATGTGCAGAGCACAGCGGGAGTCCTGCTTGCCTTCTGGAATTTCATGACTCCTAAGGGAATTTTAAAAAACAGGGAAGGAACATCTGTCTCCAAGGAGAGAGCATGACTTGTTCATTGCCAGTGTCCACTGGGGAGGAACTTGTCTTTGAACTGCAGTTAAGGCTGGAGCCACACAGTCTTGGAGCTCTACTCCAGAAGCACTAATGTGCATGCAGCTTGTTGGGTCTTGTATGAGTTCTTCAAAGAAGCAGGACTTTTCATAACCATGATCTGTGATGAAAATCCTCAAATGGTCTACATAAGCACATCCATGGTATGATCCCTTGTAGAAGGAAGCCTTCAGGGTTATCACTGCTCCACACCTCCATTGGGAACAACATAAAACCTCAAAGTCTTCCTTCTGGTTTTATGTCAGATGAACGTTTTCCTTACAAGCTTGACTGGTATCACTGGACCCTGATATGGTGTGGCGGAGGGGGAAATCTGCCCTTATCGCCCGTTTCGTTGTGGCGAAGGGGAGAAATTAACTAATGCGAGAGAATGTTTATAAAAATCTATATATTTATTAAACTTCAATAGTTGTCATCTCTCGCCACCCCCAACCACTGAACTTATAATATTAATATTTATTCGTACACGGTTATGAAGACATTAAGGGTATAATCACAAATGGCTAATAACTATAATACAATGACTAGCATAGGACTATTCACAGAGTTTTCCCCGTGGCTACTGCCGCTTGGGGTCTATATACTGTTTGCCCAGCAGAGTGGGCTGAAAGTTTTCTGCTCTGTGGCAGGCACAATAGGAATTAAAGAGATATTTACTCACTATTTTGACTAATTATAAATCACCCTCCGGGCTACGCCACAGCCTCTGTAAAGTGTCCAACTCCTTAGGGTCTTCGCCCGTGGACTCCAAGGCTGGAATACTCCCGGCTTCAGGGGTGATAGCCTCTCACCCGTAGCTGCTGGGTCCCTCCGGCGGCTGCGTCCAGGGAACTCGTAGGCAGCACTTGCAGGTGCAGATGTGCAGACGAATAGGTCTGCTCCTGGTATCTCGTGGCTGTGGCACACACCAGGGAATAAGGCAATGGGCGTGCAGAGGGATGCACGGCTGCACGGGGAGTCTGAGCTCCGTAAAGGCAGGCTTGAGTGCATGCACCGGCGAGCGAAAGAGGAGCGCTGCCACCTGAGTGCACCTCTATTTATGAACTGTGGGCCGAGATCGATGGTCTCATTGGCCACCAATAACCAATTGAGCTTGCAGTCAGCCAACTTTGCCATAATAGGCAAGGAGCCACAGGCCTGGACTTTCCAAACATGGGGCTCA
Source organism: Tricholaema leucomelas (assembly GCA_013400475.1). Taxonomy (NCBI): domain Eukaryota; kingdom Metazoa; phylum Chordata; class Aves; order Piciformes; family Lybiidae; genus Tricholaema lacrymosa; species Tricholaema leucomelas. The sequence goes on along the minus strand of WAAF01003952.1, from coordinate 1,020,432 downwards.
CATGGGCCTAGCACCCGGCAAGCATGAGCTGAGCATGTGGGGGCTTACACAACCTAAAGCCTGGGCAGGCCAGACTCCACATGGCTCCAGGCCTGTTGTGCCTCTCTGTGCTGGCCATGTGCTCACCCCTGACTAAGAGCAGGAAAAACATGTCCAGGCAGGGCAAGGCATATGCAGGTCTGATTTCGGGCCTATGGGCCCTCCACGACATATGGGCAGTACTATCACAGGATCATAGGATATTAGGGGTTGGAAGGGACCCAAGGAGATCATCAAGTCCAACCCCCCTGCCAGAGCAGGACAATGCTATCTAACACAGATCACAGAGGAACACATCCAGACAGGCCTTGAAAGTCTCCAGAGAAAGAGACTCCACGGCCTCTCTGGGAAGCCTGTTCCAGTGCTCTGTGACCCTTACAGCAAAGAAGTTCCCCCTTGTGTTGAGCTGGGACCTCTTTTGTTGCAACTTACACCCCTTGCTCCTTGTCCTATCACAGGGAGCAAGTGAGCAGAGCCTGTCCTGCATACTATCCTGCACAGGAGGGAAGCTTAGCAGGCAGGCAGCTCCCAGGCTGCACAGCTCTTTGGCTTTGGCTTTATGGTTGCCTTTCCTGACCAGTTGCATGGTTAGGCATGCACCCAAGTTCCCTTTTATTGGTAGTTTTACATGCACAGTAAATAAAAGTTGCAATCAAAAAACATTAAATCTTTTTTTCTCCACTCCAGCCTCGGAATGATAAACAACTTTAGCACCATACTCAAGGCTCCTTCTGTTTTGCATGCTGCAAATAATGAGTTTCTTTACACAAAGCTCTCCTGTGGTGAATATTTTTACCCAGATCTCACCAACTCTGGGGTCTGTTCAGCTCCACCCACAGAGAGGTGCATCCAAAAACCTCCTTACAAAGAGCTTTTTCTGTAATGCCTCAAAACACATTTCTACAATATCCTGGACACTGCAGCAGTGTTTGGAAATGAGCTGCTGATGTAAATCCAGCCTGTTGCTGCTCAGATCTTCTCCCCATGTCCTCACATCAGATGGCAGAGGATCTGAATGAAATCTACACAGAGGATCTTTATGATCCTTTCCAATCCAAACCACTCTATGACCCTTTGCTGTTCTATTCTTTTTTTTGTCTACTTGTTTCTTCCTTCACTCTTACTCCAAATTATTTATGCTGAGATTCATTCTAGACATATCCATCTCTCAAGATCATAACCCTGGAGGATGGAAGGAGTGGAGTCTGGAGCCATGGCATTTGCCCACAAAAAGTGGACATCTTCCCAGTAGGCAAGGAAAGAGAACTCTTTAGTAGGCTTTAGCAACAGTGTCTTTTCTTTCAGAGCTGCCATAAGGCAAGACAAGCACATTAGTGGACTTTCTTAGGTTGGCACATGGGTATTAGTGAACAGATCCTTGGGATAGATGGACACCCAGTTTTCAGACAAACAGAGCAAGGTCTGGAGAGGTTAAGTGGCTTTGTTGGGAGCCATGCACCAGCAGCTGCAGAGCTGGGCTGTTCACCCCCAGGCCTCTTGGCTCACACCACACTGCTGTTCCCTCCAGACCATGCTCCACTGTTTTGTCTTTCCATTCTCTTCTCTGTGTTCCTCCTGAGAAGGAGACTTTACCAATGGAATTCTTTTTTTCTTGCAGAGCCCCATGAAATCTGTGATGAGGAAAGTCTTGGCCCTGTGGTTTGGAAAGAGACACCCGCGGGGGATGCTGCGGCTGTCCGGTGTCCTCGCAATGCCACTGGTAAGGATCACCGCATGCCTTGGCTGACCACGTTCAAGGTATCCTTCATCCTTTATCTTTTAGATGAGGAGAATCTGGTTGTGGGAGTACAAGGACAGCAAATGGACCACCCTCCCTTTACTCAGATGATTTCTGTGATTCTTCGCTGTTCAACAACATCTTCTTGGTTCATACCAAGAAGAGCTTGTCCTCAGGTGGATGCTTCCTATCCAGGCAGGAACAGAAAGGGGGGCAGCAGTGTCAATAATGAATGTAAATATTTTATTTTGTTTGAGTGAGGTAATTAGATACAGACAAACCCTGTGGCTTTGATTCACAGCTAGGACAGCATCATCCCAAATGTTACCCTAGAAGAAGGTCTGTATCCATAGAAAGGTCAGTGGATCATTTAGCACTAACAGTGGGATTGTGAACCCAGTAAAGCCTGCTCCTTGGAGACTCTCCACATGGCAATATAATTTCTTGAGCAAGGTGATCCCTCTTCCCTTCCTCCTCGGTGATATGTCTATTCCTTGACATCCTAAAGGCGTGTGATTACCCCTGCACAATCCACAGTAGGCTGAAGCTAAGAAAAGCCCTGGGGGAGGACTACAAACAGCTTTCAAGAGCTTTTCAGATGATGGTGTTGGGTATTTACTGTCCTTGAGACTGTGTAGGCAGCATAAGCCACTGTGAATGGTTTAGTTGCAAGTACCAGACCATACCACCTGGGGAAGCTCGTGGGACTTGCTGAGCCAGGAAGAAAGCTGCCCTCCAGGGCAGAAAAGAAAGCTTTGTTCACCTTGACTAACCATGTCAGATTTGTTAGGTTTTGTTTCAGTTCCCAGTTCCTCTTGCTTTCCTGCCACTCAATAAGAAAATGCAAGTGAAGGAAATATTTTTTTTTTCCCTACATGCTTGCACATGTTGTTCAGGCAACTGCAGATGCCCTTGCTGCCTTTTGTGCTGCTAGGTGTGGCTGCAGGGAGGCATTGACTAATTTTGGAGGGCATTCATGAATGTGGTTAGCTCTTCATCTGAATGTCCTCAATCCCATATCTGTTTTTTTCCCTTTTCCAGGGCTGATCCTTCGAAGATGCATTCTAGATGAAGAAGGAATAGCTTATTGGGAGCCTCCAACATACATCAAGTGTGTTTCTATTGATTACAGGAACATACAGATGATGGTAAGGCAGACTAACTGCTCAGTTCAGTGTGCCTGAGTTTCCCCCATACACTTGCTATGCCACCATAGTTACAAAGAAGAGGGAAAGAAACATTCAAGACATTGAGAGAAGGACAATAAAGCTGGTAAAATGTCTAGAGAACAAGTCTTGTGAGGAGCAGCCAAATAAACTGGGACTGTTTAGCATGGAGAAAAAAAGGCTGTGGGGAGACCTTCTGGCTTTCTACAACTCCCTGAAAAGAGGTTGGAGCCAAATGGCTCTGCTACCAAATAACAAGTGATAGGACAAGAGAAAATAGTCTCAGGTAGCACAAGGGATGGTTTAGGTTTAATATTAGGAATGATCTTGTCACTGAAAGGATTGTCAAGCCCTATAAGAGGCTGCCCAGGGAAGTGGTAGAAGTGGTGCTGAGGGTCATGGTTTAGTGGTGGACTTGGTAGCATGAGGTTAACAGTTTGGCTTCATGAACATAAAGTTTTTTTCCAACCCAAAGGACTCCACAATTCTATGACTCCATGATCTCCATGTGAAAGAGACAGGCCAGCACTTCCTTGCTTTTCTCTTACTGTTTTTATCTGCTTACTCTGTGATGTATGGGCACTCCACAGACAAGGTGTGGTTCCTCACTGGGTATTTTAGTATCTAACTTGGCAGGATCCAGGTCTTATCAGGTCTTTTATATCACAGTATCAATAAGAATTGCTGTGAACAGTACCGGTCATAAATAAGTCACTTATTTTTTGTTAGTCTTAAATTCATCTTTGTGATGAATTTCTGCTGGTCTCCTGTGGCGTGCTTTAAAATGGCATTGTCTTTATCAGTACCACCTGTTCTTGTTCAAGACAAGCTACACTCTCTCCTAAAATAGTTCCAAATTGGTGATAGGAAAACAGGGTTTTGAGGCAAAACTCTTCTTGGGTTACAAACAGAATAACGTCTGCGTAGCAGAATAATCTCTTCTGACCCTACACACATCTTTTCCTCTGTGGGCATACGGTGATTTTCACCACTGCTCTTCTATGATTTTTAAAAATATCACAAGCTCTCAGGCTGGAAAGATCATCAGAATCATCTAAGCTGCACTCTGGATTACAAGCAAGGTCAAAAACCTTCCCGCAACATTTCCTTCACTGAGCTCATTAACTCGACTTCTGTCCATAAAGTGTTTGTGATGTTCCTTTCTGTTTCTCAGACCAGGGAACATCTTTCCAAGGCTCAGCGTGGGTTGATGGGAGATGGGCTGTCAGATGTACTCCAAAATCTTGTGGAAATCTCCCAGGATGGGACCAGCTACAGTGGTGACTTGGTATCCACCATCGACGTACTCAGGAACATGACAGAGATCTTCCGTAGGGCCTATTATAGCCCAACCTCTGGGGATGTGCAGGTGAGTCCAAGTTCATATCCTGGAGACCAAGGCTAGGTTATAGGTGTGTTGCCTGCACAGGGCTCAAGATCTGATTGCCTCTTTTGTAGCTGATACAATGCTGATGAAAACTCAGAGTATTTTCTGCCCAAGTGAATTGTCTTTGCATGTTAACAAACTCTTTCCTCAAGGTGATTCTCTCTGGCCTAAAAAAGTAAGAACTTGAAAATCAAAGTCACTCTGACCTATTTCAACCTGATAGCACTTTACTGTGCAGTCTAATTGACATGAGAACATAATTTGGAAGGGATTTCAGTCTAATGACTAGATGTAAGTTGATCCTGTGGTATTGAGTACCTGGATATTGATGTGAAAGAATGTCTTGTTGGCTTTTCATCCCAGGGTTTTACTTTCAGCAGCGGCATGCAGAGTGGCTGCAAGATATACCCTTGGGGCAGGTCATCACCCCATGGCATGAAACATTAGACTGATCCTACAGGATCTGCAGTGGGTGATAAAACTAGAGAAAAAACTCAGTGGTGGTGAAATATTTTATCTCCTCCTTTCTCATAGTGTGCTGCAAAGCTACTACCATGCATAGCACTCTCTTGATGAATAACTGCAGCTCTTGCCTGGTTGCAGCTGAGGGAGATCATAAGGTTTTCCTGTGCTGGAAATATAAGAAATAGTAGGAAATGGGATAGGAGGGAATCTATACAAGAAAAAAATCATCTGTTTTTAATCGCTTTCTGGTGGATTTCTATCTAGTCTCCTCTTACAAACCTTCAGTAATGGATGCAAGACATATTCCTAGTTCAAAATCTTAGGAGATAAAGCAGCCAAAGGGAAGACTTTGGGTGAAAGGCTTCCCTACAACTTGTTTTGCCATTAGTGTCCTTGAGAACACAGACCTGTGAAATGCTGTATGACCCTTTGAGAATGGGACCAGGAGAACCCTCTTGGAGCATGACTGATTCTCACATGTTCCTTGGACATCTTATCCTGGACTGCATTTGGCTAACCACCTATTTCCTCTTTTGTCTTCCTTCTCCAGAACTTTGTCCAGATCATCAGCAATCTTTTGTCAGAGGAAAACCGGGAAAAATGGGAGGAGGCTCAGCTGGTATGAACCTTCAGTACCTTCCCTGAAAAAAAACATAGGCTTAAGCCATGACAAGGGGAATTTCCAAGTGCCTATGTGACCTCCCAGATCTTGCCCACAATGTGTTGTGTGCAACACATATCTGTTTCTACCCCAGACCACAAAATATCTTCATTCACCACTATTCTCTATGGTTAAATCCTTATGATGAGAGAGGTAGACAACTCAGACACAGTCAGCTGTGGTTTACCTCAGTGTTGACTGCCAATCAACTGATTCATGAACTGATCATGTGAGTGAGCATAGTGCCAGGCTGAGTCATAATTATGGAGTTAACTCAGTGAGACATGGGATCCCAGCTTTTCCCCAAAGTCTCTGCATGAAGAACAATGAAAAACTGTTGGTGAGTAACAGATTTCAGATAGTTGTCAGAGATTAGGTTTGGTTTGAAGTTGATAACCATGCTGGCTTGCTGTAATTCCATCTTCTTGCCAAGATGAAGAGGTGGGATTACAGGGGTTTGAGTTCCTGGCTAAAATGATCCAGGACAGGCAGGATTTTCATAGTTCAGAGCTGGGCTCTGCTCAGCTGAGCTTCTGGTTCTGCTCAGTGTGAGCTGAGAAAAGGTTCGGTTGTATTTCACTGTATGTCTCTCCTCTCAGGATTAGAGATCCTGCAGAATAATTCTGTAACTGACCTCTTACTTATTGGGGGGAAGAAGTTTGTTTTTCTCTCTGTGTCTGAATCAGTTCTTGTCCCTTCTACCTCAGTTGAACTCTGTTTTTCTTGTGTAAGACCTATTTCTTCTCCCATTCACCTTTCCATTGCTGAAATGGGCTGTCATCTCACTACAGCTTTTGGAGATTGCATGAGAGTGAGATAGTTCTATCTCAGACCAGCAGCTCTGGTGGATGGGCCCATGATAAAGTTCCTTCCTTTTACATCCATTCTTCTTATTGTACTTTGGAACAGAAATACCAGCTCAGGTTGCATAATAATCGAGAGAAACAATATAACTCAGCCTTTGTGAGAACTCAGTCCTGTTGAAGATACCTGGAGGTAAGGGTCAGAACATGACAGCTTCTTTTTAACTAGCTGTTCCTGCTGTAAAATTCCTGGAAGAGGTCTGGAAATAGCAAAAAAACCCAACAAAACCCCCAAAAAAAGAGATGGACCTGACTGTATTACCTTCATGCAACAGGAACTCCACCAAGAGCCTTATAAATGTCTCTTTCTCCTTTTTTCCTCACTGAGATCTGCTGGTTTCCCATTGCGTTTGGAAGAGAATCGCATGCTCTGGTTCCAGATGGGATAGAGGACCATCTGGACATGGTGCTGGGGAACTAGCTTTAGCTTGCTCTGCATGACTAGGCAGGTTGGACCAGATGACCTCCAAGGTCCTTTGCAAACTCAAGCACTCCCTGAGTCTTTGACCAAATAGTTTGAAGCCTACAGGTGCATGTACGTATTTCGGCACAGAGCAGAGGAGACTGTCGAGTTGTCATGACAACAGGGAAACCCTGATGATCTCCTTAAAAACAGCTGCAGCTTACTCTCTTGTGGCAATGTGTTCCCATTGGCATTCCCTGTACAATCTGCTCTTTGCACCTATAGATAGATACAGCCCAGCTGCCTCCAACATCACTGGAACCTACACAAGGAGTGGGAATATCATCAGGACAACAATCACCTGGCATATATTTTAACCATGATGACAGCCCAACACCATGACAGTAAGACAAGAGAGGTCTTCATGAGCTAGATGACAACAGAGGTCACAGCAACCTATGTCTTTATCCCTCCAAGCTACTAGACCAAACTCATGACCCATATTTCCCAAGATTAATAATTTATTTTAAAACAAGGTCTTCAGCTCCAAACTTGCTCATTGAATGTAAACCAAATGTCAACAGCCGCACATCACAGGGCCCTGTGTTCCCCAGGAAGGGGGAAATAAGGGAAAGTTGAGGAAGAAAGAAAGAAAGAAAGAAAGAAAGAAAGAAAGAAAGAAAGAAAGAAAGGAAGAAAGAAAAAGAAAGAAAGAAAGAAAGAAAGAAAGAAAGAAAGAAAGAAAGAAAGAAAGAAAGAAAGAAAGAAAGAAAGGAAGGAAGGAAGAAAGGAAGGAAGGAAGAAAGAAAGAAAGAAAGAAAGAAAGGAAGGAAGAAAGAAAGAAAGAAAGAAAGAAAGGAAGGAAGGAAGGAAGGAAGGAAGAAAGAAAGAAAGAAAGAAAGAAAGAAAGAAAGAAAGAAAGAAAGAAAGAAAGAAAGAAAGAAAGGAAGGAAGGAAGGAAGGAAGGAAAATAAAACCCAAAACAACTCTTAAGAGAATTTAAAGAATAGCTACCATGGTTATTTTGAGGGTTTTTTCTTGGCCATTATATGATAAAAGCCTAAAAACAATGCCCAGTGCAGCCTGGAGTTAGTTTGACCTTGTGATTTCAATCTGTAGTAGAATATTAAAGTATACTGTTAAAAATAGCTTCCCCTCTCTCTTCTCCTTCTTCTGTGCACACCTGCTGTCCTGGCAGGACTTTTTGATTTGATGCTGATACAATTTTAGTCTTCTCAATTTTTCTTTGGATTGAGGGAGATACGCATGGCCACTCCCAATCTCTTTGCCCATGCACTCAGCATCTTATCCTCCTTTCTGCCTCCATCTCATCCTGCTGTCCTGCTCGTCCTCAGATGCCCTGTTGGCTCTACTCATCCACTTCAGGAGGTCTGGATTATGGTGAGGAACCAAAAATACTGTGGAAATGGCAGGAAAAGAAAAGCTGTGAGAAGCTGAACTGCTTTTCTTCAACTAAGCCCCTGTAGGCAAATGTGTTTTGAGGAGAAGACAGGTAGTCAGCACAGCTCATTTCAAGTGGATTATCTTTTATGAAACCTGTCGCTGGAAGACTAGTCATTGTTTAAGAGCCTTGTGTTAGCCTGGCAAAATGCAGGTGAAGAGGAGTTATTGCCAATATCTTCATCATTGGGGAAATACCAGGAGAGGAAAAGAAATAGAGAAGCTCCAAGAGAGCCCAGGCTCAAGAAGCAGCAACTTAGTTTTGTCAAAAGTGAGATCCTGCCAGAAAAATGAACTCAGAAAGACAGACCACAATGCTTTTTTTTTTTTTTTAATAGAATGTTGTGATCTGGTGCCTAGGATCTGACATTAGACTGTGGAGGTCCTTTGGTGGATTCCATCAGCAGATGGAATTTTTGTGGGCCGCTTCTTAGTTGTTAATGTACATATCATCACAAGTATTCCAAATATGCTTCTCAGACCAAGTATCACAATACCTGAGTGTCAAAGAGATCTAAGGCTTGGGGAAGGCCCTCAGATGTGACAAAGGGCAGAGCTTCAGTATGTCAACATGAACACATCTTGACTCTGGCAATGAAGTCTCTGGATGTGCAATCGAAAATGTCTCTGGCTTGTTGACAGCTAGATTAGGCCAAATACTTCAGTCAATGGACTTCAAAGTCCACTGGAAGTTGGACTTGGCTGCTAAGAGGCTCTCCTAACTGCAGAAGCAAGACCTTAATGAACATTAGCAGTGTCATATCTGCTCTGGATGGGACTGTTGGTAGTAGATAATAGACTCACAGAATTATTTTGGTTGGAAAAGACTTCCAGGATCATCAAGTCCAACTGTCCACCCAACACCACTGTGGCCACTAAACCATGTCTCAAAGTGCTGTGTCCATACATTTCTTGAACATCTCCAGGGATGGTGACTCCATCTCCCTGGGCAGCCTGTTTCAGTGCTTGACCACTCTAAGAGTGAAGAAATTCTTCCTAATATCCCACATAAACCTCTCCTGGCACAATTTCAAGCCATTTTATCTTATCCTATCACCTGATATTAGGGAGAAGACACCAACCTGCACCTCACTACAACCTTTCAGCCTAGGGAAGTAAAGGAGATTAGTAGATTATCTTCTGCTCTCACAGAGTCTCAGATGTTTCCATTTGCTTTGAGATACTGTCTTCTACTTTTTTTTTTTTTTTCAGTCTAAATGTCTAAATTATTATTTCTTGTCCCTTTCTTTTTTATTTTTCTAGGTTTCCTTTTAGGATTTCTCAGTCCTCTTTCCCCACATCTCCATAATACTCCATCATAACCAGCATATGCTTCCATTACATGTGAGGACAGAAACAGAATCACAAAATGCATTGGGTTGGAGGGGACTCTTAATGATCATCCATCCAACTCCCCCACAGTGAGCAGGGACATCTCCAATTAGATCAGGTTGCTTGGGGCCACATCAAGTTTGGCCTTGAATGTCTCCAAAGATAGAGCCTGAACCACATCCCTGGGCAATCTGTTCCAGTGTTTCAGCAGTCTGACAGTAAAGAACTTCCTCCTAATGTCTAACCTAAATCTACCCTACTCCAGTTTAAAACCATTGCCCCTTGGCCTGTTACTACAAGCCCTTCTAACCAGTCGTTTCCTGTAGGTCCCCTTCAGATACTGAAATCCAACTGTAAGATCTCTCTGAAGCCTTCTTTTCTTCAGGCTGAGAAGCCTCAAATCTTTCAGCCTGTTATTGTAGAGGAGGTGCTCCAAACCTTTACCCTCAGAGAAACTCATGGCTTGCTCATTAGTATCAGTGCTATTAAGTGCTCTCTCTCTCTGCAGATAGGGCCAAATGCCAGGGAGCTGTTCAGGCTGGTGGAGGATTTCATTGATGTCATCGGCTTTCGCATGAAAGATTTCCGGGATTCCTACCAAGTGACAGACAATCTGGGTGAGTTGATTTGCACTTCTCATGTAGGGCAGAAACCCCAGGAAGCTGTGATTACTGTGCAATATGTATAACCTGGGCTGTGGGGAGGGAAGGCAGCATGTGGTGGAATGTTAAAAGGTCTGGGGCAAGACATGGATGCTCATAAATATGGGGTGGCTTTTCTCCAAACGAGTTAGGACTTCAGTGTGAATAAGAGATGTCCATGGAGAGACCTGAGAGATATCTATAGAACCATGAATGGAGAACAGATGATGAACTGGGCAAAACTGGTTGCTTCCTTTTATTTTTCTTTTAGCACAAGAGCTGCACAGCAGCCAATGAAGTGATCAGGCAGCAAGCAAGCAGCAGGCAGTATCTGATTTATGCTTTATGCACAATCACAGCGTGGGATTCGTTGCCAGAGGATGTTGCAGAAGCCAAAAAGTACAGATGGGTTCATGACGGGATTAGGAAAATGCACAAAAGAGTGGTCCATTGGTGGCTGTTAAAGTTGATGATCTGGATACAGCCACTAGCTGAAGAAGTCCTGCTGATTGCTGGAAGCTGGGAGGGCAGACCAAGAGATGCCTTTTTCTGTTCCTTCTCATGTTTTTTATCAGCTGCTGCTGGCCACTCCTGGCGATGGGGCACTGAAGTAAATAGATCTTTCTTCTGCCAGGTGTTGTGCATACAGATATTTTTCAATGAACAGAAGCAAGAACCATAACAGTTAATGTCATCTGGTGTTCAGACATTACCTGAAGATAGCATAACTCCTACACCTATCAAGATGCATCCTCTTGTTTTGCTGATATCCCATATTGCGTCCAGTAGGATGTTCAGGATATGTGAATGTATCTAAACTGGTTTTCTTACTGATTTTATTTCTTGCTTCCCTCTAGTCCTTGGCATTCATAAACTGCCTGCTCATGCAGCAACTGACATCACCTTCCCTATGAAAGGCTGGAGGGGCATGGTGGACTGGGCCAAGAACTCGGAGGACAAGGTCACCGTCTCCAAGAGCATCCTGTCTTCAGGGCTGTCAGGTAGGCAGTACAGCCAGGGCACTCCAAAAGTAAATTTCTTCTTCATCTTTTAAGAGATGTTCCTTCTGTTTGACTGGTCTTCAGATTCTCCTTCCAGCTCAGCTGGATTCCTGAACCTGGAAAGAAATGGAAGCATCCTTGTGTCTTCTAGATCATTGCCATTGATGCATGTGGGTGCTGAGATGGGTCTGCAATGCTCTGCAGACAATGTTGGGTGCTGAAATAGATCTTTCCTACCTCCCTGAATATTCGGGGTTGCCATCAGGAGTAGTGAGCAGTATTTGTCTGTGTAGGTACCATATAAGAGTGGTTAACCGGTGCAAGAAAGCCATGTGCAGTAGGAGCATGGTTCTGCCACCTGTCTCATAACCATACAGGCAAACAGTGCTGTAGATGCCCTCCCAGACTGGATCCGGTCCTAATAGGGTAAGCAGATGGAGGTATGAAAGTCAGGCTGAGCAACTGATGGGTGGGATCTGCTGCATGGACAAGCTTTGCTAGATTGTGGGTTTAAGGCAGTTGTGTGAAACTTCTTGCCCTAAGAAATGAAATGAAAAGGAATTTGTCACTGAGGTCACTGGATTCACAGCAGGGTATGGGTATGAGCCACAGTGTGGTAGCAGGAACTAAGTGCATAAACCAAGCTGGCCTCACTGCCAGGTCTGAAAGGACACCTGAAAGGTTCTGGGATGCTCTGCTTGAGCATCCAGTCTTTACCTAGATGCAACTACCAGGAACCATCTTCTGGTGCTCAGCTTCTGGCAGAGAGCCTTAGTGTTTGGCAAGACAGAGTCTTGAGTTTTCAGAAGCAGGACCTTGTATTTGACCTACTGCTGGGAAATGATGGGTGTTCCTCCTAGATGCCTTGGTGCTGTGTGTGGCACTAGTGGCTTTGAGAGAGCAAGCGGCTGCATTAGTCTGTGTTATCCTTCCTTGGGACAGAGGATGGAGACTGGGTTGTTGCTGTCAGAAGACTTTTGGTCTCTTCTTGTCACACCAAGACTTTTGGACGTAGGCTTCCCTGCTGGGAATGGAAGCAGCACAATCATCATTTCTACCTGGGGAATCAGTGGCCAAGAACAGTTTAGTGCCACCCCTGAGGGTAAACAGTGAGTCAGTGGCTGAACAAGGATCATGTCCGGCACTCTATGTGTTTTGGTGTGCCTTCAGGACAGTATTATCTTCCTGAGAGAAATTGGAGCATGTGGAGAGAGTTATTTCAGATTAATTGAGGAGATTGTGGAGCCTTTGCCTTTGAAAACCTTGAATCATATGTTGGACAAACTGCTGCCACCAGACATAAGCAGAGCTGGTCCTGCTCTGGGGCTGAGGCCTGTCTTAGAGACCTCATCCACTTCCCTACGGTGCTGTTTTCCAGATGTCTATTAGAAGTATCTTCAAACAGCTGCTGTAGGACCTCCCAGCAGTAGTCACTGTCTAAACAAAAGGTGATATCTACTCTGAAAACCAGTTTCCCATCAGTCTCCATCTCTCCATGGTTTCTTGAGCACTACCCAGCTCGGAGTGTTTACTAGAGGTGAACAGTGACAATGCACCTCTATTAGTTTTGTTCTTCACCTTTCTTTGGCCACAGGAAGTATGGGTACCTGTGCTGAGCAAAGCAATGGAGACAGTCAGCTTGGTGAGACCAAAACCAAATTCCCTCAGAGCTGGGTCCTGACTCTGTGTAGTTGATTTTGGTGGGCCAACATTATTTTTGTGGCTTGGTGATGTGCCTGTTGGGCAGCTGGCTGTGCCAGTGCTGCTGGTAAGTGAACATTGCTGTGGAGATGTTTCATGAGCAAAATGCAGTGCTGCTGAAACTGGGTGGCACATCAGAGAACTTAATTTTTGTGCACCAGCTACTTCATTAAATATCTGTCCCAGACCAATAGAGACAAGCCTACACCTCTATTACAACTGGCATCCTTTGCCTTCTTTGGAGGGTGATAGGCCTTGAGAGGGCTTAGGGTTTTGCTTACAGCATTGTAGGAGCACATATCGATTCTGTAAGGGCCCTTCTTCATCCTCTGAGAGAAAATTCTCTTTGAAGGCAACAGGATCCTTGTCTGCATAAAGATTCATGGGAATAGCCAAAAGGCTGTGCTGGCTTTCCTGAAGAGGAAATTGCTCCTCAAGCCTGTCTGTCAGTCTCTCCTAGTTTGACAGAAAGGAAGATGGACATGCAAAGTTGTCCACACTCTGCAGGCATGGGGTAGGCACACTATAATTTCAGCCTCAGTATGAGACATCTAAGAAGCCACATCTCAAGACACTTTCCCAGGCTGCCTCAGCATTAGTTTTCACCCAATCGTTTGCTTTTTCTCCCCCTGAAAATTTGCCCATGGGGCTGCCTCTGCCTCCTATACTTTTTCTAGGCAAGTTCTTGCTTTTTTTACAGCTGGGCTCTGTTAGGTGGAGGAGGAGGTCAAGTGACATGCCCAGAGGTCACACAGATGATTCAGAGACTCATCTGGGACCATGGTCCTGTGGCCTCCTGAGGCAATGGAGGAATCCTAGGGTCAGACCACACAGAGTGGGACATCTGCCCTTCTCGGCTGCACTTGTCGGCCTCAGTGCAGCTCTTCTCTCTGATGGTTTGATAGCTACTGACGGGTCCAAATGCCTCTGGGTGGCTGCAAGAGACCTTTCCACCCTGGAGAGTTGTCTGCTGTGGTGCTGTCGGAGGGATTAATAGTACTTCTGAATGGGGAGCACCAAGCTGGTCATTTGGGATGAGTGAGCTTTGCATGAGGGCAGATGCCTGGGGTGCTGGGTCACCCCAAAGGTTCTCAGCCCTTTCTTGGGACCAATGGAGACCCAGTGTGGTGACAGCAGGCACTGCATCCCACCATAATGACGCTGCATTGGCCTTGTCCCAGCATAGACCTAATTCTGCACCTGAGTGTCCCATGGGGACAGCTGGCATCCTGATTGTCTCAGTGTTGTTGTCTTCTCTTTCTTTTGGTGTCCTGCAGAGGCAGATGACTCCTCTGTTTTTGTGGTGGGCACTGTGCTGTACCGGAACTTGGGCAACATCCTCTCCCTCCAGAGGTAAGAGGGGCTCCCTGGGAAGGGTGAGAGTCTAGGACATCATCAGGCTTTCCTACTGATCCCTCTGGCCATACAGCCCTGGTATTCCAGGGAACAAACAAAGGTCACCAGTGCAACAGGACAAACCTTGACTTGCAGTGCAAGTATTTTGACCCCCATTGACTGATGCTGCATGTTCAGGTGGGCAGAGGTTCATGTATCTCATATGTATCTCATAAAAAGCTTGCTGAAGCAGCAGGAAGATTTTCTCCATCCATGTGCAGCACTATGCACTGCAGATATGAGGAGTGACACTGCTACATCCCTGCCTGCCAGCTGCCTGCCACTCATTGCCCTCCAGGAATGGATTCTCACACTGCCCTCCTCGTCATGAGGGATTTTGGGGGAGCTTGACAGATGGGGGCTGCTCAGCTGTCCTGATCATCCCAAGCTACCAGGGAGCTGCCAGCCATGCTGAGCCCTCAGAGAGCATCACAGCAGAAGACAGGCTTGGGGAGAAGAGAGGAGAGGAGCAACACGCCTGGCTGCACATGTCTGCCATGTTCCCTGCACTGCCAACTGCCTGGGGCATGAAGCTTTTGTCTTCAGCACTCCCTTTCCTTTTCGTCTCTTCCTTTCTGTCTCCATCTCTCTCTTTTTTTTTGGCTTGTTGGGTTTTTTTGCCTTTTTTTTTTTGTTTTGTTGGTTTTTTTTCTCTGAGGCTGGTACTGAGGCAGTAAATTAAGCATCCTAAGGCACCTTCTAAATCTGTTCTGCACTGATTAACGTGAGCCCATTTACCATAAACACCAGGGCATCTCTCCTCACTGATAATCATTTAAATACCTACAGATTTAGCACTGGCAATGGCAAAAAGAGCTCCAAGTGAGTGCAGAGAGGAATTAGCAAGGCAGTCAACTGCATTCTGTAATATCTTCCATTACAGCACTGGGAATTAGATCACAAGGGCAATAAACATCATTGGCTCAAATGATCCAGTGGTATTTCAGCTTTCTCTGGCCAAGCAGTGAATGAGCTCTGATAACCAGCAGCTGCAGCAGCCACAGCCTCTGCACAGCATTCCCACGGGAAAGGTGATTTAAGATGTTCCTTAATTAAAGGACAGTCCCTCTTAAAAATTAAAAAAAAAAAAAAGCAAAAATCCTGAATCCTGAATTATCTGTGGAGACTCTAAGAGAAAAATAAATAAAAGAAACAGCAACAAAATATTTATTAACTTCACCACTCTGCATGTGGACACAGCTTTAAAAAAAGAGAATGTCTTTAACCACAAAGCTCTACAGCACCTGCCTGTGAGGTAAAAAAGAGCAGCAGTTCCTGGGTATACACAAGCAATAAGGACCAAGATCCCATATTCAACCATATTTCCTAAAAGAAAGAAAAAAAGCCGAGCAACAAAACAACAAATAAATTTAACTCAGCAAACATCAGCAGCTGAACTGCTCCTGATTGTCCCAATTTACCTCCCCCAAGCAGCAACTCCTTTTATGAGCCACACATTGCTCAGTACCCTTGGATCCAGAGGGCCCTGCAGTTCTTGGTAGCTGTGACAACTGAGATGAAACACACTTGATACCTGATTTTTCAAGCCAAGGAGGTGAGCAATGCTTAGTCCCAGCTGGACACTGCTGCAGAGGACATGCGCAGCATCTGGAGAATCAACAGCCTGACAGCCCCATGTACCAACAATGTGTTTACGGTTGTTTGTACGCTCTCCATGGCCGTGCAGGAGCCCTCTGAGCTTGTCTGACCTCCTCTCTAAGTCAGATCTTGATGTGTTTTGTTTTTTAACCCAGAAGTTGGGTTGTGACATGCTTTTAGGAAAGACGACACATCTTTCTGAAAGATTCCCTGTGATGCTGAGTTCTTCACCTCCCCCAGGCATGCTGCTCAGATGCTTAATTGCCTTCCCTGCTAGTAGATTGTCTCTTATTTTAAGGCTGAATTTGTCTGACTTTCACTTCCAGGCACTGGGCCTTCAGGTGGGTGACTAAAAAAATCCCCCACATGTAAAGAACTGTCAGACATGCCTTTCAACACAAAACTTTTGTCTGGTTTACCAGCACCTCGATCAATTTTGTGCCTGTCATTTAACCTTTCTCCACTGTTTCCCCATCTCAAAGTGGAACTCAACACAACAGCACAGTGACATCCTGACAAGGAGGGGTGCATTGAGAAGATAGTTACTTCCTCTCCTTGTTCCTGCACAGGATCATTTCTGTCACAACTCTTTGCCATGAAGTCAGTCTCCCCAGTTATATTTTTGGATCACAGCTGCTCAGAGCAGAGCCTGTAGCTCTGGATGCAGACCTTGCAGTCTCCAAGCTCAGGTGTGTTTCCTGGATGCACTGGGATGATTTCTGGTTGAGCTGTGACTAATTTGCCATTAAGCAACTATCACACTATGAACATCAGTAACTTTGGGGTGCTCTTAACTTGCCACAATGAAAACTCCAATGATGCTTCTTCGTTTGTTTATCACATCAATTCTCACCTGGTCCACAGCCTTCAAAAGGATGGTTTTATGTCATTGAGATTGCTCATGGAAATACTAAGCAGCACTGATCCAACAACTGACCCTGCAGACACAGCTACTAATGAAGATGTGCAATGGTGTGTACCTTCAGCAGCTCCCTGTTTTATCTTATCTACAACTGCCTACACTTTTCAGAGCTTAAAGAATCATAGAATCACTGAGATCAGAAAAGACTCTGAGGTCATCAAGTCCAACTGCCAGTCCAACACTACCATGCCCACTAAACCATGCCCTGAAGTGCCACGTCTACATGTTTTTTGAACACTTCCAAGGATGGGGCCTCCACCACTTCCCTGGGCAATCTGTTCCAATACCACTCTTTCAGTAAAGAAATTATTGACATTTGATAGCTGACATTTACTCCCATTGCCTTTCCCTTTTACTCCTCTTTTGTTACCTGGTATTTGTGCTTTGCTACTTCTTTTTTGGGGTTTTTGGTTTGGGTTTTTTTTTTTTCTTTTAGGAAAATGTGCTCTGTATTTTTTTCTTCACCCCATTAAAACAATGTTATTGCCTCTGTTGTTGGTGGGATAGTGGCTTTCTGAGCATCCACTTACACATCCATGGATTCCAAGTTTTTTCTTTGAGCTTTTTTTTGTTGTTTTGTTTTAATAATCTCGTTTAATCCAGTTGCTGTTATTAGTGATCTCTTTTAATCCAGTTGCTGTTAAACAAGTGCAGATCTTCTCCATGTAATTCTTTTGTAAAAAGAATATAAGACCCAGAAAGAAAGGTGAAAGATTTTACCAATGCCTGTAGATTTGGTGGATATTTGGATAGGGAAAGATTTCCCTTGGCCGTGCATGCTGGAAGCTGTGGAGGCAGCCTGGTGTTAGGCTAACACTCTACTACTGATTCCTTGATAGTAAACACAGAGCAGAGTTTTTTCAGCTGCTGGTTGAGGGGACTTTTTGCTTATTTAAACACTCAAGTCAATTCTTGCTGCATAAAAAAAACTTGTGTATTTAGAGGTCATTGTCCAGGGAAGTACTCACAAAGAATTTGGCCTTCCAGGGAGCAGAAGCACAGGCATGGGAGATAGTTTCTTCCCTAATGACTCTTCCAACAGCCAGATGTCCTACAGCTGCCAGATTTATTAGATTTGCCTAGGTACAGACTTTAGACATTCATGAAATGCTTGGCCTCTTTCCATTTGCTTTTGATCCTCAGAGAATGGAGCTACACACCAATGCCTCCAGTAGTGGACTAGACAGGACTATGTATTGCCCAATGGATATGCTGTAAAAGGCAACCATGCCCTTGCCTAGCATTTACTTCAGTGCTGATTAAGCCAGGCTTTGAGAGGAAAAAATCAGGTATTTCCTAATACCTGGAACAGGAAATGGGTCCAGGACCATTTTATCACTGGGATAGATACAGCCTTTAAGTCAAATGGCTTTAGGTGTCTATGTAATCCATAAATTGGTCTGATTCCAGGAGCAGTAAATGCAGAGTGGCTGGGCAGAGGATGAAGTCCATTATCAGCAAGTATCTTTGATGGCATTTTAAAGTAATAGGGCCTACTCCTTCTGCACTGTGTATACTACACCTTGAACTCCCAGTGACATATGCAAAAGTCTCTCTGTCCCCTTTAAAACATCTCTTTCTCCTCTTCTTCCCAGGAACAGCACTGTTTTGAACTCCAAAGTCATCTCTGTGACTGTGAAGCCATTTCCCAGATCTCTCCTTACTCCCTTGGAAGTTGAATTCTCCCACCTGTACAATGTAAGTCTTTCACAGAATCATAGAACTATTTGGGTTGGAAGGGACCTTAAAGATCATCTACTTTTGAGCACCCCTACCATGGGTAGAGACATTTTTTCCTAGATCAGGTTGTTCAAAGTTTCAGCCAACCTAAATATGGACCTGACCATCCTGACCTTGGTCTGAATGTGAAGACCTGATCTGACCTTGAACACTTCAAGGCATATGGCATCCACAACTCTTGTGGGTGACCTGTTCCAGTATCTCCTCACCCTCACAGAAAACAATTTTTTCCTTCTATCTAATGCAACTGTACTTGAGGTCCTGCACTATCCCACAGCTGTGTTTGCTTCTGCATAGCAAGATGTGTTGATACAAGGAATAGGTCAGTTTTGCTGTTCTCTGAGACCTCTTTGCCAATGCAGGACCCTTCAGTTTCCTTTAATGTAGGTTGCCACCCTGAGATTAGTCTGGTGTTGGTGTCATGTTTCTGTCTCCTGCCAAGGATGTGTAGAATGGGTCAGCCTTACAAACCTTTAGTACTCCTTTTTCTGGCATGACCAGTGCAGGACAGTGACAACACTGCTTCCACATGCTGGTACCAAATTGACACCATTTCATTATGATCATGATCATGATCATGGGAGAAGATATGAGCACTCAGTAAAACCTGTCCTATAAAAATGGCCTTCCTTAAAGAAGGCAAGAGATAGGGGAGACATTGTTTCTATTAATACTTGCAATGCTTTTTGCAGTCCTTAGATACAGTTGAAGACATGACTATTGCTGTTGTGATCAAGCAGCTGGAGATCCCCTCCAAGTTCCCCTACTCAACCCTAAACAGATATATGTGATGAATATTTACATAGCCCAGGGCCTGTTCTTGTTGTGGGGTTTGGATGTCCTCCTGAAGCTCTGCAACGTAAATATTACATCCATGATGTCTTTGCTTTGGATGCCTTTGTTTTCCTGAAAGGACTTTCTTAAGTGATCTAACACAGATGGAGCTGGAGTTGGTGGTAAACATCTTTCGGGTGGCTTTAAACACATCTGACCACCCTGTGGCTCTTCTGAACGCTGTGTCCCAAAAAAGCACATGCTGTATTTGATCCACTTTCCAGAAGAGAGCAGCAAAAGGATTCTGTGTGAGAGGAGGAGAAAGGAGGAACATCAATAGGTTGAGATGGGAAAGATGTAGAGCCAAATCCTTCTACAGTGTAGTTGATGCAGAACAAACAGGTCCATTTTATACTTGTCTTTCAAGCTGAGGGTGAGATCTCTGCCCATCTGCTGTATCACAGGCTTAGGGTAGTGAAGTCTGTTCTACAGGACCTGCATAGCTCATTCTAGATGCTCCAAATACCCCATAAACAGCATGAGACTGATTTGCTTCATTTCTTCCTTTCTTCTCTCCTGGCAGGGAACCACCAACCAGACCTGCATTCTGTGGGATGACACTAATGGGTGAGTCGTGTGGGGTTTTCTTTACTTTCATGGCCCACTTTGGATGAAATCATCACAATTTTAGCAGTGATGTGTCAATTTGTCTCAATCCTTGCTCTCCCTACTTAGTCATTTGTTTGGTTTCTGTTTGGGTTTTTTTTTGTTTGTTTGTTTTTTATGGTGTCCACCTTCATGGCTCTCAAAGTCCTTCAGCCTGGTAGGGAGTGCTTCTTCCTTCACTTAAACGCACTCCTCCTTACTCTAGTATCCTTTAGTGCCAGTTGCACTGGGTCTTATGTTTAAAGATCAGCAATCAGATGTTGTCAAGACAGTTCATGAAGGGTCCTTTATGCTTGGAGCATCATATGCCCATACCAGAGAAACATCTGTCAGTGTCCAAGCTGAGAGGTTCACATGTTCTGCTCACAGGGAGGAGTGTTTGAATTTTCCTTTGATGCTTTGGACCTCAGCCTATGTTTTGCAAAAGTGACCTTTTGCTTTGACTCCTCCAATTTTGGCTTTTCCCACATGAAGCATACATGAACTGAGATGTGGGACTGTGGAGTCCTTCACAGATTGTCCTAAATGGAGCTTGAGATAGCAGTGCTTGGTTGTCTTCAGTGCTCAGCTCGAATTGTTCAATGGATCAGAGCCCATTGTTTTGAGTATGGCTTGCAGTGGTGTAGTACATGTTGGTCTGCTGTGATTTCTGCCAGGGTTCCTGCAATAACTGGTGATGTTCAGAAGGTGTTGAGTGATATGATTGTGGTCGGCAGGGAAGAAAGAAATCCCAAGTTGCCATGGAGAACTGGGACCATAAATCCCGTATGAGAAGTAGTTGTCAGAGAGTGAGCATCTTAAAGAAATAAAAGAGGGGAGGGGAAAGTACTCTCTGATAGTGTGGTCTTAAAACCTCAGTGAGCTTGACAAGGATACAAAGTGTTTGATTTAATGGTGTTTTTACTTCACTGGCTTTTGTATCTCAATATGAGGACCAACCCAACCTCTTTTCTGCTCACAGTTGGTTTCTCGCCTTCAGATCTCATGTTTTTGGCACATACTTCTGTCATTATTATCATTATTATTATTGTTATTACCTGAAGCATCTGAAAAATATTCTATTCTTTTATACTCCATTAAGTAGCTTACAAATGCATAACATCTTTACAGTCAGTTTACTGATCTTCTGTGATTAATTTTTCATGTATGAGTTGATCCAAAGCAGAGCTAAAGAACCCAGGTGGACTCCCTGCTTGTGTTGTAGACCAGGGCAGAACTGGTCCCTCTGACCTGCAGTGACAATTGCTCCAGCTTTAGAAGATGGTTGGGATATAGAAGTCCTTGTGTGTTATGCTGTTCTCATGTGGCAGCCTGCAGGTGAACCTTCATTGTAATTGGACTCAAAGATCTAAAAAAAATCTTTTCCAACAGAAATTAGTGAAATGTTATTTTGATATATTACTTACATGCCAGAGAACAGATTGAGTCAGCAGGGCAGCCTTAAATTGTGTGTTCTATGTAGGTGGGCAGACTCAAGAGAAGGTTTGGATAGGAGCTGGGCTGCTTTGGTATATTTGTTGTCTCTCCCTACTGGAACTGGATTTATCCACAAACCCATATTTTGCACGTATAGGCAGAAGTTGGAACCAACACCCCTTCTGCTCTGCACATCATTTCATTGTTCTTGGCTTTCTAGATGCTATCAAGATGTCTTATCCAGAAGTATGGAGGCATTTCCCTCTCATGCTCAGAGCTGGCATTCAGACTCAGTACACATCAGAGCTGGCACTGAAGAGTGCCTGTGAGAGAAAGATGCAGGGTTGCCCCATGTTGAGCATAGCTTGAGAGGCTTGAATGTCATTGCTGATGTGGAAGCAAAACAGTGCCTTGTTTAGCATAGTCACCTCTGCCTTGTCCTGGGAGGTCTGGTTGCTCCAACTACATGCTTCTAAGGCTTGGCAACTAGCACATATGTCTGTGGTCTCTCTGGGTGTTGGGATTGCTTTCAGTCTTTAAATCTATCATCTTCATGGCATCAAAAGATGGGCTTGCAGCTAAGAGTTGAGCAGGCAATCTCTTGGCACCAAAGCTGTGGTTCGACTCAGAGATGGTTTCCAAAACCCCAGCAGATTGGTTGCACAAATGTTGCTACTAAGACTCTGCTTTCTGTGTGTGTTGGGGTGTGTGTGCACATGCCTGCAAGTGTTTTCAACAAACATTTGCAATCTTGAGATGATTAAAAGTGGGAAGAAAAAAAAAAAAAGAAGAAGAAAAAGGAAAAAGCTGATGTCATCAGATTTTACTAAGGGAATGTTCCAAAGCTGTATCTGATCCGGTAAGCTCTGGCAACAAGAGCTGCCAAGCTGTTTGCACAACATTTAAAAGCTGATTTGTTACCACTGCTGCCTCCTGGGAAAGTCTAATGAAAGACAAACTAGGAAAATCCTGTTGTCCAGGCCAATTTATATGTTTTTTTAATAGCCTAGCTCAAACCTGAGCAGCACTCTGGATCTGTCAAGGGTTTTGCACAGAAGCTTTGGATTACTGTTCCCTGTTTGGAGCAAGGAATTTTAGGTTACACCTTGGACCTGTTGTCTGATATAGAGACGTAGAGAGACATAGAGATCATAGAATCATGGAAGTTTCGAGTTGAAAGGGACCTTTAAAATTCATATAGTCCAACCCTTCTGCAGTGAGCAGAAACATCTTCAACTAGATCAGATTGCTCAGAGCCCTATGCAATGTGTCCAAGGATGAGGCATCTACCACCTTTTTTGGGTAATCTGGGCCAGACTCTCACCACCCTCAGTGTAAAACATTTTTTTCCTTCTCTCTTGTCTGAATCTTTCTCTTTTAGTTTAAAGCCATCACCTGTTGCCTCTTAGCAATAGACTCTGCTAAAACGTCTGCCTCCATCTTTCTTGTAAGCCCTTTTAAATACTGAAAGGACACAAAAAAGTTTCTCCTCCAGACTTAATAACTCAAACTTTCTCATCCTTTCCTTCATAGCAGAGGTGTTCCAGCCCTCTGACCATTTTTGTGGCCTTCTCTGGACATGCTTCAACAGGCCCAAGTCTTTCCTGTGCTGAGAACTCAAGCAGGATCCCAGGTGGGGTTTGAGCAGAGGGACAGAATCTCATCCCTTGACCTGCTGGCCATGCTGCTGTGGATATGGCCCAGGGTATAGTTGTCTGGGCTGCAAGAGCATGTTCCTGGGCCACATTCACCTTATCACCCACCAGTACCCCCTAAGTCCTTCTCTGCAGAGCTGCTCTCAATCTCAGCCTGAATTGATACCCAGGGTTGTGCTGACCCATGTGCAAGACCTTGCGTTTGGCCTTGTTGAGCCTCATGAGCCTTGTGCAGACTGACTTCTCAATCTTGTGCAGATCTCTCTAGATGGCATCTTTTCCCTCAGGTGTGTCAACCACACCACACTATTAGGTGTCATCTATAGGTTTGGTGAGGGTGCACTTGATCCCACTATGTCGTTAATGAAGATATTAGCACCGGTCCCAGCACAAATGCTTGAGGGACACAAGGTTGTGGTGCCTCTGGGTCAGGAAGCCCTGAAGATCAGCCATACTTAGGTGGTGCCCCACTTTCTTCCCATCTTCTCTTTCTTGCCATTGCTCTCTTTAAACTGAAGTTTTTTCCCCCTGATGAGCCTCATTAGATTGTTGTGCAACTGAGTGAATCTCAGGAAATCGCATTTCCAATTTCTGGCCAATTTAATGACTTTACAGCTTCATTTCCCTGTCTGTTATTCAATCTCTCATATTCCCTGTACAGCCCAAGCCAACCTCCTGTGGTCTTGCTTGCCGAGAAGACACTGTTGTCTCTTTAGCTTGCAGGCTTTCCATTCTTTTGCTCCCAAACTGGATGGCCAGGTGGACCTTCCCTATATTCACAGTCATCCATTTGAGGCTGCAGATCTTGAGGAGCCTAACTCCACCTGCTTCCAGTGAACCACCCTCTGGATTTAACCCTTTGCAGCCAATGTGACTGAACAACTATGGAGGCAGGGAGCTCAAAGCAGTCTTTGTATGAGAGCTCCTGCCTGTGACTGCAGCCACCTAAACTTTCAATCCCACCCAAAACATGTCAGAGCCCTTTAAAAACCATTTAAAATCCATGGGGCGTGAAGGGTTGAACTGTAAAATTGCAATTAGAACAGACAATTACCACGTGGTCATGAGCTTCCTCCAAGACAGAGTTGTTGAACAGAGCACTTAAAAAAAATAAAAAGAAGAACCCCTGAGTGTTCATTCATTTGCATTTAGATAGATATTTAATCTTGTAATATTAATAATAGATTTTTGATTTATTAATCCCAGCCCCTTTGAGTCACTGTTAGATTTGTAGGTGGCACCTCTCCATCTCTCTTTTCTCTTCCTCTTGCCCCCAACTCTTAATGTCATCAAATAAGAGGGGAGAAGATCAGGGACTAATTTCTGTTGTGTTGGGTGCTGCAAGTATGATTAATGAGCTTAGCAACGGCTGGGTAAATTGAAAGTTCAAATCAGAGAATGATTTGGGCTTCTCTGGCTCTCCTCCAAGGCTATTCATCTGGAGTAATTATTAGCTGCTTAGCCCTGCTGAAGTTAAAACTCAGGCAGGATCTGCTCTCCTACTCTCTCTTTCTCCTGCTGGGACAAGATGGAAGGAGTCAATAGTTGCAGTAGTTTTGTATTCTTTCATGGAATCATGGAATCATTTTGGTTGGTGAAGACCTTTAAGATCATTGTGTCCAACTGCTATGTAACTCTATCAAGTTTGGTGCTAAGGCATTTCCCTCAGCACCACATCTCTGCATCTTTTAAACACCTCCAGGAATGGTGAATCTACCACTGCTTTGGGCAACCTCTTTCAGTGAAGAAATATTTCCTAATGACCAATCTAAACTTCTCTTGATGCAGCTTGAGGTCAGTTCCTCTCGTTCTATTGTGTGTTACTTGAAAGAAGAGACCAACCCCCACTTCACAGTATCACAGTATCACCAAGGTTGGAAGACACCGCATAGATCATCAAGTCCAAGCCGTTACCACAGAGCTCAAGGCTAGACCATGGCACCAAGTGCCACGTCCAATCCTGCCTTCAACAGCTCCAGGGACGGCGACTCCACCACCTCCCTGGGCAGCCCATTTCAGCAGCCAATGACTCTCTCAGTGACGAGCTTTCTCCTCACCTCCGGCATAGCTTGAGGCTGTGTCCTCTTGTTCTGGTGCTTGCCGCCTGAGAGAAGAGAGCAACCTCCTCCTGGCTACAACCACCCCTCAGGTAGTTGTAGACAGCAATAAGGTCTCCCCTGAGCCTCCTCTTCTCCAGGCTAAACAACCCCAGCTCCCTCAGCCTCTCCTCGTAGGGCTTGTGCTCGAGGCCTCTCACCAGCCTCATTGCCCTTCTCTGGACATGCTCAAGCATCTCAATGTCCCTCTTAAACTGGGGGGCCCAGAATTGGACACAGTACTCAAGGTGCGGTCTAACCAGTGCAGAGTACAGGGGCAGAGTGACCTCCCTGCTCCTACTGGCCACACCACTTCACTACAGCCTCCTTTCAGGTAGCTGTAGAGAGCAATAAGGTCTCCCCTCAGCCTCCTTTTCTGCAGGCTAAATAACCCCATTCCCTCAGCTGTTCCTCGGAAGATTTTTATTCTCTGCTCTTAAGCAGCTTTTTTGCCCTTCTTTGGACACATTCCAGTAATGTCCTTCCTGGAGTGAGGACCCTGCCTGGGTGCATGAGAGAACATTGTGCCATGCAGGTGTGAGGTCCAGCCCCATGCATTTTTTAGGGCCTTTCAAACCCTAAAAAACATTTACATAAAAGCTTTTTGCTGTTGGAAAGTGAAGCACTTCTGGAGTCTGTGGTATGGATTCAAGGACACTTTTACCCTCCCTTGGGAAAGATCATCTGTTCTAGTAATTAAAGCCTTTAACCTCTCTAACTTAAGAAATGCAGACCTCACTGTTTGGGAAGGTGACCCATGTGCAGCAAGGTTAGACATAAAGAACAAGATGAACAGCACCTCAGCTAGCAGGGCAAAGCTAAATCACATTCTTCTGACTCTGGGCTGGATCCGACACTGAGCTGAGGTCAGGTTGAAATCTCCCCCGAGGGTTCACAACTGCACAGAATGGCATTTTATGATGCTGCCAAATGAAGTAGACCATCAATCTATCCATGCTTGGAAACTTGCAGGATCCTAAAATACAGCTCAGGACAGTCTGAGGACAGTCCTACTCATGGCATCTTCCCAGACAGAAACTGCTTGAAGTGTGGGGTGGTTGTCAGTTTTACAAAGGGATGGTACTCCTTCAAGAAGCTGGTAGGACTAAAGGCAATCACACAAAATTGCAATTCACAGGGAGAGATCTGCAGTGTCTTAATAAGTTTCTTGAGATGGGGTTTTTGTTTTGTTTTGATTTGGGGTTTTTTTTGTCTCAACTCAGAGGAACTCCAAAAACATCCTAGTGGAGGTAGTGCTAGTTTGGGTCTTTGAGTTGTTTATAGTCCAGCCGGGCCACGAGTCTTGCAGTGGAGCTACTTTGCATGAAATTCCAGTTTCAGTGTGGAATTTTCAGTGTCTAATCTACAGAGCTCCAAGCTGTCTGATTTCCTGACTGCAGGTCCAACATGATCACAGGAAAGTTACGCACTGATGCGTGGTGCAAGGCAGCATAAGGAGCAGGACACAGTGGGCTTCACCTTACTTGTTGAAACTTTACAATGCATTGGATAAAGGCAGGAAGTTTGCTGTGTTTCCTGGGGCTTTA
Organism: Tricholaema leucomelas; assembly: GCA_013400475.1. Classification (NCBI taxonomy): domain Eukaryota; kingdom Metazoa; phylum Chordata; class Aves; order Piciformes; family Lybiidae; genus Tricholaema lacrymosa; species Tricholaema leucomelas. Next base: position 993,764 of record WAAF01003952.1, on the reverse strand, counting down.
ATGCAATCCCAGTCTTGGCGGTTACTCACTGGTTGCCTTTGGATGGCATGTCCACTTCTTCCAGTACTCCCTGCTACCCAGAAAGTGTCACAGGGAAGAGGTTGTATCTGTAGCATCCCACAGACACTTTTTGCTCATCGCATTTGTTGTTCCACCTCCTGACACCTGTCTTTTGAAGAAAACCTTTGTCAAGTCAGGAATCAGCTTCCCTTTTTTCTTCTAACCATCCCCTAATGCACTAATGACCCCACCAGAGCTGTAGATCAGGCAGTGACACAGCTTGTCTATGCTGACAAAGACAGATTAGTCCCTCCAGGATAAAGACAGGAAGGGAAGTCCGCTAGAGCCCCGAAGCCCCCTGATAAATCAGTGCATGGTCTTTTTGAACCTATGCAGAACATTTTATATATTATATGTTTTATGTTACATACATCTCAACACTCTGGCTGAATGTGAGGGATTAACCAGTGACATGCCTTTTCTGTGATCCCATGCTGGTTGTTTGTCCTAGCGTTTCTCAGTACATCTGTTCCAGCTCCATTTCCCTTCAGTTTTATATGCAGCTGCAAATCCTGCCTTTCCTGAGTGTTCCTGTGGAGGAATTGAAGGGACATTCATGCAGGAAGGCAATACTGTGCCCACAAAGCCTGTCTACACCATGACATGCAGAGAGGTTAATCTGAATATTCTCATTAGTTCCCCTGTGTTAAACCCAGTTAAAAGCAGCCTCTAATTCAGCCTGTCTGACTGCACTTGTGGAGTGTGACCAGGCAAGTTGAATTATGGTCACATGAGGCCCTTTTTTTTCAGCCTTAGATGAGAGCAGACAAAACAGGACTAGTGTATTGAATCCCAGTCACACTGCTAAAAGCCTGGGGATTTAACTTCTCTGTTGAACCTGGGCTCTGGAGATGCTGGAAGCATCCATAAAAATTGCTTCTTTATGTTCCCAATCATGTGCCTTATAGAAGCATATAACTGTTTTGCTTGGAAGAGACCTTTAAGATCATCAAGTCCAACTTTCTCCTAAGACCACCATAGCCATTAAACCATGTCCCAAAGTGCCATGTCCACACATTTCTTGAACACTTCCAGGATGATGACTCCCCCACCTTCCTAGGCAGGCTGTTCCAATGTCTGACCACTGTTTCAGTCAATATTTTCTTTCTTAATATCCAACTTAAACTTCTCCTAGTGCAGCTTGAGGCCACTTCCTCTTGTTTTGTCACCAGTTAATAAGGAGAATAGACCAACCTCCACCTTACTACTACCACCCTTTAGGTGTTTGTAGAGAGCAGTGAGGTCTCCCCTCAGCCTCCTCATCTCCAGACTAAATAATTCCAGTTCCCTCAGCTGCCCCTTATAAGATTTTTCTGGGTTAATGGTTGATCTTTATGATCTTAAAAGTCTCTCCCAACCTAGACAGCTTCATAATTCTATGTGATATGGACACACAACATCTGCACTGCACGCTGTGCATGCTGGACTGGGGTTGAATCCCTGCCTGCATTCCTACCTGTGTCCCTGCCTGAATCCTTTCCTTCATCCCCTCCTCTCTTTATTTGCATCTCTTTCCTCTGAAACCATGATGCTTTTTACTCACATTCCCTTTTTGGATGGGAATAGAAAAGTTCAGCAGCTGTGCACCCTTCTGTGGCCACTTGCTATGGAAGTGCCAGATTGCTGAGGGCTTTTGGTAGCATGTGGTGGAAATCCAGCTTGACTGCCCAGATTGTGTGAAGGGACCCCAAGACCACTCCCTGGTGCATGTCTGTTGCATTTGACTTGGTGTTTGTCTGTGTGGTACTTTTTATGTACTGAGAATGCAATAACACAGTGTGGCTGTCTACGTGCTGGTAGAGACCTCTGATTCACAACTCCAGGACTTTAAGTGTGGGCATCAAAAAGAAGCTGGGGAGACTTGAGGACTATCCTTGGTGTGTTCTAACTCCAATGACTCAATAGCCAAGAGAATCATAAAATCATGGAACCATTAAGATGGGAAAAGACCTCTCAGATCATCAAGTCACTCACTAAAACACATGTCCTGAAGTGCCATGTCTACGTGTTTTCCGAACACCTCCAGGAATGGTGACTCACCACGGCCCTGGACAGCCTGTTCCAATGCTTGAACACTCTGTCAGTAAAGACATTTTGCTTAATTTCCAATCCCTGGTGTAACTTTCCTCTCATTTCCTATTTTTTGTTATTTGGGAGAAGAGACCAACACCCACCTCACTACAACATCCTTTCAGGGAGTTGTAGAGAGTAAGAAGGTCTCTACTCAGCCTCCCTTCCTCCAAACTCAACGACCCCACTTCCCTCAGCCACTCCTCTAGACCCTTGTGCTCTAGACCCTTCACCAGCTTTTCTGGCCTTCTTTGGACCTGTTCAAGCACCTCATTGTCCTTCTTGGAGTGAGGGGCCCAAAACTGAACACAGTATTTGAGGTAAAGCGTCACTGATGCCAAGTACAGGGGCATGATTGCTTCCCTACTCCTGGTCACCACACTATTGCTGGTACAGGCCAGGATGCCATTGGCCTTCTTGGCCACCTGACCACATTGCTGGCTCATATTCAGCTGGCTGTCAACCAGCATCTCCAGTTCCTTTTCCATTGGCCAGTTTCCAGTCACTCTCCCCTAGAGCAGAGTCACTGTATCTCCATATACTCCTTTGCTGTGTTGATTTTATAAACACAAGAAAGCCTATCCCAACCCAAAGTAGGACTTTGAAATTGTTCTGTCTCTGTATGTGGATACCATCATCCTGAGGATATCAAGTCTGTATCCCCCTCTGGAGTATTGTTTAGTTTTGCTAGAAGCTGAGGGCTTCAGAGAAAGGGGCGTTGGACTAAGATGACCTTTAAAGGTCCCTTCCAACCCAGTGCATTCTGTGTTTCTATTTGAGAAAGGTGTGTTGTGACCACCAGTATCTCAGGGCCAGGGCTGTCGAAATCACAAACCATCATCACAGGGTAGATGTTCAAGCAGGTTACATCTTATGTGTCTCTGTTAAGAACAGAAGAAAAAGTTTCCTTATCAGGCAAATTCTTTACAAGTTTACATGAACTTGAAATGCCTCAGTTTTGAATGAACCCATGAACTGCACTGGCATGCAAGCCAGAAACACAGCAGAACATAATCACTGCAATTTTAGATTGCCACAATTTTGGGTGGGTGGGCTTAGTATTTCTTAGAATCTCTTGACAGTCATTTAAGAGTTTGTGCTTTGCTGACTGGACTAAAGAAAACCCTCCTGAGTTGGGAATTTTAGCACGTCTCTTGTCTTGTTTGTCAATCAGCTACCAAAAACCACCAACAGATATTCCATAGCCCAGGCAGTGGTTTGTCCTAAAGTGGAGATCCTAACTCAAGATTCGATATTGTCCCATCCAGTTCCAGATACTTTGCAGAGCTTTCAGTTTCATGATGGGAGCCCATGGTCTGGGTGCAGAGATATATGTTCATGAGTCCATGCCATTGCTCCAGGGTGGGTAGAACTGATGAATATGGGAGGAAAGTGCTGAAAATTGGCACCCTGTGAATGAGGATGGGAGAAGTTTGCCTCTATTTTCAAAGAGAATATAAGGACTTGATTTCTTTTTCCTCTGACTGCTTCTGCACCACAGTAGGAGATTAAATGCTCTGCTAAAACACAGTGGCAAAAAGAGGACACAGTGCCTGGGCTACAGCCTTCATCTAATGATGAACTTTCTGTGTGTCTGGGTAAATCAGTGTAAGCTTCGTGCCTCAGTTTTCCTCGAGCCTCCTGTGCTAATATCATCAGACAGCACTTCTAAATGCCATGAAATTCAGGAATGAGGAGCTCCTTTAAGTGATAGGAGGGCACAGAAATAAGTATCTTTATTTATCACTGAGAACTGATGATCTAAACATGAGCTTTATGATTGAACTGGTCATCCATGCAAGAGGAGCTCACATCATGTCAGCTTTGCCCATCACGCCTCAGTCGTGTGAGCAGCAGCGAGTGCTGCAACGTGAACTTTAGCTTCACAAAGTGGAATGAGATCAAGGAGGCTCTGGGCAATCACTGCAAGACCAAGCACGTTATAACACAAGACACCAGCCTGCACATCCCACTGGCTGCTGGAGCCAAGAGTGGCCTTTCAGCCACGTGGCAGAGCAGATTAGCAAACGCAAGCAGCATCCAGCCCACTCTGACAGCTGGCTTGATATGGAACACAGCAGCTTCTCCCACCACAGGGATGTCTTGCAGCAGACCTGATGCCCAAGTGGGAAGAGCAAGAGCAGGCAAATCCATAGGGAAGTCAGCACTGAGCCCTCCTGGAAGGCAATGGGTAAAGCTGTCCTCCCAGACAGGACAGATCCTCTTTTGCCCTGACCACTGAATTTATTGAGATCCATTTTAATCCTCAGTCAGAAGCTGCAGACAGAGAAATAACTGCAACAAGGTCAGAAAGCCCCATTACATGGCATATAATGATTTTCTGACTTGTCAAGGCCCTTTCCAGGGCTTTGGAAACACTTTGATTCAATTACAATAATGACCCTATGGAAGATACTTATTAATCTCCCAGAGCTGCCCTCTGCTTTAGGCTGGAGCTGCTTCTCAAGGTGGTTTAATACACATGTGCAATGTTATGGGGATTGTAAGTCAGGCAGAGGAGTTGCACTCTGTCTCTGATAGAGAGTAAGAGAACAAATTCACCCTTTGCCAAAGCCTAGTGGCCCTAAGCCTTATCCAGAAAAAGCCTAGGTCTTTCTGGGGTGAAACCTCCAAGTTTGAGAGCTGTCTTTCTTCTCGGTGTGGATGGAAGTGCATGCAACAACATGACTGTGAAGTACATCAGTTTTCCTCAGCTTACAGGGGTGTATCTACCAGTTTGCCAGCAGGACAAAAATGCTCAAAGTGACCTTGCTTTAGCAGGGTGCTTGTACTAGATGATACTCAGAGATCCCCTCCCACTCCCACCATGCTGGTATTCTGTGAACAGGAGCACAGAGGAAATGTGAGGATCCAGGAGAATGCTACTCTTTTTTTAGCTGTGGACATGATTTATTTAAGGGTGGTTTTAGCTCTTAGGTTAAATCTTAAGGAATGCTGAGCATCCTTCAAACTTCAGCAAGGATCATGACAGATTCAAGGGCACTCTGCAGAATTTGGCTCAGGGATTATCAATATATATATATGTTTGGTTTTTTTTTAATTTTCACTTCTTTATTCTGATTTCAACATTAATTTGAAGCTGGGGACCAAGTGCTGCAAAGGACTGTCTTGGCTGTCATCTGGAATATCTTTGTCTTTTATCTTCTATATATGCTCAAATGAAAGCTGCAGTGATGTATCACTTCTATTTCTAAGTGTGTTGTGTTCAGGCAGACTCTTCCCAGTCCATGTGTCACAGAATCATAGCAAGGCTTGAAAGAGACCTTTGGAGATCACCTAGTCCAAACTCTCTGCCCCATGGTCAAAGCTGCTGGAGAATTTGTCATCATTTGACAGCATCTGTTGAGTTACTGGTGGTGATGAGAGAGGTAGAGTTCTGCAATACAAGCACCTAAAAAGCAGGCAGATGCAAAACAAAAAAAACCCACAGTCTCCAGAGATGCTGCACATGTGGCGACACGAGGAGAGTGAAGAGAACACCCTGTGTCTAACAACACTGCAGGATGCAGGTCTTGGCTAGGAAAGTCATCTTTCAGCTGCAAAGTTACCTGGAGGGAAGGGATTTGTGGTGCCTAAGGTGCAATTTACACACGCCAGCACATGGGGAGCCAGCGTGAGTGCAGTGACTGGAAACGCTGTAGAAAGGCTGCAGCACACACAGGACTGCGGCTGGATTGCAGCCCTAGCATCTGTATGGTCATTAAAGTTGCACTAATTAGTCTCAGCAGAGAATTTCTCTCTGTCCTCAAGAGATGGACACCTTAGGGGGAGGGAGGAGATTGAATGTGCTTTGCTTAAGAACCCTGGAACAGGATAGAGTAGGACAAAAACTGCAGCTCAGAGATGACATTGGCTTAGCATGATGAGACAGACACACAGGAGAGACCCATGCCCACACAGGGAGTGGTATAGACATTCAACACCATGCAGTGTTACAGGCTTGGGGAAGAGTGGCTGGAGAGCTGCCCAGGAGAGAAGAACTTGGGAGTGTTGATTGACAGACAGCTGAAAACATGTTATCAGTGTGCTCTGGTGGCCAAGAAGGCGGCAGCCTGGCTTGCATCAGCAGTAGTGTGGCCAGGAGGTCTAGGGGTGTGATTGTCCTCTGCTCAGCAGTGGTGGTGAGGTCACACACCAAGTACTGGATTCAGTTTTAGCACCTCACTCCAAGATGGAAATTGAGAGAGCAACTAAGCTGGTGAAGGGCCTTGAACACAAGGCCTATGAGGAGTGACTGAGGGAAGCGGGATTGTTTAGTCTTCAGAACAGAAGGCTGAAGGGAGACCTCATTGCCCCCTACAACTTTAAAGGAAGTTGTAGCAAAGCAGGAATTTGTCTCTCCATACATGCAACAACTGATAGTACAAGAGGAGATGGCCTCAGGTTGTGCCAAGGGAAGTTCAGGTTGGAACACAGAAAGGGTTATCAGGCATTGGAACAGACTGCCCAGGGAAGTGGCAGAGTCACCATCTCTGGGTGTACTTAAAAGAAGCGTGGATGTGGTGCTTAGGGACGTGGTTTAGCAGTAGTGGCAGGATTGTGAGATCTAGGCAAAAAGTTGGGTCTTGATTACATCAAAGGTCTCTTCCAACTTCAACACTTCCATGCTTCTGTGATGAATGAAATAGGATAGGATAGGTTAGGAGAGGATGGAACAAAGTAGAATAGAATATAATAGGAAACATTTTCTTTCAGTTGGAAGGAACCTACAAGAATCATCTAGTCCAACGGCCTGACCACTTCAGAACTATCAAATTTAAGGGCATTGTCTAAATCCTTCTTAAAAACTGACAGTCCTGGGACATTGAGCACCTCTCTAGGAGGTGCTGTTCCAGTGTTTGACCACTCTCTCTGTAAAGAAAAGCTTCCTAATGCCAAGTCTGAAATGATGGGGAGCTGGTATCCATCCCACCACAGTGTTCTCAGGAATATTATGCTTGTGGGACCAAAGCTGTTTTGTTGTTGTTTTTTTTTTCATGTAACTATAAAAAGAAATCCCTACCTCCACCCCCACTTCTTGGAGGCTGCTGCTGCATTTCTCTCCACTCAAGCGTCAGCATCTCAGAAGTATTGTTAGAAATAGCATCACGGCGCTCGGCATTTCCCTGCTTCCCACTTCATTTCCACCCAATTCATTCAGTTTACAAGTGCAAAAGATGCTTTTGCTAATTGCCAGCCCTGATGGTTCCTCCTGGGATCTGGAAAGCAGCTGAGATTGTCCTGCCTGTTACATCTTCAGCAGCACTAAAGAGTTGTTGCCGCAGTCTGTGAAACAGGACTTACATGACTCCTATTACTGTCATGCCTGAGCATTTCACAGCCTTCAACGTGCTGTTATTGCAACTAGAGCTGAACAAACTCCCCTCTTTTTCTAGGTCACTTCCAGTTCTGAAGGTCCTTTAACATTTTGCCTTTACCCGGATTAACGTTTTAGGAGAGTTTTGGTGAACAGAGAAGGCAGGAGAGAGCACTGTCAGTCAAATGACAAGTGTCACTTTGTTTTTGAGGCTTTTGCAGCTAAGATGGCTTCAAAATGCAGCAAAACTGTCAGTTACTCTCAGAACGTTTCTGCTGCTCTGAAGCTGGAGCCACGCAGGGACCTGCTCTCAGGTCCCCTAAACACAGGACTTGCAAGGAACACTTTTCTTCTCCTGACCTCCCTCCCAGGAGAGCTATCAGAAGAGGTGGCCAGGGAGCCCCCAGCTTTTGAGCAATACTCCTTCACTCTGACATTGCTTGTCATCTCAGGAAAGAAAGAAAGATCAAACAGGAGGATAGAATGGGAACTGTCACATCCACTGTACATTTCCTGCTCACTTCTCTTACCCATTGGCAGGTGAAGGCTGGGACCAGCAGCTTCCTTACTTTGGTCCTAACCTACTTGTCCACTCACTGTTCATTGTGTGTGGAAGACCCTGATTCACAAGACCAGCAATGCTGACAGGGGCATTTGGATGACTTGGAGAGAAGAGAGCAAGCCTGTAGCAGCACACACCTTAATGCTGTGGTTTTTAACCTTTTTTAAGCCTCAAGGTCAAACTAAATATCCAGATTACTTAATCTCCTCTACATACACAAGCACACACTTGGACCTTATTTGATCACAGAATCATGAAATCATTTCAGTTGGAAAACACCTTTAAAAATCATCAAGTCCAAGCATTATCTAACTACCAATTCTGGTGAGACACACCACAGAATCAGGAAGTTTGGAAAAGATGTCTAAGATAATCCAGTCCAACACTGACCCAACACCCCCATGTTCAGTAACCATGTCCCTTAACACCACATCCCTGCATCTTTTAAACACAAGATGGAGATTCAACCACCTCCCTGGACAACCCATTCCAGTGTTTGAGAACCCTTTTGGTGAAGACGTTTCATTTAATATTCAACCTAACCCCCCCTGTCACAACTTGAGGATATTTCTCCTTATCCAATCACTTGTTCTTTGGGAGAGGATCCAATGCCCACCTCACTCCAAACTCCCCTTAGGGAATTGCAGAGTGAGAAGGTCTTCCCTCAGCCTGCTTTTCCCCAGGCTAAACAACTCCACCAGTTTCCTCATCCACTCCTCACAAGATCTGTTCTCCAGACCCTTCAAGAGGTTCGTAGCTCTTCTCTGGACTTGCTCCAGCACCTCAATGTCTTTCTCATAGCAAGGGCCCAACAATTGCCTCCAGTGTTCAAGGTGACATCCAGATCCTCTCTCTTCAGCAATTTCTTTTGCCTGGTAGCTACAGAAACTCCTATCTCTAAAATCTGCTGGTTTTATTTCTTGGGTAAAGCTAAGCAACAACTATTTCTACTGCAGATGCGTGTTTGCTTTTACCCTCTGGACAGTCTCCTCTCCCCACCTATCCAGCCCTGATGGGGTGAGCTGTAGCACCAAGAATCCCTCTTATTCACCCTTTGCAAGCACAGGATGATCTGCTACTGAGACTCCTGGCTCCAGGTGCCAGCTTGGCTGTTGGAGACAACATCCTGGCAATGTGCAGCTTTGCTGAGCCAGAGGATAAAAGCTGCCTGCTGGGATTCTGCATTTCATCTGCAATGGTGATATGGCTGGCTTATTCCCATGTTCCTTCCCTCCTCTGGGCATTGGGAAAGGCATTACCAGGAGGGTTGGTTGAGTGCATTTTCTTGTTGTTGGCTTAATACCTGAGATATCAATGAGTTTCAGTGGGAGTTCTGAGTTTCTCAGCTTGGGCACTAAATGATCCTGCTCCATCCAGGCCCTGTGGAAGGCTGAGTCTCACAAGTTGATGCCTTTGACTAGCAGAATCAGGTTCACATTCCACAAGGACATTGTAGCATGGAACTGTCCAAGGTATCTGTACAGGTCTGCAGGAGGTGCAGAAGCAGGGCTTTAGCAATCCGTCTGCCAAGGGAGAAGGCAGTGATAGATGTGTTTGGCACTGGTGTGTGTGCATATTATTGTTGGGTGGATTGGGGTGGATGGTCTGACAGGAAAAAAAGGACACTTCACCCCTAGGACTGCACCTCCTCTACGTGATGAACATTTTCTGCAGTAGAGGCCATTCCCGATGCTACAAGCCATAGACAGGACAGCACAGACATTTTTCAGCATAAATTGCTTCAGCCAGCACAGTCATTTGTGCTACCAGATAATTGGCAGGTATTTAATTAGCTGAGGTGTATTTAAGCATCTTAAATGAGAAGTTAGAAACTCCCTGTCGGGTGAATACAGTTCGAGTCCCTCCAAAGCCTGTCACTGCAACTCAGCTTAATGTCAGCACACAAAATACATCAGACACTTCAGTGCAAGTCTGCACAGATGCTGCAACATCTGTCCAATTTGGACAAGTTGGTTGGCTGAGGGTAGGAGTGTTGCTGGGGGTGTGAGGTACAGCTTGTTGTCTTGGTTTTCCTGGGGACCACTCTGTCCTTTGTGATGTCTAAATGCACAAAGATAAGGCAGAATGGAAAAGAAGGAGGAGAAAGATTAACGGAGAAATTTTAGATATTAGGAGGAAGATCTTTACAATAAGGGTAGTAAAATACTGAAACAGATTGCCCAAAGAGGTGGTGGAGGCTTCATCCCTGGGGACATTCAAGGTCAAACTTGATGGGGCCCTGAGCAACCTGATCTAGTTGGAGATATCCGTGCTGACTGCAGAGGGGTTGGACTAGAAGATCTTTGAGGGTCGCTTTCAGCCTGATGCATTCTGTGATTCTACAGAATGTTGCTGGAAGGACAGAGATTTCTACCAGCCTGTATCTCTGAAAGCCATCTTCATTAGCAGAAAGTGGTTTTAAAAGGTTTTGATAGCAATCTCTCTTTGCAGGAGTTCCAGGGCCTGGCAGAGCGTTTGGCTACCGGCGTAGCTTTGGTTAAACACATTTTCAGCAGCAGAGCTGGGAAATGACTCCCCCTCCTCCCCCGTGACCTGCTTTCTTAAGGAAAGCTCAAGCAGATCCATGTTGCTCTGCTCAGCACCTGCTCCTTCATTCCTACTCTTTGCAAAATGCTAGGGTGCCATGTCTGTGGGCCAGGCACATTTTTCCCCCCAGCCAGATCTATCAGAAGGATAAAACAGGAAATAGAGCAGATCTGACAACCATCATGCTGCCCACATAAAACCATTGGGCTTGCACTGTGGAGAAATCTTCCATCAGGAAAACCTCTGCCAGCTTTGCAGGTCTGGAGCTTGATTTGTGTTTCAACCTCCTGCCAGTCCAACCAGGCTTTTAGCAAGTTGGAGAAAGGAAGTTTACTCCACTGCTTTCTACTTGCACTTTCATTCCAAGCTTTGCTGTCAGTGCCTTTCTGCATCCCCACATCCTTGCTGCTGTTGTGTACACGAAATTGTGACAAGGTACCATACCCAGCAGTGTGGCTTGGGGCTAAAAGAGAATCGATGGATCCAGCAGCCTCTCTGCTCATTGCTCTGTTCCCAGGTGAGCACTCCAACACCACTGAGGGATATCACCCCCTCTCCCCATGATTGATCTGGGTCTTGCCCACCAGGGAGCTGTTTACGTCGACACTTGGTGAGAAACCATCTGATCAGTACCCAGGAGAGCTGGGAGCAGGTTGTTCAAGGAGAGGGGACACCACAATTTTAAACATCAGCATTTATTTAGCCACCATTCCACCAGCCCCCTCACTGCATTAACATCATCTTTATTTCCCAGAGGTTTCCTCCTCTTCTGCTAATGTAAATCCACAGCAAACTCTCTATTGGATTCTTTTATACACCCACGTTAATTCAAATCAGAAATCACACTTGTGGACTTTCATGGTTTGCTTTCCATTTTCTTTACCCTCTCCCCACCAAACCTGTAAGAAACTGGAGGATAACATAACAGGACATCTAGAATGGCTACAGACACAGAATAAGTATGAAGAGGTGATGAGCAGCGATGCAGCATCCCTGAAACAGGATCCACATGACCTTCAGGAATGGGCAGATGTTGCTTTCTGAAATTTGAATTGGGAACAAGGGAGGCATTCCACACATTCAAGGGGCTGTCAGCTCTGCTTCTCTCGGCTGCTCTGCTTCCATGAAATGCTCATTTTATGGAGTGCAGAGGAAAATGAGGCCAAAGGGAAAGGAAGGAGCAAAGGAAAGCACTGGCAGAGAAAAAAGTACAGCTTGATGAACTCACACTGACTAAACCTTCTCACAGAATCACAGAATCAAAGAGTGGTAGGGGTTGAAAGGGACCTCTGGAGATCATCTAGTCCAACCCACAGTAGTAGTTCTTGTCTGCAGATCAGTATCCCTGCACACATGGCTGTGTGTCCCTATCTCTTGATACTATCACCTAACTCTCCAAGCTCCTACTCACTCATTGGGCCTGATTCAGAACTTGCTGGTGTCTGGATGTAGTTTGAAGTGGGTCTTGATGTCACTTTTGGTGTTTCTCTGAGGTTCTGAACATGGGACAATTGTGCTGGTAACAACAAGGCTCAAATCTCTGTCTATCCAAAGAGCAGTGTTGGAGCAAAACCAGACAAACAGAAGCAGGAGTAATCTGCTGCTGTTGTGGTCTGTACAGTCATTAATAAGTCGGTATTTGTACAGATATACACTAATTTGTCTTGGGAAAGACCTTAAAGGTCATCTACAACCATCCCCATACCGTGGACAGTGACACCTTCCCCTAGACCAGGTTGCTCAAAGCCTCGCCCGCTGGCATTCAACACCTCCAGAGAGGGAGCATGCACAGCATCTGTGGACAATCTGTTCCCATATAGTAAAGAATTTATTCCTAGTATTTAATCTAAATATATAATTTTTTTTTCAGTTTAAAACTGTTTCACCTCTTCCTACCACTGCAGTCCCTGCTTAAGAATCCTTTCCCACCTTTCCTGTAGCCCATTTTAGGTACTGAATAGCCACAATATGATCTCCACTGAGCCTTTCTTGTCCAGGCTAAACAACCTCAACTGTCAGCCTGTCCTCACAGATCCATGTCTGTCTTATGCTGGAGACCCCAGAGCAGGATGCAGTGGTTCAGATGGGGTATCACCAAAGCAAACAAAGGAGAAGAAGCCCCTCCCACAGCCCATGCTGCTGGGGATGCCACAGAGGATATGGTCAACCTTTTGGGCTGTGAGAACACATTGCCAGCTCATGTCCAGCTTTACATCTACCAGTACCCCCCAGTCCTTCTCTGCAGGGCTGTTCTCAATTCACTCATCACTCACTCTTTATCTGTATTGCCCAGAAGAACCATTTACTATGTTTGAAAGACATGATAAAAATGCCTCAGGGCCTTAAAAATGTTAACCCAATTCCTCCACCCATCTCCTTGCTCTCATAGAAGCAGGATATTAGATGCTCTACTGCAAAATGTGAGTTGCTTCTACTAAAAGGAGGTGGCAATGCATAAATGACCTTTCTGCTGGCATCCCCTGAGCGGTGATGTGAAATGGTGCAAGCACGTAATGTGCCATGATGGGACCAGTATCTTCAGTGCCCAGTGGCTGAGCCAAAGGGTGACCTGCTTCACCTGCTTGCAGTTTGATGGGATGTTTGTTGAGCTCTCTTGCTTTTGGCTTCAATGAAGCAGGTGTGAAAGGTGTATTTCCACTTCAAGCTCGCCCACCATTCCCTTGGAGTTATTTTGCAAGAGAGAAATTAGGAGATGCTCAATGAACAGGCAGCCCCAAAGGGCTCAGCACCTACCATAGCTTCAGAAGAATTTCAAAATGCTCACAGAATTTCTTAGTACAGAGTCAGGCCCTTCTCAAAGGAATTCTTGCATCCCTTCCTCTTTGCTTCAGCCAACACAGAACTTTCCATTTTTTGGGGGTGATTGCTTTTGATTTACTTTTAATGCCACTTCTCAGCTGGAAACACTGCTGTGTGAAGCTATCAAGAGTTCTCAGATCCACATATCTCTGCTACTCTGATCCAGTTGCATCTCTGAGGACTTTGTTCTTAGGAGATTTGTGTGAGTTTTATCAAGTGCACTGCAGTGATTTGTACCTTTAAAGGACTGCATCTCTCTCTTGGTTACGGTTAATCTTTAATCCAGCATCTTCATCTTTGCCTGCAGCACCTTAATTTGGCTTCTTGATTTAATTTCTTCTACCGTCTGCTACCTCCTCCTCTTACCAGCCCTTCTGTCATCTGCCTGATTTATTTTTCTTTGTCTCTTTATCCACTAGCCCTGCACTCAGCCATTAAAATAGTCTGATTTAGGTTTCTGAGAAGCAACCTGCCCTGAAGCTGGTGTTGTGGTGGCGAAAGAGCCATCTTTCTTTCCAGCCTGGCCCTGGGGCCTCTTGCACTCTTTGAGACAGGGCTGGCACATCACAGCAGTGAGTGTTTGTTGTTTTGTGATGTTGTGCTGTTTATACATAGACAGAAAGCAGCCTGTGTTTCCATCTCATCTTGATCACAGGATGTCAGGGGTTGGAAGGGACCCAAAGAGATCATCCAGTCCAACCCCCCTGCCAGAGCAGGACCATACAATCTAGCTCAGGTCACAGATGAATGCATCCAGACATTGGCATCCAGAGAAGTTGTCAAGACCACAGAGATTGCTCAGTCTATTTCAGAGGCAGGGGGGCTGAAAAAAGAGAAAGCACAAGTGACAAGGGATCAGGACCAGACCTGGGATTTCAGGCTTTTTATTCAAAGCCAATAACTCACTTTCATCTTCCTCTTCTCATTTGCATAGAATCATAGAATCAACCAAGTTGGAAGAGACCTCCAAGGTTATCCAGTCCAACCTATCACCCAGCCCTGTCCAATCAACTAGACCATGGCACTGAGTGCCCCAGCCAGTCTTTTCTTGAACACCTCCAGGGATGTTGACTCCACCACCTCCCTGGGCAGCCCATTCCAATGGCAAATCACTCTCTCTGGGATGAACTTCCTTCTAACATCCAGCCCATACCTCCCGTGGCACAGCTTGAGATTGTGTCCCCTTGTTCTGTTGCTGGTTGCCTGGGGGAAGAGACCAATCCCTACCTGGCTACAACCTCCTTTCAGGTAGTTGTAGACAGCAATGAGGTCAGCCCTGAGCCTTCACTTCTCCAGGCTAAACACCCCCAGCTCCCTCAGCCTCTTCTCATAGGGCTTATGTTACAAGCCCCTCACCAGCTTTGTTGCCCTTCTCTGGGCAGTACCTCAGTACTCAGTACATTCCAGTATGTTCCAGCACCTCAACATCTCTCTTGAATTGAGGAGCTAAGAACTGTACACAGTACTCAAGGTGTGGCCTGACCAGTGCTGAGTACAGGGGAAGAATAACCTCCCTTGTCCTACTGGCCACACTGTTCCTGATACAGGCCAGGATGCCATTGGCTCTCTTGGTCACCTGGGCACACTGCTGGCTCATATTCAGCTACTATCTACCAGTACCCCCAGGTCCCTTTCTTCCTGTCTGCTCTCCAGCCACACTGTTCTCAGCCTGTAGTGCTGCTTGGGTTTGTTGTGGCCAAAGTGTAGAACCCTGCACTTGGCCTTGTTAGATCTCATCCCATTGGCCTCTGCTCTTTTGCTTCCAGATGCATGCACCAATGTTCAAAAACCTCAGCTGGACAAACATGATGTTCTGTCATCGGCAGGGTTTGGTGTGAGCAGCCATGTAAAGATGGTTGTTGTCATTTTCTCATCTTAACTAACCATCATTCTGCTCCCTGGAGCTGTCCTGAGGGTTTGGTAGGGAGCTCTGAGTCCTTTTAGAGTTCTTTGGGATCATCTAAGAAGATGGAAATGTTGAACAATGAACAGGACATAATCTCTGGCATGTTTGAGGCAACCTGACCACACCTAAACAGGATGTGAAGTGTTTGCATTGCTCTCCCTGCCTTTAGCCAAATGCATTTGCACATCCTTGACCAGCCAAAGGGAATATTTCCAGCCTGTTAACTATTTGCTGCAATGTCTTACATTTTTTTGGCATCTGGTACACTCAACACAAGCATTTACTACCTTGCTTCCCCATTCTTCATAAGCCTTCTTTCCCATAAGACTTGAGCCTGGGACCGTGATGTCCAAGGCACAGAAAACGGAGTGCTCTGCTAATGTGCTCAGTTCCTCTGAGAGTTTTCCCTGAAATGTTTTCAGTGCCTGTGACAAGGCTGCTGCTTACATCTTGGGTGTGCTGGGTATTGTTTTCTGCATAATCAGGAGACTTTCCCAGGTTCTCAGAGATGATCTTAGGCTGTATTACAAGGCAGAGGAAGAACATTGTCTGGAGCATCTATGGGTTAACAGGGACTACAAAGATGCTAAGGGACTGGAGCATCTGAGAGATGCTGATAGACCCAGGGCTGTTTAATGTGAAAAATAGCAGCCTGAGTGTGGAATCTTCTGAATGCTGAACAACATCTAAAGGGTCAGACTATTTCTAGTAGTGCCCCGTGATGGGAAACATAGGATCACAGAACTGTTGAGATTGGAAGAGACCTCTGAGAACATCAAGCCCAACCACTTGCCTAGAGCCCACAATCCCACCGCTACTGCTAAACCAAAAAAAGGGGGCAATGGGCACAAACTGGAACTCAGGAGATTCCTCCTAAATGTAAAGAAAAAAATCTTGCCTTTGAAGGTGAAAGAATCCTGGACCAAGCTGCCCACAGAGGCTGTGGAGTCTCATTCTCTGGAGAGATTCCAGGCCCACCTGGTCATGAGCCTCAGCAGCCTGCTCTGGGTGACCCTGTTGTAGCAGGGGGTCCCTTCCCACTCCTACCAATCTGTGACTCTGTGGTTCTCTGGAATGCTTGGTGTAGAGTCGCATCTTTTTCTAAACAGAAAAGTAGAGTTGCATCTTTTGGACCATAATTCAATCTAAGTTTTACTAGCATGAGAAGGACCAAGCGCACAACCACCCACAAGCCTGTAACATGTCAGGCATCTCATGGTAATAGAGAAACTACAACTGGAGAGCGCATATGGAAGCTGAGAGCATGGGCTGCATATTTTCTTGTCCATTTAGAACATGCACTCTCTCTACATATTTGCTTACAGCAGATGGTTTCAAGGAAGTCAGGCAGGGTGGTACAAAAAGTAGATGGCAGCCCATTCGGCACAGTCCGGGCTCCCACTCTCGCTTTGAAAGACCTGCCGAAACATTTCCATGCAAGCTCTCTAGTCAAGGACATGAAGGAGCTGCCCTGGGAGCAAACAGTCCTGCAAAACCTGGGTAAGCAGCTGTGAATGTCACATAGAGGTGGGAAGGAGACAGGTCTATCACTCACTGATTTCACCTTGTCCTTTGCTGGAAAGGAGCCCTATATGGTAATGAGACCAGCCATCTTACTGCTCACCTTTCCATTTTCCCCTTGTCCCACTGATAGACTTCCTTTCCTTCCACTCAGGAAAGTCAACCACAATCCCAGCTCCTCTTTAAAATACTTTGCCAGTAGCTCCTCTTTTCACCTTTTCCCCAAGATGATCCTGATTTCTAATAAATGTATTGCTCTGATATTCTGATGTAATAGGGAAGCTCCAGTGGGGCAACATTGCCCCAAAATAAGATTAAGAGGTATGGCCTGAACTGACATAGCTGTGCAATCTGACCTAGGTGAACCTGTGTCAGCAGCAAGGTTGGCCTAGATGATCTCCAGGGGTCCCTTCCAACCCCTACCATTCTAGGATTCTCTGATTCTGTGAAATGCTGTAATGCATCCTTTAGCTCTGGACATCAATAGTGAGTTAAGAACAAGAGGCTTAAGTCTCAGATGGACAAAATGCTGATCTACTGTGGAAAGCAGTGCAAGGTCATCTTCTGCAGTCACTGACAGGTGAGTCAACCTGATGATACAGTGTTTGCAGCATAGCTAAATCTCAGAATGATTTTTCCTTTTTCTTAAAGCTGTAAAGTCAGGGATTATAGAGAGCTCTAGGCTTTTCTGTCTCTTTCACAGGTTTCTGTAGAGGAGCTTGAAAATGTCATCCTTTTAAAGGAGAACATCCACAAGAGAAAAAGATTTCAAACATGCTATGAAAAGAAAAAGAAAAAAAAATCTCATGATACTTCAAGCCAAATTTGTGATGTGTGTAAGCTGAGCTGTGATGCTCTGGAACAAATCAGACCTGCAATTGTTAACCAATGACTAGAAATAGTGGCCTCCCATCATGGAGTGACTAGATCAGTAGTTTGTCTTTTTTTTTTCACTTGGACTAGATTGAAAAGTGGCTCTGTGTGCAATTCATGAGGCTCAACAAAGCAACTGCAAAATCCTGCCCACGAGCTGCACCAGTCCTTAGTATCATACAGGCTGGAGGATGAAGGGGTTGAGAACAGCCCTGTGGAGAAAGACTTGAGAGGGATGGTGGGTGAAAAGCTGGACATGATCTGACAATGTGAGTTCACAGCTCAGAAAGCCAATTGTATCTTGGGCGGCATCAAAAGAAGAATGGCCAGCAGGTTAAGGGGCAGGATTCTAGCGCTCCGCTTCACTCTGGTGAGAGGCAACCTGGAGCACTGCATCCAGCTCTATAGTTCTCAGTCCAGGAGATACATGCACCTGTTACAGCAGCTGCAGAGAAAGCCACAAAAAATATGGAAGGGATGGAACACTGTGCCTGTGAAGACAGTCTGAGAGAGAGAGAGGGTTGTCCAGCCTGGAGAAGAGGCCCTGGAGATACATTGCAGCATTCGGTACTTAGAGGGCGGATAAGAATGATGGAGACAATCAGTTATGCAGCAGAATGAGGAGTGATGGTTTAAAACTTAAAAAGTAGAAATTCAGATAGATCTAAGGAAGATTTTTTTTCCCCCACACTGAGGATGGTGAGACACTGGCCCAGATTGCCCTGAGAGGTAGTTGATGCTCCATCCCTGGAGACAGGTCAGGTTGGATAGGGCTTTGAGCAACTTGATCTGGTTGAGTATGTCCCTGCTCACTGCAGATGATTTGGATTAGATGACCTTTAAATATCCCTTTCAACCCAAGCCATCCATGATTCTATGAACTAGGTTCAGGTAGGAGTAGTTCTTGGGTTCAGTTTGTAGTTACTGTTCAACTTGTTTCCTCTGCAACATGAATATTGTGACACCTCAGAGAAATGTTCACATTTGTTTCTCTTTTGAAGACCAAGGACAGTAGCAGTGTCTTTAGTTTCTTCATTTCTTATCTATGTAGTCCATGTTGTTGAGTCTCCTGTGTCACAATTCTGAGGTTTTGGCACATGTTGAGGATTATTCAGTGCCTCACTGAGTGGGACATGCAGGGCAGAGCGGTTCTTCTGGGGGTCCATCCCAGTGAAACATCTGTCCTGCAGCTACCTTTGGAAAGGAACTTTGGCAGAGAAGTGCAAGAAAATTGCAACCACGAGGTACAGACCAAGTGACCAAGTTCTCCTCTCCTATGCCACCCTCCCTTGTGCACTGAGGCAGGTCTTTGGAGACCATGGTTCAGATTTCATCTGCAAGAGCAGATGTTTGTATTTCAGGCCTTCTTCTGGAGCTGTAGAGCAGGCTGTAAAGGTGGAGAGTGCTCATTAATTATCGACCACATGCTCTGGATTTCAAACAGCAGAGTCCAAAGCCCAGGAGGCTGACGGTGTTGGGAAGTGCTGAGCTTCTTCTCCAGTGGGATGGCATGGCCTTCTGATGAGAGTCATTACAGCTCTGCATCAGCTGCATTTATAGTGTCTGAAAAGATTATCTCTAGATAATCTTTTGGGTATTTAGTCAGCCATATGCTTTATTT
Organism: Tricholaema leucomelas; assembly: GCA_013400475.1. Classification (NCBI taxonomy): domain Eukaryota; kingdom Metazoa; phylum Chordata; class Aves; order Piciformes; family Lybiidae; genus Tricholaema lacrymosa; species Tricholaema leucomelas. The sequence goes on along the minus strand of WAAF01003952.1, from coordinate 974,467 downwards.
CAATGGTAATATGTATTTCTTTGTGTGTTTTAACATTGTTTATGTTAATTAAGGCTCCAGACTGGATGCTGCATATGGGCTGTTTAATTTTATTTTTTGACTGGGGCTAATTTACAGATCATAAGTAACCTTCTCCCCTGCAAAATGCTCCAATTCAGTTAGCCCTGATTACAGATTCAGAGCTGGGGAACAGCCTTGCTTTTAACCTTTATTTTTTTAGCTTTAGCTTCCTGTCTGTTCATCCTCCCTCCCCCCCCCCCCCCCAAAAAAAAAAAAAACAACACAACAAAACAAACCCAACAAACAAAAAACCCCAACCAAACAACAAAAAAGAAAGAAAAGTACCTGGAGAAAATCCCAAGTGTCCCTCAGTTCCCATAGGTCATACATCTTTTCTTAAATTCTCATTGTCTTGTGCCAGCTCTGAAATAAATCAGCTGAAAACACCTGGAATTAGGGGTCAATGACAGAATCATGAAATTAATATTCCTGGTCTGGTTTAATTTTCCTTGCATCAAGCAACTGGATCAATAGTAGACTTTTTTTTTCTTTCATTTTTTTCCCCTCATTTTCATTGTTTGTTATCTTCCCTCCCCCTGCCCAAAGATCTAATTTAATGATAGCTGCTAATCTGATTATTGAGTCTTCCCTAATGGCAGAAAATTGTTTTGTTCAGTACCAGGTCCATGCTGTCAGGGTAGAGGTGAGAAAAAGGGCATCACTGCCAAGGAAAGCTCCCCAGGAGACAGAGAGATCCCTCAGCAATTGAGGAGAAAGGTTTACAGTGGCTTCAGAGACGTGGAGCTTTTTGTCTTTCTGCGAAGAAACCAGGGAAGTCAGCCAAAGGATGTATGGATGTATTTATTGACTGGGGTGCAATGTAGCTCAGGAGTTTCAGGATTGACTGCTTACTCCAAAGACCAGAGCTTTGTTTGTGTCCTCTTCCATGACTGTGTCTAATTCACGCCTTGGTTTTGTGCCTCAGTTTCCTTATCATAGGCTTTTGGAGTGTTTTGGGTTGGAAGAGACCTATAAGATCATCAAATGCAGACCTTGATTCAGCCTTTAAAAGACATCTACTCCAACCCTGCTGCAGTCAGCAGGGACATCTTCAACTAGAGCTGGTTGCTCGGAGCCTCATCCAACCTGACCTGGAATGTTTCAAGAGCTGGGGCATCCACCACCTCTCTGGGTAACCTGAGCCAGTGTCTCTCCACTCTCAGTGGAATTTACTTCCTTAGATCTGGCCTAAATCTCCCCTCTGTTAGTTCCCTTGTTCTGTGACAGCTGACCCTGCTAAAACCTCTGTGCCCATCTTTCTTATAGGCCTCTTTGAGTACTGAAAGACTGCAAAAAGGTCTGTCCAGACCCTTCTCTTCTCCAGGCTGAACAACTCCAACTCTATTAGCCTTCTCTCATAGCACAGTTGTTCCATTCTTTGATCATTTTTGTGGCCTCAGAACCCATTCCAGGGATTCTAAGACTTTCTTGTGCTGAGGACTATCCTGTGCTCCAGGTGACGTCTCGGCAGAGCGGAGCAGAGGGGCAGAATGACTTTCCTCAACCTGTTGGCCATGATGCTTTTGATGCATCCCAGATACAGCTGGCTTTCTGGGCTACAGGCTAAATGAGGTTGATGACATTTGATTTCTTTGGCATGACTAAAGAAAAAGTGCTGGACAATCTGTTACTGCATTGAACCTTCAGTTTTCACATTGGATTAGATGGATGTAACCAAACTGGTGCTACATCCATTCCAGAGACACACAAGTGCATGGTTTTCCTAGGAGGACAGGTTTTGCTCCAGTAACCTAGGCTGACTTGCTGGATGTGTGAGATGTCTCACAGGATTTTCAGTAGCACAGCTGAGAGCTCAGCCTGACTTTCAGTCAGCAGATTGATCACAGATAGGCAAAAATATCTCATGGATAATATGATGACCCTTCTGAAACAGTTTTGGGGGTTTTATTCAGCTCTTATAAAGGTCTAAATAACCAAAGTATGATTTCTCCTTTGGAACTGACAGTATCCAAAATCTAAGCATTTAGGGCAATAAATTCCATCTTTAACTTGGTGTTGTGTTTATTTCACTGCCTACCTGGTAAGAGATCCATAGTGACTGTTTTAGCAGCCAATCAAAGGTTCATTGGTTTGTTTTTTGCCCTTGTTTTGTTCTGTTTTGTTTGTTTTGGTTTTTTAATCAACTTTTTTTCCCTCCTCAAAAGGTGAAATCTTTTCCATGTCCCTTTTTTCCTGGGAATCACCCACTTATTAACCCAACCCTGAGATCCTGCAGAAGTGGTGACTCTAACACACTGACTGCAGCAAAATGATTGTCCAATTTTTATTTGTTTGATTTTTTTCTTCTGTCCCAAACTCTTGTGCAGAGACAAAGTGTTTGAAAGGAGCTCTGGGGCAGCCTTTGGCTGGAAATGAAAATTGCTTTTGGGAATCCCACAAAAAGGATTAACTTTGACTTCATCTCTGGTTCATTCTCCAAATTAATAATCAATCTGCCAGCTGGATGCATGCCAAGCACTTGCAGGACCTGCCTGGTTAGTGTGTGTGGGGGGGTGGCCCATGTGAAACAAGTCTCAGAGAACTACAGAATCATTGAGGTTGGAAGAAACCTCTGGAGATTGTATTTTTTGAGTCTCAAATATACATCCCTGTTTTTAAAACCTCTTGATCCATGCCTCAGCAAAGCTTCTCCATTTGTGCAAATTTCTATTCAGAACAGCATTTCTGTTTGGGAAGGTCTTTAAGCATGTGCTTATCTCCTATTTAAATCTACAAGACAGTGCTTAATTGCTTTTTCCCATCAAGTGCTCAAATAATGTTCATAGTCATGTTGTAACATATGGTGCAACATTTTTTTGCTGCGGAACATCATTGGAATTACACTGGAGATAAATCTGACCGGAGACATTAGAGACAGAACCAACTTGTCAGCTTTCCTGCTAACCCTTCCAGTACAATGTTTTTTACGCCAATCTGGTTTGGGGATTACCACAATTCCTCTTTGACTGGCTTGTAATCAGTCTGACTACATTGTTCTCTAATATTCAACCCACGTTTTTCCCTTTAGTAGAATTCTTTTCTTCCCTCTCCTCTTGAGACCACCTGGAAATTAGTCTACTTCCTTCTTAGTGTACCTGGATTCAATATTTGTGAATATCTCAAATTCTGCCTTTTTTTTTTCCTCTTACTGCTGTGATCATGAGTTTTCCATCACAAAAGCAGTGTATTTTTCTGCAGTATCTAAGGTTTTGTTGAGAAGACAAAGGTTCAGAATGAAACCTGTACATGCAGACATTCACACAGACACACCCCAAGCAGACAACAAGCTCACCATGGCCCATCCAGTACTTGAAGGGGGCCTACAAGAAGGATGGAGAGAAACTGTTTACAAAGGCCTGTAGTGATGAGACGAGGGGCAATGGTCTGAAATTAGAGAAGAGTAGACTTAGATTGGATGTTAGAAACAAGTTCTTTACCACATGGGTAGTGGAACACTGGAACAGGTTCCCCGGGGATATAGTTGAGGCCCCATCCCTGGAGGTAGTGAGTGAGGCTCAACAAGACTTTGGGCAACCTGACCTAGTTGAGGATGCCTCTGCTGACTGCAGAGGGGGTTAAACTAGATGACCTTTGGAAGTCCCTTCCAGCCCAAGCCATTTTGTGATTCTATGATTCTGTGATTCACTCGACCCAACTCCAAGCCACATCCCAAACATGTGGAGAGATGTTCATATCACAGGGACTGCAGGTCAAAGAGAACAGGTGATAAAACAGATTTGCAAAGAGGAAGACTGAGAGAAGATTTATTCTTCTGAGGAACTTTAAACCACAGGAATGGACATGCTCTTTGGAACACCAAGCATTTGAATATTCTGAGTAGTTTAATAACTGGTAGTAACCAATTAATAATCACTTGTAGTGATGAGGTCCAGATTTTCATTTTGTATCAAATTGCATAGTTGGACTTAATCTGAGGTGATTTACAGCAAGTTCCTGACTCAGCACATCCCACAGCACCCATCCTTTATGTGATTTATAACAGCTTTTAAAGTAAAAATTGGATGGCTTTGATCCAATTGACTTCTTTGAATCCAATGGGATAAATAAGCAGGCAGCAGACCGTGCCTTGGAATAGCAAAGGGTGGTTATTATAATTATTAATTATTTCTTTTTTGCCTAGATATCACTTTGTGCTCTTTCTGTATATGCACCTAGAAATGGCTATCGAATCAGTCCAGGTCTTTCTTTGGTCTTGAACAGACTTTATTCTGATATGACATTTACTGCTCTTATGTCAGCTTTTCTACCATGATGGTGTGAGTCCAGGAGCAGCATCTATGAAGGAAATTATTCAGTCTTGCTCTTGGGGAGGAACAATGCCCTGTGCCAGTACAGGTTAGGAGGCGACCTGCTGGAAAGTAGTTCTGCAGAAAAGGACCTGGGAGTGCTGGTGGATGAATTCATCATGAGCCAGCGGTGTGCTCTTATGGCTAGGAAGGTGTAAATGTCTCTTGGGGTGCACTATGAGGGTGCACTGGCCAGCAGGTTGAAGGAGGTTGTGTCCCCCCTCTACTCTGCCCTAGTGCCACCACATCTGGAGTCCTGGGTCCAGTTGTGGGTTCCCTGGTTAAAGAGAGACAGGGAGAGTGTCCAGTGGTGGCTGCAGAGATGCTGAGGTGAGATCTCTGTGAGGAGGAAAGGCTGAGAGCCCTGGGGCTGTTTAGCCTGGAGAAGAGCAGACTGAGAGGGGATTGGCTCAATGCTCAGCAAGAGCTAAAGGGTGGGAGGCAGGAGGATGGGTCCAGACTCTTCAGTGGTGGCCAGTGACAGGACAAGGAGCAATGGGCACAAACTGGAACACAGGAAATTCCACCTGAACATGAGGAAAAGCTTTCTTCCTTTGAGAGTGATGAAACAGTGGAACAGTCTGCTCAGAGAGGTTGTGGAGTCTCCTTCTCTGGAGAGGTTCCAGACTCAGCTGCATGTGATCCTGTACACCTTGGTGGATCTGTTTTAGCAGGGAGGTTGGGCTAGTTGATCCCTAGAGGTCCTTCCAATCCCTAATATCCTGCGATTCTGTGATCTAAGGAGTGTATTTATTTTCTGATCCCTTCCCTGGGGGTTCCTGGTTTGGTCAGCTTTCTGATCTCTTTTTGTTGCCTTTTTGTGTGTTGTTTTTTTTTTTCCCCTTTTCTTTTGGATGAATCTTTCTGTTAACACAGCTCACATCTGTCCTGGTCTACTCTGAAAGCTAGTAAACGAGTAAGGCTGATCTTGGGGACTGAAGGTAGCATTAAGACAATTGCATTCACACATCAAGAAAACTTAGATTGCTTGAGGGCAGGGGTTGTATGTATGTGTCAATGTACAGAGAGCTGATACTTTAAGAATAATAGATTCAAGCATGTGTGTCATGAAATCTTGCTTTAACCAGAAAAAGTAAAGGATAATAAGGAGTCCTTTTAAGAGCACTTCTCTAGACACCTTCAAAGCCATAAGTGAAAAAAATCACTACAGCACTGAAAAAATGCTCCAACTAAACAAAACCAAACCAACCAACCAACAAAAAAAAAGCAAATCCAGTATCTCAACAACAGCCTGGTTTTCAAGGGAAAGTAAAAACTGTTGCAGAGATAGAGACCAAGCATAAATTGATAGCAACCAATGTGCCCTTGTGGCCAAGAAGGCCAATGGTATCCTGCAGTTCATTACAAAAAGTGTAGCCAGCAGATCAAGGGAAGTTCTTTTCATGATTTACTCTGCTGTGATGAGTCCATATCTGGAGTGTTGTATCCTGTTCCAGGCTCCTCATTTCAAGAGGGACTGGGATCTACAAGAAAGTGGCCAACAGAGAGCTATAATGATGATTAAGGAACTGGAAGATCTATCTGATGAGGAAAGGCTGAGAAACTTGGGACTGTTTAGCCTGGAGAAGCCTGAGAGGAGATCTTATTAATGTTTACAAATATCTGAAGGATAGGTGTGAAGAAGAAGGTGTCAGTCTTTTTTCGGTGGTGTCTTGTAACAGGACACGGGGCAATGAATACAAAATGGAACACAGGAAGCTCCATCTCAACATGAGGAAAAACTTCTGTGCTTTAAGGATAATGGAGCACTGGAACAGGCTGCCCGGAGAGGTTGTGGAATCTCCTTCTCTGGAGACTTTCAAGACTTGTCTGGTTGTGTTCCTGTGTGGCCTGCCCCAGGTGCTCCTGCTTTGGCAGGGGTTTGGACTCAATGATCTTCAGAGGTCACTTCCAACCCCTACCATTCTGTGAGTCTATGAATGCAAATTAAAAGCTTGGAAAAGATAAGAGGGAAGGAAAAAAAAAAAAAGGTACAAGTTTTATTGTTCAGGATGGTTCAAAAGTATAAAAAAGGCAAATTTAGAGCCTACTAAAAGCAAAGTGAAGCCCTTAGTGGTATTGGTTTGTGACTAGCTAGAAATGAGGGATGTATTTATAGTAATGCAGAAATCCCAATAAAGGCCTGTGTTCTGTAGTTGGAAGAGAGCCTTGTTACTTCATCCACATCCCAGGCTAATGAAATACTTTCCATTACACCTGCAGCTAGAAAACATGCTATGCAGCATCTCATAAAGTAAGATGTTTTTAGGAGAAGCAAGATGGAGCAATTTTGAATGCAAGCAATTGAAAAGAGCAGGAGAAGGCTAATTGGGTATCACCGCTCTTTGGTAAAAGAGTCCTGGCAGACAACAGGATGACCATGAGCCAGCAGTGTGCCCTCACAACCAAGAGAACCAATGGTATCCTGGGATGCATTAAGAGGAGTATGGCCAGTAGGCTGAGGGAAGTTCTCCTCCCCCTCTACACTGCACTGGTGAGGCCTCACTTGGAGTACTGTGTCCAGTTCTGGGCACCCCATCTCAAGAAAGACAACTATTGGAAAGAGTCCACCGCAGGGCTACTAAGGTGACTGGGGACTGGAACATTTCTGATATGAGGAAAGGCTGAGAGAGCTGGGTCTGTTTAACTTGGAGAAGAGGAGGCTGAAGGGCAATCTTGTTAATGCTCACAAATACCTAAGAGGTGAGTGTCAGGAAGATGTGGCCAAATTCTTCTCAGTGGCCGCCAAGTGACAGGACAAGAGGTAATGGGCATAAACATGAACACAGAAGATTCTGTCTAACATGAGAAGGAACTTCTTTACTTTGAGGGTGGAAGAGCACTGAAACAAGGTACCCAGAGAGGTGGTAGAGTCTCCATCTCTGGAGATCTTCAAAGCCTGCCTGAAAGTGTTCCCATGTGATCTGCTTGAGGTGATCCCTCTCTGCAGGGGGATGTGATCTCCCTTTGAACCCCTACCATTTTCTGATTCTATTACTCTGTGAAGCATGGAAATGTTCCCAAAACCTGGAGAGAGGAGACTGTCTGTTAGCACCACAGCAGAGCTGCCTGCCTCGCATCTGTCCTAGGCACAATAATGCAACATCTAATACAGGATCCAAAAAATCAGGGGCTTGTGGGTAATCTGATGATGATAATTGAATAATGGCATATTCATTAAAACAGAGAAATTAATAGCAATCAAGTTATGGAAAACAGATTTTGTGAAGCGAAATGAACACTGCTTATGAGAATGAAGGGCTGGTTGGTAGAGTCTAAGTGCTTAGCACTATTTGTACACATCATAAATGAGGCATTTGTCCCAGTGACAGTGAATCATAAAATTGTTTTGGTTGGAAAAGACCTTCAAGATTATCAAGTCCAACCACTACCTAACTCAGCTAAGTCTCGTGCTAAGCCAGGTCCCTCAGCACCATGTTGCTCTGTCTTTTGAACACCTCCAGGGATGGAAATTTAACCACCTCTCTGGGGAACCTATTCCAGTATTCAAGAACCCTTTCAGAGAAGAAGTTTTTTAGTATCCAACCTAAACTTTCTCTAGTGCAACTTGAGGCCATTTCCTCTTGTCCTATCACTTGTTACTAGGGAGAAGATATCAACACCCACCTGGCTCCAACCTCCTGTCAGAGAGCTGTAGAGAGTGAGATCTCATTTTGTCCAGGCTAAAACACCACCATTTCCCTCAGCTGCTCCTCACAAGACCTGTTCTCCAGACCCTTTACCAGCTTCATCACCCTTCTCTGGACACACTTTGACAGATTAATATCCTTTTTGTAGTAAGAGGACCAAAACTGAACTGAATAAAGAGCATTACTGGCTAGTACAGTTCTTGGATATATAGACAGTACATACTGGAGAGTGTAGAATTTGTATTCCTTTTGAGATTGGCTTTGGATGTCTCAGACTCATCCATGAAAAGTTTTCCATGCAAAAAGCGCCTGGACCTCAGAGCCCCAAGGAAATAATGTGAGTGAGCTCAGTGAAGAGCTATCCAGGGAACATTAGGGAAGAAATTCTTTACTGTGGAGCTGGTGGAACAGGTTGCTCAGGGAGGTGGTGGAGGCTCTGTTCCTGGAGACATTCAAGGTCAGGCTTGATGGGGCTGTAAGCAACTTGATCTAGTTGGGTATGTCCCGGCTTACTGCAGAGGGGTTTGACTAAAAGCCCCTTCCAACCCAGTGCATTCTATAATTTTGTGATTCTAAGATATGTCCTAACAGCTGGAGGCACATGCAGTAGGACCCAGACACTGGGGATGAGCACTAGAAAATAAAGTATTTCATGTGTTACTGACAATTTCTACAGTAAAATCAATTTGGCTTCTTTTTTTTTCCCTATGAGATGTGTTTAATCCAAAACAATGACAATTTAGGAAGGCCCAGCATCACGTGTTAAATTTGATCCCAGTAGATAACAACAATGGAATCAAGAGCAGGTGTTGATATTCTGGTATCCTGTTGTTACCCAGCCTGTTCTCTTTCATGCACAGTATTTAGGGAGGTGGAAGGAGGTCTCATTGTGTGAGGAACAGGTCAGTGTGTGCATGGAGTCCAGATCTGCAAAAAAGCATCTCTGCAACTCAAGGCAGGTCTGCTAGAGTCAGCAATAAAGGCCATCTGTGATATACCTAAGGCTGCTGAGCAGCTTGTCTCCATCTGGAGTTGCCCTGAGCTTGCTGCTGGCATTCTTGCCTAAGTGCCCTCCTCTGAGGATGGTCAGATGTGGAGAAGGGACATGTTACACCCATGTACTCCAGTGAAGGCATATGACCCTTTTGCTGTGCCTCCACATCCTTTCTCTAGGCTCCAGTGAAAGGCCCAAGTGAACAGCATGGTTCCTGACCTTCTGCCCATCCACTGCATTTCTGCACTTACTCCCTTCATTTGCACCGCTACTTGACCATGTTTCAGGAGAGTGGTTTGGACGTGGCACAGAGGCAGTGGGTGGAAAATGACTGTCCTTTTCAGGTAGTCACTGTACTCCAGAATGTGAGGCAGAGCATGACATTCCCCTTTTCCCTGACTTAGCCCTTAGTGCTCACATGGAGATGGGGCTGCCAGAACTGCTTCTAGTGAAACAATCCCACCTGTGGAATGAAGGACAACTTCACATATTCCTTTTCCCACATGTGACTGCTTCCTCACTCTGCTACTCTACCCAAGCGTGAAAGGATGCCATGAAAAAGCAGGGACTCTGTCCCTTCAATCTCTTGAGGTCCCTATGATCATGAGGCAGGGACATCCCTGCCATTCCCAGAGCTCTGAGGATGTGGAGGAGGTCTGAAGGGGAATTTGTCATGACCTATGGAGATCCTGGACCCAGAGAGCAGGGGCAAAGGGAACAAGGGGATGTGGAAGGCACAACTGGAGGGGTAGGGAGGGGCAGATGGTGCCTGTGGAGTAATTTGAAGGAGTCAGGGGTTGAAGAGGGTGTGAAGAGGGAAGATAATCACTCCTATGTGGCTGAGGAAGGTCTGTATGGGGAAAGATGGACAAGATGAAGGGAACACATCTCTGTGGAGTGAGGGACAGGGATACGGGGGAAGCAAGTTGTCTATGGAACAGGTCTATCTGGTTATCCATCCACAGATGGAATATGTGGGACAGGATACTTGAGTTGTGTAGGACAGGGCTATTCATGATAGTGTAGGTGTCAAGGGGCTATAGGGTTATGTGTCTGCACAGTGGGCATGTGGGACAAGGCCATTCCATTATACAACCATATACAGGACAGGGCTGTAGGGTTATGTACTCATATATGGGATATGTGGGAGAGCTATTGAAGGAGGTGTCACTATATAAGGTGTATGTCACAGGAATACAGGGTTATGCATCCATATACCTGTACATGGGACAAGGCTGGATGGTTAGACATGGGATATGTGGGTTATAAGATTAGGGAGGTAATATATGGGGAGAGTGAGAAGGACAGTCTGGGGGTGGGTTGGGAGGGTGTAGAGGGGAACGTTTACATGGATGGGGGGATGCGATAGAGTAGTCAGAGAGGGGGTGGGCCAGGATCAGGACCAGGACCAGGACCAGGGTCAGAATCAGGACCAGGACCAGAACTTGAATCAGAACCAGGACCAGGATTAGGATAAGGATTAGGACCAGGACCAGGACTAGGAGTAGGTGATGCGGGTCGAGTGTTGGGGGTGGTATGAGGATTCTAGTGAGGATGGGAGGCAGCTGTGAGGAGCGGAGACGGGGGGGGCGACATACGATGCCCTCTCCCCGCCCGCCCTGACGGTCGCTCTCCCTCTCTCTCCTCGTTCCACCGCCCCGTCCCTCCCTCCCTCCAGCAGAGCCTCCGCCTCCGCCTCTCCGCCCGGCTCCTGGTCCTGGCGCGGCTGCCGAACGGTCCCGCTCGACGCCTCCCGGACGAAGTGCCTGTGTGACCGGCTCTCCGCCTTCGCCATCTTAGCCCAGCTCAATCCCGACATGGTGAGTCCCGCCGGCGGCGACGCGGAGGGAGGAGCAGAGGGAATGGATTTGGTGGGGGACACACACACGGGGGGGGGGGGGGGGGGGGGGGGGGGAGACGGGGAAGGGGACACGACAACGGGACACAAAAAAAGAAAGAGAAGGGAAGCGGGGGAACGCGACCGGGATGGAGTGGAGCATTCTCAGCGTGAGGCTTTTGGGTACCGCGGAGAAGCGGGGGGGGGGGGACAGACCCCAGCCCTGCTGCAGTCTGGTGCCGCCGGGTTCGTAGTGACACAGCGGGAGGGTTTGCATCACCTTCTCCCCCCTCACACCCCATCCCCATTCCCCGCCGCCCTTCCTCTCCCCTTTCCTGACACCGCAGCTTTGGACTGGGAGGTGGTAGAGGACACCCCTCACGACATACTGGGGGCTGCTTTTTCACTGCTTCCTCCCATTCCTCCTGCGCTGTGCCTTTCAATTGGGATGTCGCTAAACGTAGGGGGGTGGCCAATCCCCGCCGGGCGTGTTCATTCTCGTGGGCTCCCCACGCAGGGAATCTTTGCACGTGTCTTATTATTTTTGGGGTGGGGGGGAAGCGCCGCTTGCCGCTCCTATCCCCATCACTGCATCTCGCTCGTCTGCCTGCTCCGGGGTGCTTCTTCCTGCTCCACGCTTTTGGGGACGGATAAGTGAGTCTCCACTCCAGACTGGGGAGGGCAATAGTTGTGAAGTTTTGGCTGCTGTCAGTGACACAAAGCCGGTGGCCTGTCTTGGATGGAGCCTGCCGGGGAAAAAAAAGTATGAGATTCCTAGAAATGGCCAGCAAACAACTCTACCCTGAGTCTGGGAGAGGGCTGGGAGCTAGGGCACCAAAGAGGATGCCGAGGTGGTCAAAAAGGGGCTTTGCAGACTTCTGCTTTCCACCTTGTGGTTTTCTTTGGGTTTATTTTTTTTTAAGTAGTTCATCCCTTTTTTGGACAGTTCCTGGGTTTGTAGAGCGAAGCCACCCACCTCCCTTCCACCCAGCTCTTCTCTGTCTTCCCGGGCACTGGGAGTTACTGGGCCCTTGCAATTATTTACTAATTATGCCTTGCTTGCTAAATACTGGCTTAATTCAGTGAAAGGGGAGGGGAAAGGAAGAAAGGAAGGGTGATGATGGTAAAAGGAGGGGGGGGATCACATTTTCCAAGATGAAGGTTTGGTTTATTATTAGAAACACTAATGTATTTGGTCCACTAGTTACCATGGAAACAACATCTGCACTGAAGTGGTTTTAAAGACACAGTGTTGGTTGTGTTTGCCCAGGCCTTGTGAAGGCCCAGCCACCACAGTGTCATGAAATGGGCTCTGAGGTGTTGGGTAGGGTTGCCTCTTTGGTCCTCTTGAGAGAGGCACCAAGCTTCTGGTCTTCGTAGAAATGTATTGGTCGAAGGGTGCTTGAAGGTAGGATTAGGACTGGGTTCCTTCTTAGAACGGGCCTGGAAGGAGCTGGCTGTGTTGATGCTGATGCCCCTGCACCCATCTACTTCTATGAGTTGTTATTTCCTTGTTTTCTCACTGGACAGGTTAGGGTCTGCAGGAAGTGAAGCAGGCAGAGAGGCAGCCTACTGGAGTAGTGTTTTCCAGGAGTGGTACCCAGATTTCTTGAGGTGGACAGGCTGAACTCAGGTGAACTAGTCAGGATCCATCTTATGCAGCTCTATACCTGCTCTGTGAGCCTGCAGAGCTGTGTCCTGCCAGCAGCAAAGCTTCACATTCAGCCCAAGCTACAGCAGTTTAAATGCATGGCTCCAGATGTTGCGATAGTCATGGTGATGATTAATGGGTGAGCCTGGTCTGATGTGGGACAGGCATCTTGCAGGTGTTGCAGGCAGCCCAGTCCTGACAAAGTTTAGGCAGGTTGCACGGTTTGAGATGATAAACTGTGGTTTCTGCTGCATAGATACTTCTAAGGCAAAGCCTGAAATGAATCCAGCCCAGGTGTGCAGCTGAGCTGCCAATGAAGGTCCTTTACTCATCCTTCTGAAGGAGGATAGAGGACCAGACAGTTGGAAAGAGAGAAAGGAGGTTTGATCTTGGCTACAGCAGGAGTTTCTCTAACTGAGACTTTATGTTCACAGTGCTTGATATCACTTAACTAGGCAGCTAAGGAAAAAAAAATGGTTAACTTGATGTGGCCAGATGCTGCTACTTCCCCAGCTGTAGGCGTTGGAGTGTTACCTGGACAACACAGGGTTGGTGAAAGCCCTTTATCATCCATGCAAGTATTTTTTTCATCTGAGAGTGGGCTTGGCTGCAGGAGGATGCAGCTTCTTTCCCCTAGGCGTGTTTTATTATATCTGCAACTAACCTCTCAGTTAGTCCTTTGGGGGTTTAGGCCTAAAATTGTTTCCTTCATCTTCTTTCCAACTCCACTGGCTGATGAGTTCACAACTCATTATTTTCCCCAGCCTAGAGTCAACTTAGGAGCATCAGGATGAATTCATTAGCCATAGTTGGGGGAGAGATGGGGCTTGGCTATCTCTGGAGCCCCCCTCCCACTAAACAAAGACCAGAATTTGTTGATGCTTTAATGCTGTGGATCATTACTCATGCAGATTATCATGGTACCACCCTTAGTTTCTTGAACAAGTATAATTCTGAACAAGTCCATGTTGCTTCCCTTCCCCAGAGGTGGCATCTTGTCATCATTGGTGTCTGTGGTGGTGACATTTTTAGTGCAGTTTTTCATGTGCCTTTGGAGCTCTCAGGACAAGAAGCTCTGTCCGCCTGTGTCATTAATATTATTTATTGCTATAAATCTCCCTTCTGGAGTCTCTGGCCTTGGCAGTTTGAAATATTTGCTACCCTGGTATGGGCAGAGCTTCTTTGCAGTGAAAAAGAACCAGGAAGAGCTTATGACTTTTGCTGCCCTGGCGGCTGATTGGGACTTGCCAAGGACAGAATTTCTCCAGGCTGGTACCTGGATGTTGCTCATGAGGTGGGGAAATGAAGCAGTTTTCCTTGAAATGATGCTAAGGGTTGAAAGTGCTGTGTTCTGAATTGAATTTTGAGACAGACATCTTAAACTATGATAGATCTGTTCAGATCCAGCTTAAAAGCTCAAGCTGGAATTTGTTTCTTTCTCTGCATCCCATTTTCTGTGGACTTTGCTTTTTCAACTTTGCTGAAACAGCCTCATGCCCTGGTTCAGCATGATTGCAGCTTGACCATCATAAAAGATTAAAACCTCTTAAATTAAGGAACATAGACAAGCTTTTTGACTCTGTCTTTTTGGTTTGGTTTCATACCATTTCTAGCTTGGTAGGGCAATGATGTTGATATGCTCTCCTGCTACGCCTGCTGTCAGGAAATAAAGGCAAAAGAGAAATGCAGAGCCATGTGTTCAAATTACACCTTTGCAAACCATGGTCAGGCTGAGTAAGAGTCTTGTGTTGCTGCTTGTTCAACATTTCTTGGCAGTCCTGGCAGTTTTTGAAGGTGGGAAGGAAAGAGAGCAGAAGCCTGAGGATGCCCAGGAAAGCCTTTCACTCTTTGGGTGCCTTATTAGAGTTTGACTTGTGTTGTTAAACTTGTTGTGTTGTACCAGCTCTTGATTGGGCTTTATAAATTCAATCAAGCTTTGAAGATTTGTTCTTACAGCACTTAGGACCATAGTAACTGTACAAACCTACTTTTTCTCTCTCTCTCTCCCCCTCATCTGCAGTTAGAATACTGTTCAGAATTAGGCATCTGAGTTCTGACCTCTCTTCTAATATTAGTGAAGTCTGAAAGGTTCTGCAAGAGCTTGTGTAGATGCTTAGTTTGTTATGTCCGTGCTGAATTGGTAGAACATCTCATCTCCACAGTGGTGTTTACTGGCAGGCAAGCCATTAGCTAGAAGCATTGTGCAGCACCTGTGGGGTGTCTCACAGCAAGCCATAGAGCTGACTTGGAAGCTTTCTGGCAAATCAGTGAGTACACACAGTGAGCAGTCATAACCCCATGGATATTGCAAGCAGCTTTTTTAATTGTTGGAACTAAGATAACCTTTAAGGTCCCTTCCAGCCCAAACCGTTCCATGATGTTATAATTCCCAGTGTTGTATGTTCAGCAAAGAAGGAGAAATCCTTTTTATCCTGGAGAAATAATGAAGCATGGAAAGTAGACTTTCAGTGCACATCTGGGATGCGTAGGCTGTGGGAAAGGAATCAACATGCAGGTCTGGTGTGAGCTTGCTGTACCTTGAAGATCTTACGTCTGAAAACATTGTCCCATGCTATGGGAGGTTTGTGTACTTCTTGGAGAGTGTGCAGACACAAGGTGGATTATTTTAAGGTCTCAAAGCTCCATAGGACCTTTCTTGCACAGGCAGTAGATCAAGGTTTTACAGCAGCACACTTTTCCCCTGGAAAAAAAATGTTGATGTTATTGAATTAAAATATTTGGTAAGAGTATAACAGTTCTGACAACATCTTGATGGAAAATTGTAGCTGTATTTCACTTAAATATCAAAATAACCAAATTGCCTGGATTGAAAAAGACCTTTAAGATCATTGAGGCCAATCATTAACCTAGCACTGACAAGTCCTTGACTGAAGACCAGAGTAAGACTGGAGTACTTTATTTGTAGATGAATGTTTTAACATTTATATTCTACCATCGCTTATCACGTGATATTTGGAGTCTGGATAGGAAGAAAGCCTCCTGCATATCTTGAGAACTTGTTTTCAGGTTTTGTTCAGAAAGATGCTGCTTGTCCTGTGAAGTTAACCTTTTGATTTCAAAATTGGACTTTTCTGCTGAAGGGAAGTGTTCTGTTTTGCCCATCTCAAAGCCTTAAGGCATCAGTCTGGAGAGGGGTCTAGGGAAGAGTTTATTAGAGTGGTGTGTCTGAGTCTGTTGTCTAAGCAGAGCTGTTTCTGTGCCTGTGAGGGAAATTATGACCTTGTGCTCATCACTTCTTTGTTTTCAGTTTCCCTTTCTCCAGCTGCAGCACCCTTGCAGGTGACATCCCAGGCCGTGTGCATCTCTATTTGCACAGTGCCCCAAGCCTGAAGGGTGCTACAGAAAGCCCCAGGTGCTGTCGTTTTCCTGACAGAGCACTAGGAGACTCTGCAAGGGCTGTGCCAGGGTGAGCATTGCTGAGCTGAGAACATTTGGGCTTTTCAGGTCCAAATCCTCTGAAAACCTCCTGCGCTTGTGCTGTTGGCACCTCTCCCTGCAATCAGCCTGCCCTCTCTGGGATGCTGCTGTGTGTAGAGTGTCTCTCAGGAGCTGATTGTGCCTCTTGCTGTGGAGCCCTTGAACTGGAAATGTTTCCTAAGATTTCCTGGGGATTTGTGCTGTTATCTCTGGACTCGTCCTGCATATGGAGAGGCTGAAGTGAGAGTCAGGGAGGGACACTCCAGCTGGACTCCCGATCATCTCAGGAGAGCTTTCTATTGAGATTAGGGGAGGTTATGGTGTGAGTACTTTTGGGGATTTCTGTGTTTTGCCCATCTCCTGCTCCACAGCAGGAGCAGCTGCAGTGTTTTCTCAGGGGTGCCTTTCCCTGAGGTCTGTGGCAGCCTGTAGGAGCAGGCTGTGATTCCGCAAAGCACAGGCTTGTCTTTGCTTTGCTCAGCAGGGATGCTCTTTTCAATAAACCCATATAGTCCCCCTGAGTTTCAGCAGGCATTGATAGCATGGAGAAGACAGGGTATGAACCAGCTGGGCAGACAGCTGCCCCCTCCCACTCTCTTTCATAATATGATTAGAAAGTAGAAAGGACCTGTGATGCTCTTAGGTGGCCAAATGGGCCAACTCACAGACTAGCTTGATCTTAGAAGTACTGCATTATTTTTTATATGTGACTTCTTCAAGTGGCATTATCTTGGAGGTGTTTTCCAGCCAACATGATTGTTTGATTCCATGATTTCAAGATTCTGTGACTCTAAGCAGAGGGATCTGAATTGTGACTCTGTTTCATCACAGAGTCATAGATCATAGAATTGTTTTGGTTGGAAAAGAGCTCTAAGTTCATCCAGTCCAACTGTCAACCTAATGCCACCATGGCCAACTAAACCATGTCCTGAAGTGCTGTGTGCACACATTTCTTGAGCACCTCCAGAGATGGTGACTTCACCATCTCCCTGCGCAACCTGTTCCTATCGTGAGTTTGGACTAAACCTCACCTGAGTTTGGAGAGGACTCAGAGTCAACATGCAGATGATTTCTGTTGAGTTTTTAGAGGAAGGTGATTACTGATAAAGCTTGTGATGCTTTCCAGGTGCCAGGATGTAGGGGAGCCCTGGGTTGGTTATATCTAAAAAGAGATCCTATCATCAAATAAGTGATTCATAATAAATGAACATATCTAGGCAAGAAATAAGAGACAAGTGTGATAGGAAATCCCTTTCAGTTCTGTGTTTCTAGGAGAGACAACACTTGAGTTTCTTAAAAGACGACAGGTAGCACACAAGGTAATAATGGGAGGATTTGGCTCAGCATAATAAGCAGTGATCCAGCATCCCACCTCCTTCCTGGCTGTCTGCAGATCCAGCGGGTAGCTCAGGAGATATTACCAGCTGACAGATTTCTTCTGCTGAGTTTCTGCTCCATGCTTGTGGATTCACTCAGGTCTTTAACTCATGACAAAACTCCAGGCGGTGGGATTGCAGCAGCGTGGGTCTGCAGCTCTCTTCCCCTGCGAGCTGGAGCCAGCCAGCTCCGCACAGCCCTGGCAGTGACTCTTCTGCAGGCAAATGCTGCATCACCCTGTATCTCTTCATCTGAAAGGGGACGTGGGAGAAGAACATAATCAAGTGGCTGGGAGCTTAAAACCGTTGTGAGATTCAGTGCTTCAGCGTGAGTAATACCAAACCAAATTCACCCTTCAGTGTAAAGGCAACAGCAGCACTGGCATTAACCAAGTGACCCCAGGAGCAGAGCAGGGCTGAGGTTAGTCCCCTTCTCTTCAGCCGAAATTAAAGGCTCGCCGCACGTGTCTGGGATGCTGCGTGTCCAAGTGTTCCTGAGGGGTTTGGTGCTTATTTTGAGCTGCAGTGCTTAATGGCTTGTTGCCATGAAGGCAGCTTAGCAAGTGTGACAGCTGACCTATTACCCAGCCACAGCTTACTGCTCTGTTAAAGGAGGTGTGGATTTAAGCCAGGACACCGGAGTCTTCCCAATTCCCACTTTCCCCTTTCCTAACAACTTGGGAAGCAGCTCTCAGACTCAATGCATGCAGATTTGAGCTACTAAGGTCCAGAAATGTGAAGAAAGGGGGTGAGTGGTACCTCTCTGAGATGCTCTTGCTGTGTGTTCAAGCAGGATGACTGGTATGGTATATGAGCGTGGGAGTCTGTGATTATGCATGTGGGAGAAGATGATGTGTCAGAGACATTTGGTGTTGTAGCTCCATACGGCTGGTGAGCAGAGGTGAGATGGTGTGACTCTTTTTCTCAAGGAAAAAGGACTGAAAGGAAAGAGGGATAATAGTGTTCAGATGGATAGAAGGTAGCTGTGGAAAGGGAGTGATCTGCTTTCTGTGTCTGCTGAGGACTGGATCCAGGTTGCAGTGTGACATATTTAATTTAGGCACAAGGGAAAACCTTCCAGTTGCAGGGATAATTTACAGGCTGCCCAGGAAAGTGGTTGAACTCACCATTCCTGGATATATTTAAAAGCCATCTGGATAAGGTGCTCAAAGATATGGTGTAGCTGTGGCCCCGGTAGAGTTAGATAACAGTTGGACTTGATGATCTTGAAAGTCTTTTTCAACCACAGTGATTCTGTGATTTTTTGTGATTCTGTGATAGTGAAGCACTGTGAGCCTTCAGTGAAGGTTTTCTTGAGGAAGCTGGGGTTAGTTTTGGTGGCTTTGAGGCAGTCAAATGGGTGAGCTGAGCTCGTCAGGTCTTTTCCAACACTCTTGTCTGTAATTTTGTATATTGGATCCCCTTTGTGCCTGCTTCTTGCTATGCAACTGTAGCAGAGGTGTGGTGTTGATGGATGGCGTAGTAGCAGGATGGAGCAGGTGGGGAAGCACTGGTGAGTTTTGGTTTTCCACAATTGGAAATACCACTTTGCCTGCTTTCCATATTCAGCTGGAGCTGTTGATCCATTGATAGTTTGTGTTTATAACGTGTTATTTGGACTATCACATCACCCAGGAGGCTTTAGCTGTGGAGAACAAGTTCAACCTGTCCTGAAATTGTGCCAGAGAAGGTTCAGATTGGCTATTAAGAACAGTTTCTTTTTCCAGGCATCGGAATAGGCTACCCAGGGAGGTGGTGGAGTCACCGTCCCTGGAGGTGTTTAAGAAACATGTGGTACATGGTTCAGGACATGATTTAATGGCCAGGGTGGCCTTAGGTTGATGGTTGGACTCGGTGACATTAGGGGTCTTTTCCAACCAAAACAATTCCATGATTCTGTGAATACTGAAGAAGCCACAGAGCCATCCCAACCCAAGATAAGTGAAATACAGCTGAAATTTCCAGCTGAAGTAGAAGGATGCTTGGGTAGAGGCGGGTGCGGGGGCACATGTAAACAGTGCGAGGGCATTAGTCATCGCGATCCGCAGTAAGTCGTGGCACATCTGCTGCTGCCAGGCTTGCTTTGTAGGCATTGCACCAAGCAGGGTTTTACAAGAGAAAGTTTAAAACAAGAGCACTGGGTAGCTTTCTAAGTGTTTCTAAGTGTTTTGGGGAGCTTCTTCCAAGGCAGAGGATGGCGTGGGAGACATCACAAAGGTGCTCATTTGAAAATGGTAACAAGTGGGTGATGGAGGCTGGGTTTCATGGGCTCATCAGGGTGGGAGTCAGAGCATTAGTGCTAAATGAGATTATCTTCCTTTTCAAAGCACTTCGAGGGCTAAGCATGTTGTGTTTGAAGAGCCAGTGGAACTGCTGAGCATTACATGTCTTTCTCATACCATTCTGCACTTGTCTTCCTTGAAGGGCCCTTTTTAGCTGCTTCACCACTGAGCCCTGGTATGCCCTGCCTAAAGGCATAGGTTGCTCTTGAACTGCCATGGAGTGAAACGTGAAAATTAAGTTTTTGGTTTTATTTTAATAGCAAATGTCTACCCATTTAAACCGAAATGGAATCAGTTTCTGAAAGGCTTGTGCTCTTCATACTTCTGCTGTCTATGAATATCTGAGTGGACACATCTACTGGCAAAGTTTTGGCACTAATGTCAGTCTTTAAGCAAAAATGTACATTATGCATGGAAAAACATATGTCAGACTTGTAATTATGAGTATTTGAGCTTTAAACGTCCCTTTAAATGTTAGGACTGTGTAATAAGGACACTGGGATTATGCTGTGCCTGATAATGGCTGGTTAAACCCATGTCTGCAGCTCAACTACTCGCTCGCTATCTACCTGTCCTACTAACCAGGAGGATATACAGAATCTATTCAATAAATCTGTGAAAGCAAAATGACTCTGCTCTTTTCCCACAAGCCAGACAATGCTTTCATTTTTCATGACAAATTGTTCTTTTTGCTCTTTTAAATATGACAACCATATCACCAGTCCCCCAGGTGGGGAATATCCTACTACTGGGGCCAGTTTTGATCTTGTTTATATCAACTTGGTACAGTTATAAATCCAGGGGCTGTTACACTTCTATTTCTCAGTCCCTTGGCTGTGAATGAGGGGGGCATCAGAGGCAGAAGCTGATTCCCTGAGTGCCACTTTGAGATCATTGTTCCATGTGGAGGAATTAACACCAGTGACTTCAAAGTAACCAGATTCATGTTACACTGGGTGGGTGGAGCAGGCTGAATCCCATGGGTTCTTTAGATTGCAGCAGGAATAAACCTCTCATAATCATCATAAGAGCATTTGCTAAATGGCTGAAATCCCTTCATCTCCTCGGCAGGGGCAAGGTCTAGCCAATGAGCCCCTGAAAGCTGATAATCATCTGGAGATATCTTTTACTTTAGAGTTGTCGATTCAACCTTATTTTGGGTCAGGAGCCATTCCTAGTGCAGAGATCTTTAGTCACTCCATTTAGGAATGTTTACCTGTGTCATAGAATCACAGAATCATAGAACTGTTAAGGTTGGAAGAGACCTTTGAGATCATCAAGTCCAACCACTTGCTGGACCTCACAATCTTATCACTATTGGTAAGGCTACTAACACTAAACCATGCCCTTCAGCACCACATCCATGTGTCTTTCAAGGTACCTTCAGGGATGGTGACTCCACTCCCTCCTGAGGCATCCTGTTCCAACGCTTGATAACACTTTCTGGGAAGAAATTTCTCCTAATATCCAACCTGAAAGGAGAAGATTCCTCCAGGAGAGGAATCACATTTGCAAGTAGTAATTAAGGGACTGAAACAAAGCATGGCTAAAGAGATATTTTAAGGGTGGCTTTTCTAGCATACATGACTTGTGCTTTGGATAAAGCTTTTTGTTCAGGAGTGGTCTTCAGAGGACAAGGATGCTAGAAGGGGAAAGGGAAGGCATTTATTCTCCATGATGATAGTCAGAAAGTTGATGTGAGCATCTTTGGCAGGAGTCTTCCTCCAGGCTCTGTGACCTTGAGTATTCCCACCCACCCCACAGGGTGGAGTCAGCTTCCCTGGAGGTGTTAACAAAATGTGTAAACATGGTTCTTTGGGATATGGTTTAGTGGGCATGGTAGTGCTGGGTTAGTGGTTGATGAACTTAGAAATCTTTTCCAACCATAATGATTCTATGATTCTATAATTCATTCCTCAGTTGGATATCTCCAAAGGGCAGGATGAGTGGGCATGGGCAAGGCAAGTGTTGCCCATGCTGTGGGGAGAGCTGCTGGCCTGGCATCACTCTCCAGCACACCACTGATAGAGTAAAACAAACAGCAGGCTGGTTTGGAATAATTTGGTGAAATGCTGTCACCTGGCATGGAACCAAAACGCTGCTTAAATCAGGATAAACACAGTCTGGATTCTGCTCTCATTTTCCATTTCCAGTCTGCCATGGAGTTGTTTTATTTTAACTGTGCGTAAATCTTAGCACATTTCCATGCAAGGTGCTCTGCACTGCTGCTGTGAAGCTACTAGAGATGAGGCAGGGTGGATTTGCAAAAAAACCAGTTTGCAAATCACTTATGGACTTGAAATTAATTATCCTTTGTGTGTACACAGAAGGGGCAATCTCAGACAGAAAAGAGCAGTGAAGAAGGCTCCTTTTAAATATCACAGAATCATAGAAGCATTTTGTTTGGAAAAGACCTCTAGGATCATCGAGTCCAACCAAGTTTAAATCTGATGTTATTGGAGCATGTCTGTAATATAAAATAATCATCATCATAGTAGCAAATCACAGAATCACAGAATTGTAGAGGTTAAAAGGGAGCTCTGGAGGTCATCTAGTCCAACCGCCCTGATAAGGCAGGATCACAGCAGGTTGCAAAGGAATGCATCCATGTGGGAGTTTTGGCCTTTCCAGAGAAGGGGACTCCACAGCCTCTCTGGGCGGCTCTAGTAGCTGCAAAGGAAGTATTTTCTGTATGTTTAGGTAGAACATCCCATGTTCCAGTTTGTACCTGTTGTCTTTTGTCCTGTCATTGGACAGCACCAAAAAGAGTCTGGCCCAATACTCTTGCCCTCCCACCCTTTAGTTATTGGTCAGCATTGAGGAGATCCCCTCTCAGTCTGATCTTTTCCAGGATCTCTCAACCTTTCTCCTCACAGAAATGCTTCAGGCCCCTCAGCATCTCTCCAGTAGTCCCATGTCCCTCTCGATCTGGGGAGCCACAGCTGAACTCAGTGCACCAGATATGGCCTCATTAAGAGCGGAGTGTGAAGAGAATCTCCCTCAACCTGCTGGTCATGCTCTTCTTAATGCAGCCCAGGATACCACTGGCCTTTTTGGCCAGATCAGCACACTTCTGGCACACAGTTTATTATTATTATTAGTAGTAGTAATAATAATAATAACAACAGTTCCATAGCAGACCAGACTTCAGCACTATCCTAGAATTGTCCCTACTGTTTAATTGCCATAAAGCTCCTATGCCAACCAACAATGTCCATCTGTGGTGTAGCAGGGATGGCATGGTCCGTGAATGCTTCTCTAGGCAGTATGGACAAAATCTCTCTCTTTAGAACAGAGAGCTTGTATGAATGTGACCATCCCTGGATGTGTTTGAAAGCAGTGTAGATGTGATGCTTACTGTGGTGCCTGTTACACTTGTCTCAGAAGGAAGGAGCATGTATTGTGGAAAATGGTTTTATTTTCTCCTTAATATGCTTCAAAGGGAAAGTCTGGAACAGAGCAAGTGTCATGATATGCCTGAAGAGCAAAGAATTAAAACCCAGTCACTCTATCTGGGCAGCTCACAAAGAGTTAAGCCCAAATCTCTCTCCTCTCTCCCTTCCACACCTCCCTATGTTAATATTGCAGAGAATGAGATGCTGGTGCTTGATTGTTCTGACATAGCCCCAGGAAACCTCTAAGGCATTTACACATAACAGAAATCTAAGTTGAATTAAGCTTTGGAAGAGAGATGGAGGGCAGGATTGTTGTCTTCCATTTCCAAGGGGTCAAAATAGGCTCCTGACAAGTTAAGACCAGCATTTGCAATCTAAAGCAGGTCTTCTCAGAGGACTTTGAAAACATTGCCTTAAATGATGGAGCCACATGTACACAGTTGACCTCTGGGCAAGCTGGGAATAGACCCCAGCTCTCCTCTCTTGTAGGCACTTTGGTCAACATGCTGGTTCCCAAACCATAGCTTGAAGAGAGATGCAAAGTGGCTCATGGCTACTTATCAGAACCTCACTGAGTAGCGACTGCAAAAGCTTGGCCAAGCAAAGTTCAGTGGGAAATGGGAGAGAATAAAGCATAGGGTATTTTAAATAGCATAGTTAAATCCAGTTAATGGGAGATCACAAGTGATATTACTCAGAGTTCATTATTGGAGCCTGTTTTCTTTATCAAAGATCTGATTGAGGAGATTGATCAAGGCATCCTCAGTACATCTACAGATGACACCACATTAGCAAAGTGTGTCCATCTACTTGAGGGTAAGGAAGCTCTACAGAGGGACCTGGACAGACTGGATCAGTGGGCCAAGGCCAGTGGAATGAGTTTCAACAAGGCCAAGTCCCAGGTCCTGCACTTGGGTCACAACACCATGAATGCTCCAGGCTTGGGGCAGAATGGTTGGAAACTGACTAGTGGAAAATGACCTATCAATGTTGGTTGACAGCTGGCTAAACAGCAGCCAACAGTATGCTCAGGTAGCCAAGAAGGCTACCAGCATGCTGGGTTGAATCAGCGAAAGTACAACCAGCAGGACCAGGGAAGTTTCTGTCCATCTGTACTGGGTCCTGGAGAAGCTGCTTCTGGAACGCTGGGTTCGGGTTTGGGTCCTCACTACAAGAAGGATAATTGAGATGCTAAGGTGCATCCAGAGAAGGGCAATGAAGTTGATGAAGAGTCTAGAGAACAAGCCTTGTGAGGAGCACCTGAGGGAACTGGGATTGTTTAGCTTGGAGAGGAGGAGGCTGAGGGAAGTCTTTATTGCTCTCTGCAACTATCTGAAGGAGGCTGCAACAAGGTGAAGCATGATCTCCCAAGTAACAGGTAATTGGACAAGAGGAAATGGCCTCAGGTTGTACCAGGGGAGGTGTAGAAACAATTTCCTCTCCAAAAGAGTTGTCAAGCCCTGGAACAGGCAGCCCAGGGCAGTGATGGAGTCACCATCCCTGGAAAGATTTAAAGGCTGTGTAAATGTGCTGAGGGACAAGATGTAGAGGTTCCATAGTTCTATGATTTTGTAGTGAAAATGTTTGGAAACAGCTGACTGGGTAAGAGAAGAGTGATCTTTAGAGATGATGTGAGCCTGATCCATCCATCATTGATGTCAGGACTGGAAATGATGGCATGACAATACAGTCTGGTAGTTCGAAGAGAGGCATCAAGCTGACCATAGCATTGATGACTGGTAGGTAGACACAGGGTACCATTAATTCTCCTCATTCCCCAACATCCTGGTGGAAATTACCCTGATGTTTCCTATTAACAAGCAAGTGGTTAACAACCACTCCTGTGGCTTGAAAGCATCAGCAAAGTTGTTTAGATTGCCACGTTGAACCTTGAGAGCAGACTCAAGACCGAGTGAAGAGCTGGCAATTATTAATAAATAGTAGCACGTTAAGTTGTCTCTCTGGATGATTTTTGTGTCCTGTAATTACACAGAATTGCCTGTTAGGCTGGCCAAATTACTTAAAAGGGACCCTCTGCTCCACAAATGTGTTCCTGATAATGGGTGGCTATTAGCTTTGACATGAGAAGCTTGTAGTTATGATACAAAGGAAGCAAAACGAGACAGCAGTTCTCTGGCTCTGTCTTGCAATGACATGAGCTGAGCTGGGGAGGATGTCAGGTTGATTAAATCAATTGGGAAAAGATTATTTATTAATGATTCCACTAAATGATCTCCATGCTGGACATCATTGCTTCTTTCATTGAGCATTTCAGGATGGTCGGGAGACCAGGGTAGGGTTACAATGGGGTATGAACAGCATCTGCTTATTCTTGGGTCTTCTCCATAAGTGCTTTGCCTATACTTCTTCTGTGGGCAAGTGCAAGGCTTCTCTTAGCTCTCTAGAGTCCCTGGAGGTGGACACATACATAAGCTGTACTTCAGTCAGCTGAGTTGTGTCAAGAGCCTGGTTCTCACCCAGCTGAACGCATCATAACATCACTGATCATCAAAGTCCCTAGAAGATAGTTTATAGTGCTGGAGATTGCTGTCCTTTGGGGTGGCTGCTGTCCTTTTGCACAGTGGTTGTGCTGGTATAGACTGCTGTTTCGCCATACCACTGTGTATATACTGAAAGCCTGAATGCCAAACCCAGAATCTAATTGAATGAGGATTAAAAGAAAATAAAAGAATCAGGATTTTTTCCCCTGGCATATCACAAGAGCACGTTCAACTCTTGGTTATTGAACCTGTCTCTGTTTTCTTGCAGCACTGACATCTTGTTCATGTTTAGAAAGCTGCTCCCTTTTCTAGGTACTGATAAAAACATGATTTCCCAGCAATTTCTGCAACCAGCTCTCTGCTTTGACAAGAGTTGTCCAATCAGCAACAAAATCGATACAATGTGGCTTAAAAGCTTCTCAAGAATTGTGAAAAGCCTGTGGGCAGTAAAATAGCTCCTGAGAAATTCTTGGAGTATATCACACCTACCTGGTCCAGTTATTTTTCAGAAGACAGGGATGAATCTTGTTGCTTTGAGCTCATGATCTGTGAGAAGAGGTAGACAGAGCTAGACCTGCTTAGTCTTGAAAAGATGAATATGAGAGGCACCTAATCACAACCTACAGCTATCAGAGGGACAGTTACAAACATTATAAAAGCCAACTCCTCTCACTTGTGCCCGATGATTTAACAAGGGGAAAAACATAAAATGCATCTTGGGAGATTCATAGAACCATGAGATTGTTTTGGTTGGGATAAAGCTTTAAGATCATCAAATCCAATCATTAACCTGACACTGCCAAGTCACCACTAAACCAAGTAACAAATATACACAGCTTTTAAATATCTCCAGGGATGGCAACTCCATCACTTCTCTGGGAAGCCTTTTCCAGAGCTTGACAACCCTTATGGGAAGGAATTTCCTGCCATTATCCAACATAAACCTCCCCTGGTGCACCTTGAGGCTGTTTTGTCTTGTCCTATCACTTGTTACTTGGAAAAGAGACCATACTCCACCTTGTTGCAGCCTTCTTTCAGGGAGCTGCAGAAAGTGAGAAGGTCTTCCCTCAGCCTCCTTTTCTTTGTGCTAAACAACTTCTAAACGACCTCATGTGTGGCCTTAGGGAAAACCCTTTGGCCAGGAGCGGGGAGTGGCCTTGGAATGGACACCAGAAGGGTGGAAACTCTGCATCTGAGAATTTCAAAGGCACCTCCAGACAAAACCATGACTTACCTTGCCTGATGTTAGTTCTGAGGAGAGACCTTATCACTCTCTAAACTATCTGAAAGGAGGTTGTAGCAAGGTGGGTGATGGTTTCTTCCTCCTAGTAGCAAATAATAGAATGAGAGGAAATAGCCTCAAGTTTCACCAGGGGAAGTTTAGGTCAAATGTTAGAAAAAAAATTCTTCACTGAAAGGTTTCTGAAACACTAGAATTGACTCTCCAGAGAGGCAACTGAATCCTCGTCCCTGGAGGTGTTTCAAAGGTGCAGAGATGTGGTGCCAAGGGACATGGTTCGGCATCAGACTTGGTAGTTAAATCATGGTTGGGCTCGATGATCTCAAAGGCCTTTTCCAGCTGAAACGATTCTGTGATTCTATTCTATGGTAGTCTTACACCAAGCAGTGAATTGCATTAGAAAGCTCTAGATGTCCCTTGCAACCTGTAATCCTCTGTCTTCCCGAGACTTTAATTTCAAATGTGCAAGAAGTCAGGCTCAAGGCAACCATTGCGAATAACGTGTTCCTAAAACCAAACAAATCCCAGCACCCCAAATTCCAAACTCATATCCCCATGTTTAATTAGAAACCAAAATAAATGTTTTTGGTTTTTTTTTTTGGTGGCTTTATTGGTATGATGCTGTACATATAAAGACTTTGTTCAGATTTTCGTGGTATCAAGGATGGAAAAAAGCAGAAAGAACAGCTTGCTTCTAAGGTCTCAGGCAAACTGCATGGCATTAAGAAATACTTTGTTCTAATTGGAGCCTGTTTGACCCTGGAGCCAGAGCTGGGTAATGGAACAAGCATGACTCGAATGAAGTCACTTTTCATAGTGCTCTGCAGAAAGCAATAGAAGGAAAGAGAGAAACGCAGAAAATGTAAAGAGGGGAGGGCTGGAGAGTTGCCTTACGAGCAAGAAGAAAAGGGAGAACATGTCATGGAAAATGGCCAAAGGAAGGGAGGAGAGAAGACAAAAGAGAGGAAAAAAATATGGGAGAAAGAAAGAGAAGGAAATAGAAAAGATGGAAGCAAAGTGAATGGTAAAGAGAAGGAGGAGCGTTCTTCTGCCCTGCTAGGCAGAGCGACGAGGTGGCAGGACAGCAAGCAGCCCCGGGCAGTAGCACTCGTTATTTCCATCCCGGCTGATGTCATTGATTGCTTCTCTCCTCCCTTGTCATGCTTGATGACAGAATCGCAGAACCTGCGACTCGGAACAACCTGCTCTGTTCCTGCTAGGTCCAGGAAAAGCTTTTCTTCCCAGCTCTGAACTGCCACAGCTTCATCTGTGTTTCATGATGCTTCTGGATAACACTCCTCAGCAGACATGGTGAGGAACAGGCTAAATGGGACTAGCTCCAGTCCAGTCAGGTGGAGATCCTGTTCTCCTATCCTTACTTTTGCAGACAACTAGTTTACTCCTTGGTTGTGGGGCTGGGACTCTCCCCTAGAACTCATTTCTCACTTACCTTGGTAATGTCTTGCTGGTTTTCTCTTGGTATCACTATTTCTTTATAAACCAACCTTGTTTTCTCCCCTTGCTCTACTGCAAGGAAATTTCCCTTGCAAGGGTCAGATCTGACCACCTTCTGTCAGAGGGTTTAATTAGTCAAAAGCAATAAAACAAATGATGCCTCTTTTGCTAAAGGGAAGAAGTGGGGGAGGGGGAATTAGGAGGACAGAAACCTCAACGATGAAGGAAGAAGGCAGAATCCTAAGCTACATGGGCTAAGCATGTAGGATTTATTATTCCCAAAGGAGTGAGCTCCTGGTCTTATTGCAGCCAGTGTTTCTTTGTTGTTATCCACCGTTGCAATGCCAGCAGAAAACCCATCAGGTCTAGTGATGAAGGCATGAGCTTCACAGCATCTCCGCAGTGAAAATCCTTCTGCTGGGCATGAATTTTGTGAAAGTTCGTCTGGAGGACAATGAAGAAGGTGCAGACAAGGATCTTTTTTTTGAGAGAAGGGCTGCAGGTAGACACCAGCTCTTACTCACATGTCTGCCTTCCATTTAGCCCATCATTATTTGTGCAACCACTTTCTTTTCAGTGGGCAACCATCTGACCAAGGATGGTCCAGAACATGCAACCTTTTACTTAGCTGATGGAGGATCTAGAACGCAGTTATGAGTGACGTGGGAAAGAGGATAGGGAGGACAGTGAAAGAACATGATGTTTCTGGGTGTAGAGGGGTGTCAGAGATGATGTGGGAGGGAGGGGATTTAGGGTTACTGTGTTGGAGATACAGGAATGTAGTCTGCTTGTCTCCTAATATCCAAGCTCTTTATCTTCAGTTACTCTCGAATGGTTTAGGAATGAGTTATATGTCAGGCTTTCTTTGCTTTAATGGAGCTCCTCCCCCACTTTTATCCAGTTACCCATGAAAAGTCAGTGAAATGAGACCTATTTAAATCAAATGTCACAATTGATGCTCATCCCAGGCCACCATTTGTACGATGTGAACTCAGATTGCCGTAAGGGGGGAGCAGGGAGAGAAAAAGGGTTGAGAATGAGCTTGGAGCAGGAAAGCAAGCAACAATCTATGTCTGAGTAGCTTGTGCTTCATAGCGTATTTATCAGGACCATGAATCTCTGGGGTGGGACAAGGGTGTTGCTTACCTGGGTCCTGCGAGGGGGTAAAAAAAAGGGTGGCCAGGGGAGAAACTATGTCTTCATACTGTAGATTAGAATCATAGAATGCACTGGGTGGGAAGGGACACTCTAGTTCATGTTGTTAAACCCCCCTGCAGTGAGCAGGGACATCTTTAACTAGATCAGGTTTCTCAAGGCCCTGTTATGCTTGACCTTGAATGTCCCCAGGGATGGGGCCTCAACCACATCTCTGGGCAACCTATTCCAGTATTTCACTATACTTATGGTGAAGTACTTCCTCCTAATGTACTTCTCCCTCCCATATTCTATCCCAGTGCCTGACTAAATCAAAGGCTTCAGTTCCCATCACGTTTCAGTTTATAAGGAGCAGGATGTGATATTGCAGCACTTGCAGTTTCTGGAATATGTCCAATTTCAGTTTTGTTTGATGGAAGATGAAACAAAATGTTGATATTTTCATTGAAATTTCTTTATACTTACCTCCAAAAAAATAAATGCATCTAAGCTTCCACAAATATTTGGCAGGAGTGAACTCCCAGAGTGGGAATACAGTCATACGAGTTGTTCTTTGTTGTTGTTGTTGTTGTGGCCTTTCAGTACTTAAAGCAGGCTTATAAGAAAGATGAGGACAATCTTTTCAGCAGGGCCTGTTGTGGCAGGACAAGAGGTGATAGCTTTAAACTAAAAGAGGGAGATTTAGACTGGATCTAAGGAAGTTTTTACTATGAGGATGGTGAAACACTTGCCCAGGTTGCCCAGAGAGGTGGTAGAACCCCCATTCCAGGAACCATCTCAGGTCAGGGTGGACTGGGCTCTGATCAACCTGCTCTTGTTGAAGATGTCCCTGCAGACTGCAGAGGAGTCATAATAGATGACCTTTAAAGGTCCCTTCCAACCCTAAACATTCTATGCTTCTGTGATTCTATGTTAAAAAAATGCCAGTGATCCAAGTCTTGGTAGAACTTTACAAGGGGAATCCACATGTGAGCTGAAACATTTGCTGTGAGTATTTTGAGAAGCTCTAGTTTTAGGAAGATGTAGGACCTTGCTGGATGGATTTATGAGGCTCATCACCATGTTATTCTTGCAGTTTCTGCACAGCTATTGGTAGTTTAAAGAACTAAGGTGTTGCTTGCAATCCAGTTCCATCAGTTCAACAAGTTGAATTAGAATCGGGATCCAAACCCTTTGTATATATCTATGGTGTAGATCTGGAGAATTGTAAGCCTGCTTTCTCATTGAGTAAACTCAAGTACAGGCACACTGGGGTAGTGGCATATCAGAGCTAAGGTGGTCAGTAGGGAGGGGACATTGCACCACACTGCAGTGCCATTTGGCTTCCAGTCTGCTGCTGGTCTGCGTCCAGCAAAGATCCCTCATTCAACCTGTACTCCTTTGGGTCTATATGTCACTTGGTCATTCAAGCCATTGAATGTGTCACTAAATTCTGTCTCATATCCCTTAAGCTCTTGTGCCAGCCTTGCCAATAGGTCCTGTGGGCTTCACTTCAGTGTCTGGTGAGAGTTTTGCTCCGCATTAATTCCCCCCAAATGAGATTCAAAATGTGAGAGGTGCCCTTGGTGAAAATATGGAAGCAAAGAAGATCTTCCCAAGTCCTCCGGATTTCAGGGACAATTCAGCTCAGAATTCTGTGCAGTGGGGTGGTTTGATTCTTCATCCTGATGGGCTCTGAGGATTATAACTCTACTGACCATGGGCCTTGACTCAATGGACACATGCTTGCTTTGCCCATGTGTTTTTTTGGCCAAACTCCAGGTAAACACAGTGTTGAGCCTTCCTAATATTTTTTGCATTGCAGAGGGCTCAGTAGACTGGAACAGGCCACCTTAGCTTCAGTTTCCTGGAGTCCTACTGATAGGGGATTTTCAGGTTGAGCAGCCTCATGCCTGCCAACAAAGTGGTGTAGAAAAGTCCTTAGAGAACTCCCTGTTCCATTCCCAATTTCATGTGTAATTGCCTTTTTTTTTCCTCCCTCTGTGGTAATGCCTTACTATGTCATCTCCATAGCTGTAGCTACAGGTGTGGATAATATGTCAATCTAATGACAACTTTAACTGTGCTCCCACACCTCTGCATTCTGCCTAATCATTCTAAATAGAAGGTTCTCATGTGTCTGCTGCATGGTGGGTCTCGGCTTCTCTGCCTTCATGCCAGCAGAGATCATTGATGTGGAAATGAGAAACATGCCAGAGAAAAAGCCTGCAGGAGGGAAAACCAAGTGGGATCCAGATCCTCCCTCTAAGCTGAGAAGAGGGGGAGTTTAGTGATGTTAGTTTGGCATATGTTGGCTAGTTGCACAGTTAGTCCCTGTGATGCAGAGAACTAGATTAGGAGAGGTTATAGCATGTGTGTTTGTTCTTGATGTTGCAAGAGGTGATGATCAGCAGATCTTTTGTGTTTAGACAGGAAAGTACCATTCCGTGTCACATTTTCCAGTAAGGCCCCCTGCATATGAAGAAATCCTTCTTGTAATAGTGTAGGAGTAACAAAATGATGGATAGTACAAGTGGAGGCTGAGTCCCTTGGGAGGATTATACATCTTGGGTTTTTTGTTCCCCTTTCCTTGCTTCATCTCCTGCTTTTAGAGATGGATGTTTGTAGCTGGTGGAAGATTTCCACCTTCTTTTCATCCTCCAGCCTTCATTGCTGCCATTCCCAGAAGAGCTCATTTGTGGTTGTTCTGGTGTAGGCACTACCTTCTGCTGTTCCCTCATTAATTATCTCCATAGTTTTACACTGGATATGAAAAGACTGATCCTCTTCATGCAGTCCACACATTTTACGCACCTGCCTCGCCATGGATATCAGAGTTGTTAGTCAGACTTAACACTGGTGCAGAAGGAGGTCTAAACCAAGGTTGGGTCAATCAGAAACAGATCCTCGTCTTCCTTTCTCTTTATTTGCATGCACAGTTCAGTGTGAAGGTCCAGTAAGGTGACACACAGACAGCTAGGAGAAAAGTACTTGCCGTGAAAATTAAGCTGATAGAGTTTGGTTTTCTTTTTGGTTTTAATCTCTTACTTTCTCTCTTTCAGAACATGGAAAAGGTGCTGGTCCCCTCTGTCACGTTAATTGTAGGCTGTGGAGTATCTTCGCTGACACTTTTGCTGTTGATTATCATTTATGTCTCAGTTTGGAGGTATGGCTTTCATTCTCTACTCTTCTTGTTGGGGAACGTAACTGTCTCTTGACCTGCCAGGATCCTGGAGGTTTTGTTCTCCTGTTTTGGGTGGCTGGTGTCTGAGGAAGAACTGTTTGGTAAAACAGTGGGTTCTGCAAAAAGCCATCATGGTGGCTTTAGCTGGCATTATTCTTTCCTTTCAGAGCCAGAGAAATTAGTGCAGTGAAATTAGCGCCACGACCCCATGTAGCCACATTGTTCCGTTTTCAAAAGCCGCGTGCTGGTTTAGATGCCTTCAAACACCCCAGGAAACCTCGTTCACGGGGAGGTGGACACGCACTGCCTCCTGTCAGGCAGAAGTGCTTCAACCTATTCCCGCATGGGTCTTTGGTAACGTCAAAACATCCACGACCCGTTATGAAAACATCTGGCCTGAAGAACTGACAGCGCTTTTCAGGAGCTTAAGGATGATAAACTGCGTGGTCTAAATAACTCTCCAACCTCTTAGCTACATTTTGCCTTTAGCTTCAGCTGCATATGGGATTCCTCAATACATTCCCACTGCAGAGAGCTCAGGTCAGGTGCAACCTCAAATTTTATTCTTTATAGAGGCTGAAGTGATTCTGTAATGAGTTTTAATGAACCGAGTTTCACATTGGCTTGTGACCCTGGTAGGTATGTTTTTGTGGACTGCATAAACTGAGGGACCCTGGATGTGCAAGGAATTCTTCCCTCCCCTCATACTGCATTGCACAAGGTCTGAGTTTGTTCTACAAGAACCATGCCTCTCCTAAATCCATGGCAAACATACTGAGAGCTTCATGACTCTAAACTAAAAAATACAAAGACAATCAGAATCAAGTGAATGAGAGTCAAACTGAGATGGAGTGGCTCCAGAGAATATACTGTTTGGATATTACTGGTGACCCTTTTGGGAGAAGGAATCTGCTTGAGGCTCTTATTTTGTCAAGTGATTCTTCTTCATAGGAAGGAAAGGGTAAATTCAGGGTGGTGAATTGAGATAACTTCTTCTACCATTTGACAGAGGAAAGAAATAAGAGAGTAAGAAAAATGAGCAAAAATGCACCTTTTTTTTTGTTTTGTTGGTACTGTGACAGTGCATAGTGGCTGGTTAATTATGGCAAGTTCTACGAGCTGAAGACTGATCATAATAACATTTATCTAGAACTCAGGTTTTTCCGTGCCTGGGGTATCATTGGATGTGCTCAAGTCCTTGTCCTCTCCTGCTTTTCCTCAGGCTGGGCAGCACTGAGCAGCGCTGGTAGGTGACTTACTGGTGTCACTGGTGTCAGGATCAAGTGGAAAGTTAGGATAGAAGATTAAAGAGGAAGCAATTTACGCCTCACTCTCTCTTTCCTATCAGAAACAAGTTCAGGAACAGAAACCCAAGTTCAGGCATGAGGTCGAATCAGTTTGGAGCATGCCAGAATCGTTTGGAGCATGCCAGAATCTTTTGGAATAACAGGATATATTTTCTTCCAGGAGTGATGTGCCCCTCAATATTTACTGTTATTGAGGACATTAAAGTTAAAGACCTGCCCTGTTTAAAATACCCTCTTTTTAATTTCTCATTCCAGCTTTTATGGTTACTCCTATGCCCAAAATGATCAGCGTGAGGTGGGGCGCGGGGGGCTGGACATGTTTATGGGAGGCTTGAATGGCCATTTCTGAGCTAGCCAAGGATGGACATGCATTTCCAAGTGATCCTGAGACCAGCTATATCTTGATTAAAGGGCTCTCTATCCTCGGTCTCTTTGTGTAAATATTTGTAAAGCATGATCAAGTGATCTCTAGAAAGTTCTCTTTGGTGTTCTGAGTTTGCTTCATTTCTTCTCTGTAGATCATGTTTTCATGTTTTCTAAACTTCACAACATTCCTGTGGCTGAGCCCTAAGCACTCCATGTGTCCTTTTTATTTTAGGCATAGCTGCTGGACATGAATGTGCTGTCCTATTAATGGTCTCAGGAACATCACTTTCAAGTCAGCGTTATCTTCTGGCTCTTACTTTGTTTTGCCCTAGATGTTATATAGTCTGATATACAGCTGCAGGAATGCTTAGAAGTGGGGTCAGCAGTACTACTCCAGCTGTTGTTGGCAAAATACAGGAGCAGTAACAAAATGGTTCTTTTTTACCATACAGGGGAGAAACTCCTTCAAAAAAGCTGGAGAGCAACTATGTGCAGCAGCATGTGTCACTAGGACAAGAGGCAATGGTTTGAAACTAGAAAAGGATAGATTTAGGTTGGACATTGTTAAAAACTTCTTTTCTGTGAGGGTGGTGGAACACTGGCACAGGTTGCCTAGGGAAGTGATGGAGGCCCCATCCCTGGAGACAACAAGGTCAAGCTTGATGGGATGCTGATCAACCTGATCTAGTTGGGGATGTCCCTGTTGACTGCAGGGGGGGTTGGACTAGATGACCTTTGGGTCTCTTCCAACCCAAATCATTCTGTGATTCTATGATTCCTCCTGCTCTAGCTGCATGGTCTTCTGTGCAGAGCACTCACCAGAGCTCAGCTGTTTCAGAGAGCTTTGGCTGGGAAATTTCCCATTCAGACTTCAGGACAAAGGCATCTGGAGCATGCATACATAGACTCAGCTTGAGTATGAAACACTTCTGATGAATAAGCTCACTGAGGCTGACAATCTGGAATCTTTCCCAGAATTTTGCCCAGCTAGGGTTTGTTTATACATGGGAAGCAGAAAGAAAGGGTGGGGAGGGGTGAGAAAAAAGGAAGGGAATGTGGTAAAGAAAAGGGAGTTGACTAAAAAAAGGAACTGATCCCAGCTTTGGGCTGCATATTAGAGAGGAAATTAATTTACCCTCCATTTCTCATTCAAAACCCCCAAATAATGGTTACTTCTTAGTGGCACCTCCTAAGCCATCGGTATGAACGAATGGCAGGAGCTTTTTGATGCAAGTGATCACTTCAGACACAGCCAACTTGGCACAGTGTCGCTGAAAACTGGACGTTGTTTCTGTTTGACGGCTGTTGGTGGCCTGTTGGTGGACTCACTCCAGTTCCCAGTAGACAGATGGCTGCAAAAACTCTGCTGCAGATGGTGCATCTCTGGCCTTATTAACAGTCTCAACAGAGAGGTCAGTGACACAGTGGGCCATAGAAGTGATGTGACCTTGTTACAGCTCGGCAGTGGCTGTGCTGGGTCACAGCTGGAGACAGGATCTGTGTGTGGGCCACGTGCTCTACCACCCATGTGGAAAAAGAGGGGGAATTGAAAGAAAAAATGATGTTTCCTCTTGAGAACTGATGTGAAAATGAAAAACTGGGGAGAAAAGGAACTGTTAAGGGTCAGAACAGATTAAATGACTTAGTGCTGTGCTTCTCTTAAGTTTTGCTTTCCAGCACTTCTTGACACAGTGATGTTTTCGGGAGTGCCCCAGCGTGTTTTCCATCCCTGAACTCATTGCACTTTAACAGCCTCAGAGTCAGTGACCTTTCCATAGCATAAAGATCGATGTTGCTATTGAATAGCTCTTCCACCAGCCCATCAGCATGTGGGGCACAGCAGACCTTTATCACTGGTGGCAGCTGGATGAGTGCTAGCTGGCTGTAGCAGTACGAGCTTTTCTCACTCCCTGCCCATCGAAGCCTGGGGATTGATCTAGTGGTTGTCAGTGAGCTCTCAAGGGGCTTTTAACACTTGTTTCAGACCCAGAAGCTCTGCTTTGCCAGAGATGCTGAGGCACTTGGTGGCTCTGATGGGAGGTAGTAGGGATGAGTAAGTGACTGCGAGTCAGTGACTGGAGAAGGATGCATGTACACAGTGAGGAAGCAGTAGTGACTTAGTGTTTGTGAAGAAGAAGAGAGAGTAATGGGGACAGAGTGACAGACTGTAGGGTTTTGCCACCTTCTCCACCTGTTTCAATGTGCACAGAGCTTCCCCACACCCTGCAGGACCCAGGGTAGAGCAGAGAGTCGGTGACTGTAGTACAGCATTCAGGGAGTAGTGAGACAGCACCCTAGAGTATCTCTGCCTTTGCTGGAGATCTTTCCTCAAGCACAACTCATCAATTTCTGTGCATTTTCCCTCTCTGATACGAGTTCCTGACTCCTTTGGCCTGAGGGTCTGGAGAACATGTCTTCTGAGGAGGGGGTGAGGGAGCTGGGATTGTTTAAACTGAAGAAGAGAAGGCCGAGTGTAAACTATATTGCTTTCTACAACTACCTGAAAGGAGGTTGTAGTCAGGTGGGTGTTAGTCTCTTCTTTTAACTAGCTAGCAACAGGACCAGAGGAAATGGCCTCAAGTTGTATCAGGGCAAGTTCAGATTGAAGATTAGAAAAAAAATCTTTACTGAAAGAGTGGTCAGACATTGGAACAGTCTGCCCTGGGAAGTGATGGAATCACCATCCCTGGAGGTGTTCAGAAAACATATAGACATGGGACATGGTTTAGTGGTTGTAGTTGGATTGGCAGTTGGATTTGATGATCTTTGAGGTCTTTTCCAACCTTAATGATTCTATAATTATATAGAATATAGTGAATATATATAGGAATAGTGATTTTTTTTCCATGGAACATCCTGCACTGGAGAAGAGGAAACAGAGGGAAAAAAGCAAGTATGGCAGGAGGCCATCTTAGCATACTGGGGAACTTCTGATTGAGCTGAAACATAGTGTGCAGTTGTTTGGTAGCAAGGTCAGGCTACTGAGGATGACAATGGAAGCATTACCAAGGAATGCAGGATTGAATTAGGAAGGTCAGACTTCAGCAGCTTTTGAAACTGGCAACAGATATGAAAGTCATCAAGAAGGGTTTCTGTACATACATCAGCACCAAAGGATTACCTGAGAAAGTGTTGGCCTAGTGTTGAATGGGGCAAGTGGCCTAATGGGGAGTGAAGTCAAAAATGTGAAGGTACTCAGTGCCTTCATTGCATTGTTCCACTGGCAAGATTTACTCCCAGACACCAAAGTTCCTGATCCTGGTAGCAGAAGATACTACCCACTGTTGAGAAAGAGGGAGCTGAGGACTGTGTAAGTTGGACATTTGCAAGTACATGGGACTGACTGGGATGCATCAAGAATGTTGAAGGATCTGCCTGATGTTGGTTGCTGTGGAACTACTCTCTATCATCTTGGAAGGTTTCTGATGTCTGGAAGAAGGCAAAAGCCAGACTCATCTTTAAAAAGGGCAAGGAAGAGAATCTAGAGAGCAAGTGGATGGTCACCTTACTTACAGCCTCAGGGAAGATTAAGGAGCAAGTAGTTTAAAAGGTTATTTCCTGGCAAAATGATGGACAAGAAAGCTATTTGGAATAGACAGCACAGATTGATTTAGTGTAGATTGTGCCTGACTGACCCATTTTCCCTTTTGTGGTGGGATGACTGCTTGCATGGACAGTGGAGAGAAGTAGTTGTTGCATATTTTGACATTACCAAGGCCTTTAACACTGTCTCCCATAGCACCTTTGTCTGCAGACCAAGGAAGTGTGCACTAGGTCAGGGACTTCTCAGGTGGCTTAATAGTTGAATGGAGTTCATGCAGACTTAAAGGGTCATGATCAAAGTTTGAAGCTTTATCAGGATGTGGGCTGGATAGGTAAGAATATAGCCAGTGAGTCAAGGGAATCAGTTATTCCCCTGTGCTTGACACTTTTCTGGCCACATCTGGAAAATATGTGCCAAAGGCTGGGCTCCTACAGTACAAGAGATGTCAGCACAGTGGAGCAACTCCAGTGGAGGGCTGGTGAGCTGGAGATTGTGATGCAAAAGGAGGCAAAGGGCAAAAGGCTTGGGTAGTTTGGAGAACAGGAGGCTGTTAAGGAGGGGTCATGAAGAAGTAAAACAGCTTGCAGAGGTATACAATGGAAGGTATAGAGGCACTAGCTGCAGCAGGAATAAATCCAGGAGGATATAAAGAAAAGTAACGGTTCACCATGAGAGCAGTTAAGCAGTAGAGCAAGTCGTTCAAGAGAGACAGTGGCTTTTGTGTTCTGTTCTGTCCTGTTTGGGCAGAGCATTGAACTGAGGACTCAAGGTGTTTTTCCTCAGCCTAAATCATTATGATTCTGCAACTTTATATGTTGCCAGCCCATGTCTTGTTTTTTTGGAGATTCAGGAATTTGGTGAACAGGATGGACTCTCAGTGCATGAAGGGAAGCAATGAGAAAGGAGAAGCTTGTTTAAGTAGGGACAAAAATATGAAGACATCTAAATTATCTTCTCTTACATTCACATACAGACTGTATTTATGGTTAACTCATTTCTACCTTTTTGTGACTAGAGGAGACTTTTGAAGCTCACACTAATGCTAGTTGGATCACAGTGTTATTACACAGATTTATTACATCTCATTCCCACTAGGACAAAATCCAAAACTCCCTTTCTATCCCCTAGAAGCTGCTGACCAGAGGCTCAATGTTTCATACAATCAAAGCATAGATAGATCGATGGCTCACTACCCTCCAGGCACAAATGGAATAGGATCCAGGTGATGCACACCATTCCATTGACCCCGGTCAGATTGACCATGAAAAGAACCAGAGAGTCATTTTGCAGCCAGTCAACCTAGTTTCTAGCTGAACTGGAAGCCTAACTTTTGTATTCTCTTCTGGGGTGGGTGTGTTTCAGGGAGGACTGCCTTTGAACCAGATTTCCAACAGTCTAAGTTCAACCTACTTCACATCAGTGACATTTTTGTTTCCAGAAAATCATATCCTCAGCCTTCATGTTCATCTAAAGGTAGAAATCAGAGAGAAGTTAAAAACAGTTTTGCAGCCTTCAGTAGGTTTAAAGTACAGCTTTACAGTTGGCAGAACACACACACACACACACACACACATGTGGTGAACTTGACCTGCCCACCTATTCAGAACTTAAAACCAGCCAAAGCACAACCAACTCACTCCTGTTGAAATTAGTTAATGAAATCAAACTCTCAGTGTATATATAGTTGATGTGCTGGAATATGGGAAATAAATCTGCATTAGCCTCCAGGGATGAGCTCATTGATTAATAGATGTTTCTAATTTCTGGAAGCATCAGCATCTACTCTTCACTCACCTGGTGTTCATGCAGGACACTTGCCAAATCACGGAGATTATTCATGTGTATGAGGGTTAGTAGGGTTAGATTCTGGGTCAACCCTTGAGGATTTGAATTTTTCCAGTTCCCTTTTAACTTTATTAGATCCATTAAAGTGCCTTCAAAAAAAAAAAAAACAAACCCCAAAACTCAAAAAACTCTCCTCTGTAGCCAGTGGTTTGAATTAACAGCTGTGCACATAGCTCAGCAGCAATGTGGTGCTGTGCTGCACATCACAAATCAGAAATGACAAATAGCTTGTTCCTGCTAGGTGCTGAAGGCAACAGCTTCCTAACTTGGATCCCTAATGTCCCAGACCCACAACTGCAGTTATATATTTGGCCTAGTTTTTAAGGAGTGTTAAAGCTCTCCAAAAGCCACAAATGCTTCTCACTTCAGGATGGGTTGTTAGGTTAACTGAAGGGGAATGCTGAATTGCAAACACTTTGTTGTGAAGGTGCATGCGTTTGTAATCTGCTTTCATTGCCAGCATGTCTGTGGCTCTTCTTATTTGGGAATCTTTCCATGTGTTGCCTGTATGTTTCCTTTCAAGCTCCTTTTCAAGTCCCCTTTCAATCAAACAGAGCTGAAGAAGATTTGCAGCACTCTACAGTGTTTGGAGCGACTCAGGCTGGGGACCACCCTGGCCCTTAGATTCTTGACTTGTGCCTGTAACTCCAGCCTTGAGGGGGGAGGATAGAGAAATCTGTGGTCTGAGCACTGAAACCCAAGCTCTCCTTCTTCCTTTTCCCTTGTTCTTGTCTGTTTAACATACAAGATCAGCAGGAAATGGGCAAACTTTATCATGGCCTTCTGTAGAGCTTGGCACAATGCAGCCTGTACCTGGTTGATGCTTTTCAGAGGTAACTTAATGCAAGTTGTAACAGGATGGATCTCCCTCCTCCTCCTCCTCTTCTCTTGCTGCAGGTATATTCGCTCAGAGCGCTCAGTCATTCTTATCAACTTCTGCCTGTCCATCATCTCCTCCAATGCTCTCATCCTGATCGGGCAGACCCAGACACGAAATAAGGTAAGAGATAGGTTGGTCTTTGTTTGCTTTTCCCCTCAATTTTAGCACTGAAATGACCCATTCAGGCAGCACTTTCTCATTTTTCCTCCATCTGTTAATTAGCAACATGTCAAAGACACAACAAAATGGCAGATTTCAATCTTCTCTCTCTCTCCATCTTTGATAATTTGTCAGCATCCTCAGGGCTTTGATTAAAACCAATGTGATATTTTTTGACTATTTGCCTAGAGTAGCTGACACATGGCAGAGCGAAGAATTATTGTTATTTGCAAGACTTTAACCATTTTATGTTCTGAATAACACAAAGAAAGACAATTTGAGAAAAGGCTAAAAAAAAAACAAAACCAAAAACAACTTCACAAAACAGTACCGCAGTTTTACATTTATTTCTCCAGGAAATGTTATACTCTCAGCTAAAAACAGTTGGCAGATGTTAAGAAACAGAGTCACAAAACCCACCAATTTTTAGGCTAGGAAATGTTGCCGGCTGCACTGCAGAGCTGGGAGCCACGAGGGACTCGCTGCAGATCACGGTATGACTCAGGCAGTAAAGGCAAGATGGAATGTCCATATTCAAGCCATGTGCCCTGGCTGCACGTACATGCCTTCCTGTGTTGCAAACCCAGCTGGAGAGGCACATGTTGCCTGTGTGACTTTGCTCCAGCTAAAGTACTTTAAGTGTCCCACTATGGTGTCTGGCATAACAAATCACTGCTCATCTCTGTGAGGAGGAAAGGCTGAGAGAGCTGGAGCTGTTTAGCCTGGAGAAGAGCAGACTGGGAGGGGATGTTCTGAATGCTTATCAATATCTTAGGTTGATGGTTGGACTGGATGGTTGGTCTTCTCCAACCAAAATGATTCTAAGATTCTACAGACGAAAGGATGGGGTCAAGGAGGATGGAGGCAGACCCTTTTCAGTGGTTCCCAGTGAAAAGATAAGGGACAGTGGGCACACATTGGAACACAGGAAGCTCCACCTAAATGTAGGCAAAAAACTTCTTTCCTTTAAAAGTGACAGAGCACTGGACCAGGGTGCCCAAAGAGGCTGTGGAATCTCCTTCTCTAGAGAGATCCAAAACCCATCTGGGCAATCTGTTCCAGGTGACCCTGCTTTAGCAGGGAAATTGGATTAGATGATCCCCAGAGATCCATTCAAACCTCCACTATTCTGTGATCCCATGATTTGTTAGTATTTTCCTGTTGTACATTTCCCCATCTCCTCAAGTGCTCCAACCACCCCAACTCCGTTAAGCAGAAGAGTTAGGCCAGAAGTATCCTCCGCTATTCCTGCTGCCAAAATCACAATCAGAAGTGAAAATTTAGCTGTGAATTAAAAATAACCAGTGACTGGCCAGTTTGCTGTGGAGCTTTGGGGTTGTTGGGGTTTTTTTTAAGCATCTACTTTGGCAGCCAGAGCAGGCTGTCTCTTCTGGAAGCATTTTTGCAGAGAAGCCCCAGAGTTTAATGAATCACAGAGACTCATTTACATGGAGGGTTCTTTTGGTTAGGGCTGGGTTTTGTTTTAAGAAAAGCATTGCAACTTCACTCAGATGTATGTAGAGAAGTGTGGAGAGATGTAGTCAGCCAGCTCTGCTCCTATCAAACAAGTGCCCTTCAGAAAATAGCTTGGCAAAGCAGAGAGTGCTTTTATGGCCAACGTGGCTTTCTTGGTGAAGAGCGAGCTAAGCTCTTGCTTTCCCTGGGTGCATCATCTGCAACTTCAAGTGTGCTTCTAGGAGCTTCTTTTCATAGAAAGAAATACTGAGAGATGCTCAACATGACAAACCATAGCTGGATCACCTCTTTGGTTAATCTTCTTCAGTCCAAGACAGGAGGTGGCTATCTTTAGAAGGACAACAAAGCCGGTGAAGGGTCTAGAGAATAAATCTTGTAAGAGGGGCTAAGGAAACAGAGCTCATTTAG
This sequence comes from Tricholaema leucomelas, assembly GCA_013400475.1. NCBI lineage: Eukaryota > Metazoa > Chordata > Aves > Piciformes > Lybiidae > Tricholaema lacrymosa > Tricholaema leucomelas. The sequence goes on along the minus strand of WAAF01003952.1, from coordinate 931,978 downwards.
TCTGGACAGGAGGAGGCTGAGGGGAGATCTCAGCTCTCTCTACAAATACCTAAAAGGAGGTTGTGGTGAAGTGGAGATGAGTCTATTCTTCCTAGTATCAAGTGATAGAATGAGAAGAAATGGGCTCAAATTGTGCCAGGGAAGGTTTACACTGGGTGTTAGGAAACACTTCTTTATGGAAAGAGTGTTCAGGTATTGGAACAGGCTGCTCAGGGAGGTGGTGGAGTCACCATCCCTGGAGGTGGATGTGACACTTTGCGATATGGTTTAATAGCCATGGTCTTAAGTTTAAGGTTGGACTCAATGATCTTAAAGGTCTCTTCCTAACTGAAACAACTCTATGATTCTGTGATTTTCAGCTTCTCCCACAGTCAGGAGCCCAGGTTGCCCTTTGTGCCTTTCTCTCTCACGACTCTGGGCGTTAAGAGTCGTTACAGTGTCAGAGCTGTTAGTGGGGATTCAAAGCTCCCGGCTGTGATCGCATCAGGCAGATTAGCTCCTTGCACATACATATGCATGAGACACCATAAATAGAAATGTTATTCTTGGGTTTCCGCTCAACCAGCTAGTAAACAGTCTCTGGCAGGGAACAGAGAAAGAAAACTATACAGAGAAGAGATGAAGGAGTGAAAATTAGGAATATTTTCACATTCAGTTATCAATAATGGAGTGCCTTAAAATGTTGGTGATTGATTTAGAATTGATTGATTCTCCCAGCCACTCGGGGAGAATTTCTACAGCATTGGTTTCACTGGAGATGCCAAATTCTCCCCTGATTTCCATCCATGTGACCTCAAAGGCAAGATTCCACGCCTGGATTTGCTAAGGTTTTTTTGGAGATGAAAGGCCTGGGAAAAGGCTAAAAAAAATTGCAGTCAGCAATAGCGTGATACAAAAGAAATGAATGCTGCATGAACTGGCCATATCTCGAAGGCATAGCTGTGTGCTGCAAGGAAACTGACTTCTCTTAAAGGAAAACAAGGGCTAACGGCATTGACAGACTGACAGGCTCTGCTAGATCTTTCTGCAGCAGCTTGGGACATCATATTCCTGTGTTTAGATCTTTTTTTTTCCCTTACAAGGAAAGAAAAAACTGTGGCAGAGGTAGCAGATGCAAGTATGTGTGTGCCCATAATGTGGCCAAGTTCACAGACTAGTCTGAGTTGAGGTGATGGCTTTATACTGACCAAGATGAGATATCCATAATTTTGTAGTGCTCTCCTTTTCTATTCTTCATCCCTTTCTAGCAAAATTATCTGACTGAGAAAAAAAATACCTGGAAAAGATATCTATCTTGTGTAAAATTGGAGGGCAAAGTTTTTTTATTTCCCTTTCCAAGCTGCTGGCAAACTGGGCAGAACCATGCTGGTGCAGAATGAAAACAGCTGAATGAATAGTGTGGTATTTGATACTAGCACACACAAAAAAAATTAAAAAAGAGAGAAAAAAAGAAGGTCTAAAATAAGTCTCTTCAAATATATTCCAAAAAGCATTGTGTGTTTGTTAGTTTTATGTAGGGCTGTAAGCTGATGAACAGCTTAGGATTCCTTTAAAATGTGAAAATGACTTGAAATTATCATATTGATCTGTGTTATTTGTACTGAGCTGTCACCCTGAATCCATTTCTAGGCAGAATACCTGGGGGGTTGGTGTCAAATACAAATATGGAACAAAAAGACAGTTCCTGACTAAAAAAGCAGTCTTACTTTTATTCACGACTTCTGATAACATTGGTCTGTGCCAGCGCAAGAATCGAGAGCGATCCGATAAAATCGTGATGAAAGACACTCTGTGCATGAGAGCTCTGTGTTAAAAGAAGCTGGGGGATGAAAGAAAAAAAGGAGGAAGATTCATTGACCATAAGCTCTGAGTCCATGTTTCCTGATTTAACTCAAAGCAGAGAAATTCTTCATTGTAACCCTTCAACCTCCCCCTCCCCCTGCCCTAAATGCCTTAACTTTATTTTTTCTTTCCACACAGAGTAGTTTTTAAAGTCTATTTGCTCTAACTTTTCCTTGGGAGCCACTGGATTTTCTTTCCATCATTTTCTTCTTGTGTACATCGATTCACAGTTTCCAGCTCACAGATGGTGGGAATTAAGCACAGCTCTGGCAGAGTTAAACAGAGCGGCACCAATTTGCACCAGTGAAAGATTTGGCCTTACTGAGTTAAAAACAAAGACGAGCTTGTCAGCTTTCCAGTCCATCTCCTTGGCACTACGGGATTGCTCTTCATAATGCATTTGCTAGTACTTTCCCCAGTTTAATTTTAAATGGCTTAAGCTCCCTGAATTTCCCTTGAGAGACTTCCCTACAGAGTAGCAGAGCTCACCATTATGACATTCCTTCTAATGTAGTTTCTTCTTGCTTTTCTTTCTTTTTTTTACTTTTCTCTTTTTCTCCCCTCTCTGCTAGTAGTTATATGCTCTTGGACAACCACACACCGCTCATGTTTGCAGACTTCACCAGTAGCCATGGTTTCACTCTGCTCTCACGAGTTAACTCCTTCACTCAGCAGTCCTTCCCTAGCAGGGACACCACCTAAATTGCCTTGCTCTGATTTCGTTTCTCTGGCACAGCTGGCAGCGACAGGGTGCTTTGCAGATCTTTAGATCTGAGATTAGTGCGCAGCTTACTAACTGCTCTGTCCTCCTCAAAAGTGTTGTGGCAATGGTTTTGATAATTCCAAAAATAAATCTATCTTTGCTGAAGCCAATAAAGCACCAGGAAGGGTTGTGGGCACAGGCTTCAGCAAAAGCATGCACTGTGACAGGACAAGGGACAGTGGACACAGGAAGTTCCACCTCAACATGAGGCAAAACTTCTCTACTGGGAAGATGATGGAGCGTTGGAACAGGCTGTCCAGAGAGGTTGTGGAGTCTCCTTCACTAAAGACTTTCAAAACCTGCCTGGACACGCTCCTGTGTGGCCTACCCTAGGTGCACTTAACTTTGATAGAGGGATTGGACTTTATGACCTTCAGAGGTCCCTTCCAACCCTGGCTGTTCTATGATTCTGTGACTCTATGTGCTGATCTTAGAGCTCGTGCTGAAGAGCAGCTGATTTCCATGCAGTACTTAAATTTTAAGCAAATAATTTGGGCTTTGATAGTTCAAAGCCAATGGGAGAGGCTGTCTTCTCCCAAAATGTCTTTATCCTGATCTCTATGACCTTGCCTCCCAGAACTGGGTTTGGAAGCATGTCCCTTGCACCTTCTGCTCTCCTACATGCTGCTCTCTCTGCCTGCTGCTCTTCTCACGTGTCCTCCTTTCCTCCTCTCTCCAGGTGATATGCACGCTGGTGGCAGCTTTCTTGCACTTCTTCTTCCTCTCCTCTTTCTGCTGGGTGCTGACCGAGGCTTGGCAGTCCTACATGGCCGTGACGGGCCGGTTACGGAACCGCATCATCCGCAAGCGCTTCTTGTGTCTCGGATGGGGTGAGGATCCTGGCTCTGTGGAGCAGCTTCCCTGGGATGTGAATTAGAGATGGTCCAAGCTACAAGACTGATGCATTGCAGAAGGCTTGGCCGAGGGTGCTTACAACCCTTTCAAGGGTGTCGAGGGGAGCTGAAATGGTTACGAATAGCATGAGCAAGAGCTAGTCCTGCCTGCTGCCCTGTGTGCCCAAGGGTCACACAAAATAGATGAGTTGAGAGGGTTTGGGTTTTCAAAGGGTGTGATGGGGATGGTTTCTACTGGGTTTAGGTTTCTTCCTTGCTTTCTCTTTTTATCTGTCTCTCTGTCTCTTTCCGTGTGCAACCTGGAGTGAAGCAAGCTCTGAAATCCTGTCTCCATGGCAGCAGGGCCTTTTGTAGACAAATAAACTATGAGACTGATGCAGATGCTTGTAACTAATTTTTCTCCTTCTCCCTCTTCCGTAATGTTTAATTTATTAGCCTTAAATGATGTATTCTGTAGTAGCAAACAAACACAAACCTATAACCTGAGCTTTCAAAAGTGTGAGTGTGAAAGGAGCAACTGAACAAAAAGTTGCTCAAAAGCAAGCAGCCAAAAATGAAAAAAAAAAATCAGGGAAAGGGAGGGAGAAAGATTTGTGCATCTGAGCTGGATTAGTGTCTCATTTTACTACTGAAGTCTAGCATTTCACCCCAGGCAAGGTATTTCTGGTGCTTACCGAGCACCCTGATGTGATATATCCTGGCACATCAAGAGCTGTCCTCATTCCAGCACCTGCATCCCTTTAAGTTTTCGCTCCTATCTTTTGCTTACAATGGAAAACAAATTGTGTTATTGAAACAAAGTGTTTGTGTGTAGCAGGAGTATGGCCACATCTCTGCCAAGCTCAGGCTCTGTGTGTGCCTATGTGTGTTCATTCATGTGTATATCCACAAACGCTCTACAACTCAAGGAACATCAGGGATATCAAATGCAACAGACTGAAGCTTTTCTAGGTAGTAAAAAGGGATTTGGTTTTTTTTTTTTTTGCTGATTTGCAAAAGCTGGAACAGATGGATGTGTTAGCCAAGGGAATTTTGGATGGGCAACATTCACATTTGTAGTCTGTGCAGAATGAAGGAAGGAAAAAAAACCCACCCATCCTACATGCGTAGAAGCATAATTTGCACTGCTAGGAAAATGTAGTCATCTCAAACGAGGATGCACTGGCTGATAAATGATGCATAATAACCATTTGGAGTAGGTTAGGACAAGAAACGAAGATCACTCTCATCTATTAAGGCAGAAAGAGAATTTCCGATATTTAGCATCCTAGACTTCAGCTGTGGAGCTGGGATTAATGGCACTTCTAAGAGGAGAGAGGATGAAAATATGTTTTAAAGAGCATAATCTGAAATAATTAGCACAATTCACTTTGTCATGGGCTGATTCTCCCCTTTTTCCCCCTTTGCATATTAGCATTTTGCTAAGCCCTCATTCTGGGTGTCTCTGCCAAGTTCTCAGCTGCTGTCATCTGTAGCTCATTGAAGCGACAGTGGTTTTCATCAGCAGTGAGGTTTATTCCCTGGTTGTTTTTTTCCCCTGCTCTTGAATATGGAACTTTGCCTTTTCAGAAAAGAGTTTGTAGCAATTAGAGAGCTGTTTGTTTGTTTAATTTGAGACCTTATTATTCTCTACAACTAGCTGAAAGGAGGTTGTAGACAAGGAGAGATGTGTTCTCCCAAGTAAGAAGCAAGAGAAAATAGACCCTAGTTGCACCAGGGAAGGTTTAGGTGGGATAGTAGGAACCATTGCTTCACCAAGAGGATTGTCAAGTCCTGCAACAGGCTGCCCATCCCTGGAAATATTTAAAAGCCATGTGGATGGGAGGGATGTGGAGGTACATGGTTTAGTGGTGTCAAGTTAATGACTGGTCTCGATGATCTTACTGGTGTCTTCAAACCAAAATGGTTCTACAGTTCTATGATTTAGAACAGACAAACTGTTCCCTAGAAATAATTCAGTTGTTATATTTACCTCCAGTAAAGAAAAAAATGTATTCTCCGTCGTTTTACAATCACATTATAGTTTTTGGAATAGAATCGAATAGAATAGAACCAACCAGGTTGGAAGAGACCTCCAAGGTCATCCAGTCCAACCTAGCACCTAGCCCTATGCAGTCAACTAGACCATGGCACCNTGGACACAGTACTCAAGGTGTGGCCTGACCAGTGTTGAGTACAGGGGAAGAATAACCTCCCTTGTCCTACTGGCCACACTGTTCCTGATACAGGCCAGGATGCCATTGGCTTTCTTGGCCACCTGGGCACACTGCTGACTCATGGTCAGCTACTATCTACCAGTGCCCACAGGTCCCTTTCCTCCTGGCTGCTCTCCAGCCACTCTGTCCCCAGCCTGTAGCACTAATTGGGGTTGTTGTGGCCAAAGTGCAGAACCCTGCACTTGGCCTTGTTAAATCTCATCCCATAGGCCTCTGCCCACCCATCCAGCCTGGCCAGGTCCCTCTGCAGGGCTCTTCTACCTTCCAACAGATCAACACTTGCTCCTAGCTTGGTGTCATCCGCAAACTTACTGATGTGGTTCAGGCTCTGAGTAGGTCTTCAGTTGTTCATGAAAGTTAGAATAGAATCATAGAATAGAATTGGTTTGGTTGGAAGAGACCTTCAGGATCATCAAGTCCAGCCATTAATCCAACACTGCCAAGTCCACCACAAATCCATATTCCTCAGCACCACATCTGCACATCTTTTATATCTTTCCAGGGATAATGACTACACACCTTTCCTGGACAGCCTGTCCCAGGTACTTGACCAACCCTTTTGGGGAAGAAATTTTTCATAATACCCAATCTAGTTATGGCTCTTGGTAGTTATTAGCAAGCAATCTTTTCTAGTGGGACGTGACCTGATTCTTCTCTGACTTGGCAATACAAAGCTCTTTGAAACAGGTTTTTAATTAATTTATTTGAAATGGTGAATGTAAAATTCATTTTCTGCAGAAAGCTCCCAAAACCTTGACAGTGACTACATTCCTTGAATGACTGCTCAGAAACCTGATAGAAAGCACAAACACCATATGGAACAGAACAGTTAGGAATAATTTCCTTTCAAATAATATAAAAAAAGCCCAAACAGATTAAACATACTGATTTTTCTTTTAACCCAATCATATCTAATTGTGATTAGACCATTAACATCTCTCCCAGGGCAGAGGAGTATATTATCCCTTGTTATGATCCTCTTTGTCTTAGTTACCATGGCACACTTTCCATCTTCAGTAAGTCTTGCTTATACAGATACATTTTCAGCACAAGCTGAGGCTTCTACCCAGGCTTGGTCCAAGCCAGTCACTGTAAGCTGACAAGTTCACATCCTCTGTCTGTATTTCTGCATAATTATCATGTCTGAGAGAAGCATTTTGTGAAGAACAAGATACTATTTTTGGTGGAGTCTTGGCCAACTTTCCTCTTTCACAAGGCCTCTTGCATCCATCTATACTCCTGAAAATCATAGAATCATAGAATCATGGAATGGTTTAAGTTGGAAGGGACCTCAAGGATCATCCAGCTCCAACCCCCTGCCATAGACAGGGACACCTCCCACTAGAGCAGGCTGCTCAAGGCCTCATCCAGCCTGGCCTTAAACGCCTCCAGGGAGGAAGCATCCACAACCTCCCTGGGCAACCCGTTCCAGTGTCTTACCACCCTCACTGTAAAGAACTTCCTCCTAACATCCAGTCTAAATCTCCCCTCTGCCAGCGTAAACCCATTCCCCCTCGTCCTGACGTAATGCCCTTTCATATGTGGTTTCTTGCTGTGCTTGCCACGGCATGCCATATTGATGGCATTGTAGTGAATACATTACCCAGGATATAACCAGATGAGGTGTGGAGGAGAGGAGAGGAGAGGAGAGGAGAGGAGAGGAGAGGAGAGGAGAGGAGAGGAGAGGAGAGGAGGGGAGGGGAGGGGAG
>WAAF01003952.1:849555-924187 GCA_013400475.1 Tricholaema leucomelas | reverse complement strand
GAAGAAAAGAAAAGAAAAAGAAAAGAGAAAAGAAGAAAAAAGGAAAGGAAGAAGAGAAGAGAAGAGAAGAGAAGAGAAGAGAAGAGAAGAGAAGAGAAGAGAAGAGAAGAGAAGAGAAGAGAAGAGAAGAGAAGAGAAGAGAAGAGAAGAGAAGAGAAGAGGAAAGGATTGATAAATTAGAGCTGTGTTTAGAAATCTCATATGGAAAGAGCAGCCCTTTCATTTCTTATAGCTCTCAAATGCTGTATGTTGCAGCCAACTTGGCTTTATTTCTCCCAGCTGGCTGCAGACTCTCACTATTAATCAATCTTGCAATGATTTGTATTGCTGAGTGACCACCTTGCCAGCGGAGTTATTGCTTGGATGCTGTATCTGCACATCCCTTCGATCTACAGTATCTTTTGCAGCCACCTGCCGTGACCTCTACAACACATGAATTAGGGTCTTGTCAAGAAGCACTAATCCTAGCTGGCTACTGATCCTGATAATTCTTAATGGGATTTCTCCATCTTTAGCATTGAGACAGCTTAATTCATCATGTCACAAGGAGGAGGGCTATAAAAAGCCACATGGAGACCTCCATAAGTGAAAAACCAGATGTTACTAGGCAATATCCAGACATTTGTTTAGGGAAAGGGTAAGATCTGGGCTGGGGCTAGTGAGCCAGAAAAATATCCAATCCTCTCTGTAGATCCTTGAGCAGTTTATCTTAGCAGGGATAAGACAGATCAGAAGACTGTTAGCAAGATTAAGTTCTTTTTGCTAGTTCTGGTTGTACCTAGGCATTCAGAGACCAAACAATATTCAAGAGTTGTATGAATTTTAGGCTAATAACCAGCAGGTTGCACAACAATCATTAAGTTTTCTTTACAATACTTGATCTACTTTCAAGGAAGCTTCTAGAAGTAAGATCAAGGCTGAAACTTTGCCCCTTTATGCACCTGAAATTCTGTGCTGGCATCATTACCTTGTGATGCTCTGAAGATGTACTTTGCACATTGTGGTGTCCCAGCTGTGGACTCACTTGGTCATCCTTTGCAACACTTGTAATGAAGTATGCCTTCTCCAGGGCAGATGATTTCTCCTTATTTCCCTTCTTGACAGAAAAAGAGAGCAGGTCTCTGACAAGAGAAGTAGTATCCTGGTTTATAGAAGGACATGATGTTCTAATTATCTTTTTCATTTTTGTTTAGAGACATCTACTCTATTACAGGGACTTAGGGGACCTGTTTAAGATAGGGAGAACTCAGTTTCCATTTCTTTTTCTGTCTCATCCAGGCAAGATTTGAATTGAGTCATTAGTCATTGGAAAAGGCTGCCCAGGGCAGTGGTGGAGTCACCATCCCTGGAGGTATTTAAGACACATGTAGATGTGGTGCTGAGGGGCATGGTTTAGTGGTGACATCCAAATGCTGGATTATCTGTTGGTACCTTGATTTTAAAGGTCTTTTTCAACCAAAACACTTTGATGATTGTGTCAAAGAGCAACTGTACTCCTTCATCTTCTCCTTGCTAGCCTCTTTGAGTTGAGTTGTGGTTGAATATTTCATCTTCAGGAGACACACTTATATATTCCTGGCCAGTCTATGTACCTAAGAATAAAATAAATCTATTTTATGCATCTGCATGTACTGTCAGTCCCCAGACAACTGCTGAGACCACAGCAGGATATGAGCTGATTACAGTTGATGACTTTTACTTCATTAACAGAGGTAACAAGGGTTCATGCTTTTAGCTCTGAAGGTCCTGAATTTGGTCTCTGCCAAGGACCCGACTGGGACAGATGGTGGTAGAATAACACTGGGCAGAATGGGGTATGTTGTGCATTTGAGTGGGAGAAGAGGTGCACACATGCTTAAATGACCAGTTTTCTTGTTTCTTTCCTGTAGGGCTCCCTGCCTTGGTGGTTGCCATTTCTGTGGGATTTACTAAAGCCAAGGGGTACGGCACCGTGAACTAGTGAGTAAAGGAGCTCTGCTTCTTGTTTCTTCCTGTCTCAACTTCCACCCTTTTTTGTCAAAATCCAGTCACAGACCTGCAGAAACCAGAGTAGAGGCTAAAGTCTGATGTGCTGCCCATGGCTGAGGGAAGCAGGGATGAGGAGAGGGGGATGAAGCCAGCCTGTCTTCTCAAGTCATCAGCTAGCCAAAGTGGAGTGTGTGTTCCTTTAAAAGGACTTTTTCATAGAGACTAGTTAGATATAACTGCTGCACAGGTAACATCACTTTAATTTGTGTACCTCCTACTTTGACTTTTTTTTAGGGTGAAATGTGATTTTTTTTTTTTAAGTTTACAATGTTTAAAATAATAAAAAAAAAATACCTTTTGTGTTGATTTAATGGTTTGCTTGACAGGTCCTAGGTTTTCAGAAGAGCTTGACTCAGTTTTAGGCACCAAAATGAGCAACATGAGTTTTTCAAAACAAGGTTTTGAAAGCAAGTTGGATTTGCCTGTTTTCTGCGTTCCTCAGGATTTGCCATTAAGAAACTTTGATTTGTATGTAATGGGGGAAGGAAGGCAGAGTAGAAATGCTGGGGGAAGACTGTGCTAGAGGCAAAAAATGCATTGAGGCAAGGCTGCCATCACTCAGAGCTGAGCATTACTATGACTTTAAAAAGAAGGAAAAGGGAAGTGTTACTTTTTTCACTGTATGACAAAAAAGATATCTCAGAAATTTTATGCATGGTGGTGAACAAAGGTTCATATTTTATGTAACGATAAATCAAGCCCTTCCTTACTACAACTCAACACTATCCAGTCTTCCTGTCCAGTGGTTTGTATTTCACATTACAATGTTTAACACAAGCACTGGAAATGTGACTAGCAGCAGATGAGGGTTCAATATGGCCACTGAGAATTGTCATGTGGAATTTCTACTCTTTCTCACTTCCCACCATATTCTGCACATCTGCAACCAAATGGTCCAAGGTTGCATTTTGATAGTAGGAGAGCATTAAGCCAAGACATCAGCATTCTCCATTTGCTTTGCCATCTCAACTGCTGCTGTGTTTAAATTACTGCACAATCCAGAGGGCTCTGGGAAGTGGGTTCGTAAAATGAAGTTCAGCGAAGGCAAGTGTAGTGTCCCGCATATGGGATGGAATCTCCCCATGCACTGGTAGCTTAGAGATTGACCTACTGGAAAGTAGCTCTGTGGAGGAGGGCCTGGGTTTCCTGATGGACAACATATGCTTCTGTGACCAAGACAGCAAATGGTATCCTGGGGTGCATTAAGAAGAGTGTGACCAGCAGGTTGAGGGAGGTTTTCCTGCCCCTCTACCCTCCCTAGCAAGGCCACATCTAGAGTACTGGGTCCAGTTCTGAGATCTCCAGTTGAAGAGAGAGAGGGAACTACTGGAGAGAGTCCAGCAGAGGCTCTGAAGATGCTGAGGGGCCTGGAGCATCTCTGTGAAGGAGAAAGGCTGAGAGCCCTGGCACCGTTTAGCCTGGAGAAGAACAGCCTGAGAGGGGATCTACTCAATGCTCAGTAAGAGCAAGAGGGTAGGGATTAAAAGGATGAGACCAGTGGGGCCAAGTTGTAGGACAAGGAGGTTCTGAGCTTTTTTCCTGTGAGGGTTCTGGAGCAGGTTGCCCAGGTAGGTTGTATAGTCTCCTCTAGAGAGAGTCTAAACGCACCTGGACATACTGGTCCGGGGCAACCTACTCTAGGTGACCCTGCTTCAGCAGGGGTGATGGACTAGATGATCCTCAGAGGTTCCTTCAAACCCTGCACCATTCTGTGATTCTGTGAAATACAAATCCATAGATACACCAGGCTGGCAACAGGATTGTATTTGTGCTGACTTTCCTGCTTCAGCTCAGATGCCTTGGCTTCAGCATGTCCTGGTTGAGAGGGATCCAGTTCTTGTTGCATGTTTGTAGAATGACAGGAATTAATGCAAAAATCTCAGTAGCTCCTTCCCAGTTAATGCTTTAGTTCCACCACAGAGTTTTGTGGTCAGCGTTGACCAAACAATAGAGCCTGGGCAGGGAATGAAGCAACATGTAGAAAAGCACACCCTGTTTCACTGCCCTGGATCAGTGTGCCAGCATCTCCCCATCCCAAAGCAAAGCCTTCCTAGGCAGTAGCCAAAAGTGACAAAACCTGCTGGACTCCTTCTTTGCTCTCAGGTTGACGTACCAGCAAGGTGGCCAATGGGCTACTTTGCCTTTCCATTGTTCCCAGGAGATGTTCAACCACATGACCTCTCCTCTTTTTGCCTCTAATACTCTGACTTCTTTCAACCCTAAAGCATCCTTTGCATCCAAAGGCTGGATTCTGCCTGCTTGACAGGCTGGCTGGTTGCCTGGGGTCTGGCAGGGCTTCCTGAGCTCCCAACAGGAGCTGTGGCTCTAGTGACACCATATTCTAGCTCTACTGTCAGAGTGCTTGCCACTGAAACATCAGGAGACAAGTACAGTTCAGTTCTTCTTTTGTCTTCCTTCCACACTGCAGCCAGTATGGGATAAAGCCGGTGGGACCCAGCGAAGTCATGAGAGGAGCAAGAGTTCCTCTCAGCAACAAAGAGACTGACTGGCAGACATTCTTAATGCTGCCATCTTGTTGTAATTCCTGCTGTTGTTTTTTCTGAAGAGCAACAGCTAAACAGAACTAACTTGTAGCTGTGCACTCAGCCAGCATCTCAACCCCAGACATCATGGATGTCATCTCCATGCAAGGTGGATGGAGTTCATGAGCCATCATGATGAGCATAAAATGGTGCTGAGCATTACCATAAAGAGAGTTACATTTGCACCTTGGTGCTTTTTCAAACACATGAAGACCAAACTAGGAAGGGTGTCCCAACAGACTGCTCTGTATTCACACCTATGTCTATTTTCCTGCTGAAAAAGCATCAAAGCCCTCATACATTAATATGTGGGGAGGTCCTTGGTTTTACCTCTTCTCTAGAGCAAAATGAACATCAGAGAGCTATAATTTCAGAGATGAACTCCAAAACTTGAGGTTGTCTAGACCTAAATTTAAGACTAATGCTAGAGGCATATAAACAGAATAGAAGCTTGAAGATTGTCCCATGACGTGTGTTGGTTTCTGGCCATTGCAAAAATGTGTGAGGTAGCTGCAGAGCTTGGAGTGCTTTTAGCTTTTTCTCTAGTCAGTATAGAGCATGCAGAGGGCACCTCAGATAGGCAGTGGAAGACTTTCAAGGCACGATGTTTACAACTTGCAGAAGGAAAGAAAGATGTTAACCACAACACATGGCTCCCTGTGAAGCAGAGGAGGAGATCTGACCCAATAAAGCACCAGGGACTTCACAGTGTCTTTCAAAGTTTATTCCATCCTTGAAGTTTCTGTATCCTAAGAGCAGTGCATTAGCACCCATCAGTTTTCTTGTGGAGATGGGCAGTAAGACAAAGTAGAGCTCTGATATTTAGATGAACACAAGATTTCACACTCAGCATCATTTTTGTTTTCCTCATTTCACCCAGAGTGGTAAAAAACTCCTGACATCCATCTATAGGACATGGTCCTGACAGCATTTTGGGGCCAGCTGCAACAGTTGTAGGCAATTGCAGCAGTGTTTCAGATTCTCAGGGCAAAGCTGGGGGAAGGGACAGTCTGAAATGCATAACATGTCTCTGTGTCATGATGACTGAAAGTGTCCATCTGCAGGGTATGCCAAGGTGGCCAACTGCACTGGAGTAAGTTAAGGGAGGAACCTCCAACAGGGTGTTCTACTTGGGTCCTAAGTAAGATTTCACCCAGCTTTGCCCTTTCTCTTTTTTTGTATATGGGATGAAGATGATAATTTTGTTTGGAGACCTCCTAAGGTAGGGTACAGGCTGTACTGCTGGCGTCTAAGGAAGTCTTAGAGATAATGAAGGTCTAGAGGACCCATCACTGCTCACCTCCTTATATTGGGCTGAATGCCTGAGTAATAGCTCTTCTTTTAGCTGGTACTCCAAGGACTGCCTCTGTACCTCCAAAGTTTGACAAATTGCCTCCTAGAACTTGAACTGAGTAATGGAGGCTGCACTGCTGATGGCTTGGAATTCTTACCCTTCCCCACAAGAGGAGACTTTTCTGAAAGCAGTGTCAGGATATGGCACATTTCTGGAGGTCGTCTTGTGTCATGGCAACTGTCACCCTCAAGTGTCACAGAATGGTAGGGGTTGGAAGGGACCTCTGCAGATCACCTAGCCCAACTGTCCTACTAAAGCAGGGTTACTTAGATTAGGTTGCACAAGTATTTTTCTAGGTGGGTTTTGAAAGTCTTCAGAGGAGACCCCACAACTTCTCTTGGCAGCCTGGTCCAGCACTTCAGCACCTTCAAAGGAAAAAAAAAGTTTCTTTAGATTAGATGGAACTTCCTGTGTTCTAGTTTGTACCTGTTACCCCTCATGCTATTTCTGTCACCACTGTAAAGAGATTGTTCCCACCCACCCTTTAGCTCTTGCTGAGTGTTGATAAGATCCCCTTTCAGGCTGCTCTTCTTCAGGCTCAACATCCCCAGGGCTCTCAGCCTTTCCTCCTCACAGAGATGCTCCAGGCCTCTCAACATCTTTGTAGCTTCTACTGGACCCTCTCCAGTAGTTTCCTGTCTCTCTTAAACTGGAGAGCCCAAAACTGGACACAATACTCCAGATGTGGCCTCACTAGGGCAGAGTAGAGGGAGGATGACAACCTCCTTCAGCCTGCTGGTCACATTCTTCTTGATGCACCTCAGGATACCATTGGCTTTCTTGGCCACAAGAGCACACTGCTGTCTCCTGGTGAACTTGTCCACCAGGACTCCTAAGTTCTTCTCTAGAGAGCTGCTTATCAGCAGGCCAGTCCCTAATTTCTACTGGTGTAGGATTCTACACTTGCCCAAATATCTCAGCAGCTTCTATATTAATCTCTAATTAATGTAGAATAATTAATACTGATGGGACAGCCATGATTCCCAGCTGCAGCCTTAGTTACTCAAATACATTTACTGTTGAGACTACTTAATTTTGCACACGATTGAGGTGAGTCCTGTTGCTGGCAGAGCTGTAGGAGTGCAGTCAGGAAGGTCTTGGTGGGAGTCATCTCTGTGCAGGAGCAGCACAAAGGCCATCCATCTCTTGTCTTTACTGTGGCAGATTGACAAAAGAATCAGCTGTTTTGCAAAGAGGTCTTTTGCCTTGAACACAAGAACTGCTGTCAGCTGAGGAAGCACTGCTTAGAAATAGCAGTCTGGAGCTGCTGAGTGTAGCTAAATCACTCACTTTCTCCTTCCCAGTGGTAATTTTCTCTAGGAGCTCTGTGAAGAGATCCCTTGGCAAGCACAGGGGAACCTCTTCACAACATGCAAATGTTTCTGTGCCTGATAGGCACGAGGCTAAAAGCATCTCCACTAGCCTAATATATTGCTGGAGTTTGCTGTCAGTTCCCCTTCTTGGATATCACTTCACCCTTTCTCTTCCCTTGCTGTCAGCCATCACCTCTGACAGTCGTGGAAACGCTTCGATTAAGCGCTGTGGCAGTGAGGTCAGGCAGTCAGAAGGGATAAGGACCAGTGCTTGGTGATGTGTGAACTTGCCTTCAGAAAGCCTGATGCTCAGAGTGGAAGAGGGGCTGCCAGGGACCTGACATGAATGACAACCCTCATTGCACCAAGTCCTCATGGCTAATTGGAGTGCAAGATTGTCAGCTCCTTTCTTCAGCTGAGCTGCCAGTTGAAAGCCCTGGGAAAAGCAGTCTCAAAATCAGATGGAGCAGTGGAGAAAAAGCTCTAGGAAAGGGCTGGGTTTTGGGAACCTGCCTGTGTGACCTCCCCTAGGTGATTCTTCTTTGGCAGGGAGGTTGGACTATCAATTCCAGCTCCTACCATTCCATAATTCTATTATTCCTCTTGTTCTCTGCTTGCATTTAGGAAGATCTCTAGTTTTTGCAACCCTCTGAAGCTTCCTTCTTATTCTCTCCCTCCCCAGCTGATTATTAATTTTATTATTCCAGCTGCTCAGACAGTTTGCATTTGGCTATCAGGAAGAAACAAGAATTGATTAAATTAACACATTGCAGATAAAATGTAGGAACAAGATGCAAACCTCAGAGGAAAACAGAATGTCCTTTCAGTTTGCAATTGGAGATACCACAGTATCACAGTATCACAGTATTACCAAGGTTGGAAGAGACCTCACAGATCATCAAGTCCAAGCCGTTACCACAGAGCTCAAGGCTAGACCATGGCACCAAGTGCCACGTCCAATCCTGCCTTGAACAGCTCCAGGGACGGCGACTCCACCACCTCCCTGGGCAGCCCATTCCAGTGGCCAATGACTCTCTCAGTGAAGAACTTTCTCCTCACCTCAAGCCTAAATTTCCCCTGGCACAGCTTGAGGCTGTGTCCTCTTGTTCTGATGCTGGCTGCCTGAGAGAAGAGAGCACCCTCCTCCTGGCTGCAACCACCCCTCAGGTAGTTGTAGACAGCAATAAGGTCTCCCCTGAGCCTCCTCTTCTCCAGGCTAAACAATCCCAGCTCCCTCAGCCTCTCCTCGTAGGGCTGTGCTCGAGGCCTCTCACCAGCCTCGTTGCCCTTCTCTGGACACGCTCAAGCATCTCAATGTCCCTTCTAAACTGGGGGGCCCAGAACTGAACACAGTACTCAAGGTGTGGTCTAACCAGTGCAGAGTACAGGGGCAGAATGACCTCCCTGCTCCTGCTGGCCACACCATTCCTGATGCAGGCCAGGATGCCATTGGCTCTCTTGGCCACCTGGGCACACTGCTGGCTCATGTTCAGGCGGGTATCAATCAGCACCCCCAGATCCCTCTCTGTCTGGCTGCTCTCCAGCCACTCCGACCCCAGCCTGTATCTCTGCATGGGGTTGTTGTGGCCAAAGTGCAGCACCCTGCACTTGGAGCCATTGAATGCCATCCCCTTGGACTCTGCCCATCTGTCCAGGCGGTCAAGGTCCCGCTGCAGAGCCCTTCTGCCCTCCAACCCAGCCACATCAGCCCCCAGCTTGGTGTCATCTGCAAACTTGCTGATGACTGACTCAATGCCCTCATCCAGATCATCTATGAAGATGTTAAAGAGGATGGGGCCCAGCACTGATCCCTGAGGGACACCGCTAGTGACAGCCGCCAGCTGGAGGTGGCACCATTCACCACCACTCTCTGGGCTCGGCCCTCCAGCAAGTTCCTAACCCAGCACAGGAACCTGTGTGGGTTATTTTCTTTCTGTGGGGGAGGGTTGTTTGTTCATTTGTTTGTGTTTTGGGGTGAAAAAGTGCTTCTTTTTTGGGTGGGGGGAGGGGGAGAGGGACAAGCCAACACTGATGCAAAAATATATACAGGGATGATCAACAACATGGAAATGTTTCCAGGAAGATTAGGTTTCCCAGGAGACTCTGAAAAGCATGGAATCATAGAATTACAGGATCAGAGAATGAGTTGAATTGAAAGGGACTTTAAAGACAATCTAGTCACAACCCCCTGCCATGGGCAGGGACACCTCCCACTAGACCAGGTTGCTCAAAGCCTCATCCAGACTGGTCTTAAACACTTCCAGGAATTGAGGCATCCACAGCTTCTCTGGACAACCTTTTCCGATGTCTCATCGCACTCATAGCAAAGAATTTCTTCCTAGTGT
Organism: Tricholaema leucomelas; assembly: GCA_013400475.1. NCBI lineage: Eukaryota > Metazoa > Chordata > Aves > Piciformes > Lybiidae > Tricholaema lacrymosa > Tricholaema leucomelas. The sequence continues at coordinate 914,604 of WAAF01003952.1, read as the reverse complement.
TGAATCTAAATCTACTCTGCTCTAGTTTAAAACCAGTGCTCCTTGTCCTGTCACTAAAAGGCCTTGCAAAAAGTCCCTCCTCAGCTTTTTGTTAGCTCACTTCCAGGTACTGGAAGGCTGCTGTAAGGTCTCCCCCAAGTCTCATCTTCTCCATGCTGAACAGACCTGACTCCAGCATGTCCTTGTAGGAGAAGTGGCCCAGCCTTCTGATCAGCTTTGTGATCCTCCTCTGGATCCTCTCAAACAGATCCATGACCTTGTGGTATTGGTGGCTCTAGAGATGGATGCATCACTCTAGGTAGGGTCTCACAAGAGCAGAGGGGCAAAACCATCTCCCTTGTCTTCTGGCCACGTGTTGGTTTGATGCAGAATAAAACTACATTGCTAATACATAACTGAATTACTGCAGGGTTAGCTGGGTTAGGAGCTCTGAGAAGGTCCTTGCTCCATTGTGGTTGCCTGCTCTTATCCTGTGGTAAAGCCACGGTAGTTTACTGCAGAAACAGGATTACTTTATCACACGTTTTCTCCAGGGTACTGAGATGTCCAAGCATGCAAACTTTCCACAGGGTTGCTGACACAGTGTAAGATTTGCATCTTCACTCACCCCAGAGTAGCTGGATTATGTGTTCATGCTCTGAATTGCTGGATTCCTCACAAAATGGACATTTCAGCTCCAGTGCTGCTGTAACTGTGACTGCCACAGAATTACAGAATGACTGAGATGAGAAAGGATGGGATGAGGGGCACTGGTTTTAAATTAGAGGAGGGTAGACTTAGGTTGGACTTTAGAAGGAAGTTCTTTACAGTGAGGGTAGTGAAATACTGGAGCAGATTTTCCAGGAGGTGGTGGAGGCCCCATCCCCAGAGACATTCAGAATCAAACTAGATGGGGTCCTGATCAGTCTGATCTAGTTAAAGATGTCCCTGCTGACTGCAGAGGGTTTGGACTGGATGACCTTCAAGGGTCCCTTCCAACCCAAAGCATTCTAGCAATCTGTGATCCCAAGGGCTGTCTGATCCAACCAACCCATTGTTCAAGCAGGGTCGCCTAGAGTTGGCTGCCCAGGACGGTGCCCAGACTGCATTTGAATGTCTCCAACAAGCCCTCTGCTCATTGTTTGCCACTGCTCAGTCACTCTCACAGTGAAAAAGTGTTTCCTCCTGACTTTGTGGTCCATCCTGAAAATCCTTCTTGTCTATCCAGACACCCTGTGATGCTCAGGTCTGAGGATGGAAGAGGATATTTCCCTTGCCTCTCTTTGCTTGCTTTTTTGCCCCAGGTTTGTCAGTGTGGGGATGTCAGTGTGCAGTGAGATCTCCATGTAAATGTATGGTGCAGTAGGAGCTCTGTGGAGACACCTGAAGCATATTCATGCATGAGATATGGGATTCATCTTCCCAGTGAAGCCTCCCTCTGGGTGAGGTCCACTGCTTGGATGGTGAAAATCTGGTGAAGGCAGTCATGGGGTTGAGGGTGTGATTCATCTGATTGAATGTTGATGCATCATCCTGGACTCTTTCGGCTAGATCTCTGCTGGCTGGAAAGGTCAACAAGAGTGACTGGCTTTGTGGCAGGCACCAACAGGGAAGACATCAGTCAGAAGAGCTTGTGTAGGCACCAGGCATTTTAGGAAACTAAATTCCACAAATGGTCAGTGAAGAAAGAAGTCCTTCTCAGGTTACATGATGTGAGGGAGAAGGAAAAAGCTGGTTTCCAGAAGCACCACATACCTTGTGTTCAGCTCAGTCCTTAAGAGCATCCAGTTGCAGAGTGCTGTGAATTCCCACGTTGCTATAGTGTTGTGAAATTTCTCCATGGCAGCAAGGTCAAAGTGAGGATCCAGGAGGGAAATGGGAATCTTGTACTGGGCCCAAATCCTTGGTAGTTTTAGTGGTTAGCAAGTGAGTGTAGGGACAATTTCCACCGTTTCTCCTCTTTTGCCTGAGTGAGTAGAACAAGAGCATCATCTTGCCAGCAACTGCTTCCACGACCTGGTCTGAAACAGATCATTGTGCTGAATTTTGCATGAGTTCCTCTGTCAACAATCGAATGCCATTCTCCAGGCAGACCCCTGGGCGAATGAGCCTTTATGCAAGTTCAGAAGGAATGAGAAGACTTGCTCGCTGTGAAGTCTGAGACTGCTTTTTTTTTGCCCTGGGCTATCACCTCCCAGGATGAACTTTGCAGGCAAAAAGAAGCAGCAAACATGTGCCCCTTGGTGATGCTAGCCACTGGGTAACTTTCTTTTCTCTCTTCATTTTCCAGCTGCTGGCTGTCGTTAGAGGGAGGCCTTCTCTATGCCTTCGTGGGACCCGCAGCTGCTGTCGTTTTGGTATTTAAGCTTGGCTGAAAGTTATATATTTTTTTTTTCCCTCATAACTCTTTCCTTGTTCTTTAGACTCAAGAATGGTCCTCTTGACTTCCACTCACTGTTTGAATAGCTTTCTCCTTCGGAAGAAAGAGAAAAGCCAGCAAATTGTGATGTGTTTGACTCTGAGTTGTAAACTACCTCAGCTCTTGGCCTTCCACTCTCTGGAATGCCCTAGACATCTGATTAATGCTTTACCTTGGATTTGCTCTGTCTGGATGGAAGTGCAGGATGATGGTGGAAAACTCTGACATTAACTCCTTCAGAAACTGCTGTTGCTGGTTGCTTTCAGATCAGGCTGTGCCTCCACAGCCAGCAGTTTTCCCTGGTCATTTTCAGATGGCCAGGGCATGTGAGCAGCTTCCTTGGTTACAGGTGAATTGAAGGTGTTCAGATCAGTGTCCAGGCTGTCCTCTGTGACCATAAAAATGTCATGTTTGGTTCTGCTTCAAAGAGATGTCATGGCTAAAGTGAACATTCCTGAATTCTGTACCACCAGCTCATGCATGGTGGGAGTCTGTCCTGCTGTCCCTTCTCCGCTGGCTCCAACACAGCATCAAAGGCAGTCCTGGCCAGTTACTACTTGAGTTGAAAGTGTCACTCAAGATGTGACCTATCTTTCAATAATCTTCCCTGCTCTTGAAACTTCACTGGCCATGAGAAATATTGACTGCCAGGGTTCAAGGAATCTGATTACTCCCAGACCTGAAAGAAATCTGTCCTGCAGCACTTTCATTTGAGGCTCTACATGCAAGTGACAGGCAGCAGTTTCTCTCCAGCCCAGTACTTACCCAGTGGAGGAGCTGTATGTCCCCTATGACTCCAAGCCCTGGATGGTCCCATGGGAATGGAGTAGTTGACACTTTGAATTTCTTTCTCAGATGAGAATTTTGTTTCATGCAGTGTCTAGAGGGTTAACTACCTCGCAGCAGAAGCAGGCATACAAGACAATAACTACACAAAAGCTCTTGCTGCCTCTACTCTCACTGCCATCATTGCACATCAAACCACCTTGGTGCCATCATTTCATCGTGATGACAAAGACACAACCAGCAGTTGACCCTACTCTAAGCTGCAGGGCTGCAACACATAGCTGAGTCTTCAGATATCAGTCCACAAAGAGTGTGGATAAGCAGATTTTCATGCAACCAGTCGTTAGATCTCTGTAAGCATAGGATAGTTGGATTTCCCTCACTAATGGTATTCTTTATAGCCAGGATAACTGTCAGGAGCATTAAGTGGCTTAGTGCTTTCAGAGGAACTAGCTCATTGCCCCAACAACATGACAACCGATAGCTTTGGCTCGGTGGTTTGACTGCTCAATAGACAGCAGTGATTAGGAGACAGGGAGCTTTGGTAGTGCCCAGAGGAGGGGCAGTCAATCTGCTGCCTCAAGCCATCTTGGTTTTGTTGTGCCAACAGCAAGGGGAATAATCCTTCAGCTTTCCTTAGCAATTTTAGAGCTTAGGAAAAACATATGAGCCTGCTTCCATATGGTATCTCCATTTTCACTCAAACATGGAGATGTCCTTACAGAGAGGTCAACACCTGAAAATGGTGGTTCATACAGATGATCTGAGGAAGCTATGAATCATCCCTGGGGTTGTCTGTCTGTAATTGGTACCTAGAGAGAGCCTACATAACTAGTATAGGCTACCTGCACTCATTTCTGGTTGAAGTCGGTAGGAGCACTGTGAAGCTTGAGGAAAGTGAAGAAGAAGAGCAGAAAGCTGTTTTCTCAGTGGGCACCTGGGAAGCAGATAAGCTCAATAAGCTGCCCCAGTTCACACTGTGGCTTTTAGCAGAGACAGAAGTTGAGCATGCAGTACTGCAGTATGCACACAGTTCTCCAGAATGCATTGTCTACAAAGCTGGACAGCTCTCTGTTCTCCATGGTAGGATTTGGAAGGGACTGCTGAAGACCATCTAGTCCAACCCCCTTGCTAAAGCAGGGTCACCCAGAACAGGTTGCACAGGAATGTATCCAGGCAGGTATGGAATCTCTCCAAAGGACACTCTCTAGTCAGCCTGGCTCAGTGCTCCTTCACCCTCAAAGTAAAGAAGTTTCTTCTGTTCAGATCTCTGTACTGCAGTTCTCCTGTCAACATGATGGGTTTATTACCTGTAGTAGCCTTCTTTGTCAACACTCTCTCTTATTATTCTTCTCATTGGAAAAAAAAAAAATCTTTAAAAAGTTTTTTTTTGCTCAAAGTAACATTCTTAAGATGGTTGATCTGCAGGTTCAGCAATATTTGCAACTTGCAAACACTGAACACCTACAAAGTTTTGACCTTTAGCCTTAAAAATCCTAGGAAATTGAAACGTAGAGCTGCAGCAAGCAGGTTTACTCCTCTAGCTCAGGTGAAGCAACCTGGTGACAACTATGCAGGTTGAAGGCAGAAGATAAGAATCACATAATGAAGGATTGTTTCAGTTGGAAAACACCTTTAAGATCAGCGATTCCAACCACTGACCCAACAGTATCGTGGCCAGTAGACCATCTGCCAAAGTGCAATGTCTACATATTTTTTACCACTGCCAGGGATGGTGTTTCCACTGTCTCTGTGCAGCCTGTTCCAATGCCTGAACACTCTCTCAGTAAAGATTTTTTTTCCTAGAATCCTGTTTAAGCCTTCCATGGTGCAGCTTGAGCTCATTTCCCCTTTTTCTATTACTAGTTCCTTGGGAAAAGATACCAACCCCCACCTCACTCCAATCTCCTTTCAGGTAGTTGTAAAGAGCAGTAAGGTCTCCCTTCAGCCTCCTCTGCTCCAGAAGAGAAGTGAAAAGCACATGGCATGAAGTCAGGACAGAAAGCTATCACTCACCGGGTGTTGGTTTTCTCCAGTGCTGAGTCTCAGATTTGTGCTTCTCCAATGCTGAGTCTCATATGTGTGTATTTGCTTTTGGAGAGCATCACAGACAAATAGGAAGTAAATCTACACTGCTTGTTATTAAGAGTGGCTGTGTTTAGAAGTAGGTCTGTGTTACATCCCTGACTTTGTAAAGAATTGGAGCAGAGATCAGCGCAGGATGTTGGTCATAGAATCCTAGAATCATTAACATTGGAAAAGACCTCTAAGGTCATCAAGTACAACTGTCAGCCCAGTACCACCATGCCCATGAAACCACGTCCCAGAGTGCTATGTCTACATACTGTTTTTGAACACCTCCAGTGATGGTGATTCCAGGATCTCTCTGGGCAGCCCATTCCAATGTTTGACCACACTTTCAGTGGAGACATTTTTCCTGATGCTCAATGTGCTGAATAAGAATGGATCATAGTGGATAAAATAGGATTGTTTGTTTATTAAAACAGTGACAGAGCTGCAATTGGAGGGCCCCACTTTGTCATCTCCCCCACAGATAGATGAATGTGGACACACATTGTGCTGTGGTCAGCCCCAGGAGTGATCCAGTCCACCACACTTCAACCCTATCTTTCCTATTGCCTTGCTGCACCTAAAAGAAAAGTCTTTCTTGCACTCACCAGCCTCCAGCCCAATGAAGAAGAGTCAGTGAATTGGAAGTGCTCTCTTTCCAAGCACATAACTTGAGTTTGATCTCCTGCTGATCCTTGGCTGAGTTGCTGTGTCTGGCTTGCCAGTGTTGTTTCTCTGAAACAATACCATGGTGAGCTTTAGAAATGGACTCACAGCTGTGGAAAGTACTCCACTGACCCAGCAGCTGATGCAAAAGAAAATAACTGCTATTTGTGAGATCTTTCATTTATCCCCAGCTGTGAACTCCAGACAACTGATTGCTGAAACCAGCAATACTAACTCAGAAATATTGCTCATTCTTGAGGATGATGTAGGCAATTAGATGGAGGCAGACATCTCCCTTCTTTTGGTGCATTAGGTGTCTCTCAGAAGCACCTTTCAAGGGTCTATTAAAGGCACCAAGGCTCACAACTAGTGTGATGTTCCACATCTCTGAATTTTATAATAGAATAGAATCATAGAATTGTTTTGGTTGGAAAAACTCTGAAACAATTGAGTCCAATTGTTTCCAGTGGCCACTATGGCCATTAAACCATGTCCTGAAGTGACATGTCTACATGTTTTTTGAACATCTTCAGGGGTGGTGACTCCACCACCTCCCTGAGCAGCCTGTTTCAATGCTTGACCATTCTTTCAGTAAAGAAAATTTTCCTATATAGCCAATCTAAACTTCCCCTGATTTCAGGCCATTTCCTCTCATTCCATCACCTGAGACTAGGAAGATGAAACCAACCCTCACTTCACTACAACCTCCTAAAACATTTCCTTACAAGCTCCACATGCAAAAGAGCATCCAACACATCATTCTACCAACAGCAGGTGTTTCACTGACAACAAACCCAGGAGAGTGTCACTTTTTACCCACCATCATTGCTGTGCCTCCATGAAGAGGATGGACCTCATGTGTCACTAACATGCTCACATTCTTAGGTTGCTGAGGTTTGGATGTGGTTTCTAAAACAGATGCAGCTGGCAGCAGTGAATGCAGTCAGACAGACTTGGTAAGGAGATCAGGATCATTGTCAGTATTTCTACCTGTCTGACTCAGATGTATATGCTCTTATCCTAATAGAGCAGACCAAAGGACTTCATGCAATTGTCCTGACCCTGGATTTATTTGGAGATGACTAGATGGCTAATCTATGTACTGTGCCATCCACAGTATCTCCCAAGACATTCCACCATAGTAGCTGATGTTTGTGCTTGCTCCAGTGCCCCTCAACCTCGCAAATGGTTCTGCTTCAGTGAGCAACAACTGTGACAACCTCATCTTCCTTTGGTAGCTTTATTTGGTTGGATTGCTCCAGAAGGCTCTTTTGAAGGTAGTCAGTGCCAAACCACCACTTACATGGGCCACTTCCTATTTGTATCACCCTGAATAATTGTTCTTGTGCCTGGAGTTCGCCTTGCTAGACCTCAAGCATGCATCAAGCTTCAAACAGCACTTTACAGTCTTGTCCTGGTTCATGGAGACCATTGTGATCTGCTGCCAGCTGCATTCTTCTCTCCTAAACTCACTGATGCATGGCCAGGGGAGGTAGGGCAGGGTGGAAAGGGTGGTGGCCTGCAGAAGTGATTGTTCCACCTGACTTTAGGAGAAATGGAAAAGACTTAACTTGCCAAATGTGTTTTCATTCCTTCTGTGTTACCAAGTCTGACCCACGTTAGAACAAAACTGTGTGTTGTTTCTCTTTCAACAGGTGAACATGGTTATTGGCATTCTGGTTTTTAACAAACTTGTATCCAAAGATGGAATAACAGATAAGAAACTGAAGGAACGGGCAGGGTATGCCTTATCAATACATCTAAGTAAAGAATGAAGCAAAAAATTACCTACTCCAGGTTGTGATCAATAACCAGGCAAGGAATGCAAAGAGTGATTGGAGATGCAAACAAAGAGAGCAAAACCAGTTTTAAATAAAAAGCAGCTGGTTTAATCTCTCTGCCTTGTGAAGTGCAGCAGAGACAAAAGACCCACGAAGTGCCACTGTGTTACTATGGAAGAAGGTTAGAAGTTCATCTCTTTGTTAAAAAGGCTTCCATCCAAGCTTGATGTGTCCTCTCAAATGTTCAGGAGAGCAAAATGTCTCTTCTCACTAACTCCTGGAGGCAGCAGCTGGATCAGAGAGGGACTGAATGTGGCATATGGCATGGGCCATGTAAGAAAGAAGTCACATCTAATGGTTGACAGGTGGCTGAAAAGACAGCAAAAGTGTGTGCACTTTCAAGGAAAGGGTCTTTGGGGGTATAGCAGTGAACAGATTAGTAGGTGGATGAATGTGGAAAGAGAAAGACTGCAAGCAAAGATGCCACAAGAAAAAATTCTGGTGCTGCCTGAGGTTCTCTGGAGGTCTCTCAGTGACCAGATTAGCAGATGGGTGGATGTATAAAGAGGTCCTCTTCCCCAAGAAAAAACTCTAATGTCACTTGAAATCCTTTATCTTCTCCACAGCCATCACCCTAAACTCCATCTCTGAAGTATAGGGTTTATGTTGTATAGGGGTTATGTTACCTGATTGCCTTCATAGTATAAATGGAAGAGCTGACTCTACAGTGCTTAACTCTCTACTATCACTGGGGATCAGATGAGGTGACAGCAGGGCTCTCTGTTGGGTTACTTCCAAACCCGTTGACAATGGCTATTTTGTCATTGGTTCCAGCAGGATGAGACCTCCTTTCATCTTCATTTCTAGAAAAGAGCCTGTAGCCTACTCAGACATTGTCCCTGAGCTATGCCATGCCTCAAGCAAAGGACAGAAACGGCATGCTGACATTCTGACTCAAATCAAATGCACAGGTCAGCTTGACCTCTGTTGTTAGTACATAATTTTCACTGTCTTACTTTGCTGTTGCAGTCACAGAGACTATCTCCCCACCTGCTGCTAGGGAAGACAGGGTTGTGCACTCTCTCACTTGTCCCTTGGTGACATTTGATTTATCACTGTGGACAGCAATTGTGTTCTCGAAGGAAGAAGTTGTTTACAAAAAGACAAGGAGAATAGGGGGAGTTCTGGTGCCTCACCACCACGGCTACAGGCAGAGCCTAAAACCCTAGGAGGCTGGTGGAGAAGATTCAGGGTTTGCTCCATTTGGGAAAATGGAGAGAGCATGGGGACCTATCTCCCAGTTTGCTGCAGTTCTAGGCTTCACAGAGGGAAGCTGCTTTGTCCAATGCTGTGCTGCAAAAGCCTTAGGCTTTAAAATTAGGTCTCAGAGGACAGAGGCTGAAAGTATAGATGAGGTTCGATACTCCTGCCATTCCACTATTGAGTAGCTCGTGGTAGAAGTGGTTTTTAATGGAGTGTTGGCAACAAAACTGAGGGGAGAAGCAAGCTCAAATCATAGACACATAAAACTGTATTGGTTTGCACCAGGGGAGGTTTAGACTTGCAATTAGGAAAAAACTCTTCACCAAAAAGGGTCATTGGGCATGGGCTGCCCACAGAAGTGGTGGAGTCACCATCCTTGGAAGTGTTTAAAAGGCATTTGGGTCACATGCTTAGGGATGTGGTCTCAAAGTTGTGTACATGGAGATGTTAGGTGTTGACATGGTTGAGCATTGTGATCCCTTAATGCAGCGGAAAGGGGAATCTGGGTGTCTGAGCAGTGGTGTGGTCATGATAATAAGGAGCCTATGCACATTTGGAGGTATCAGCTGAACAGGTATGTGAAGAAGTGACCTTGGTTTGTTACTTAAAGCAGCTGCTAAGGAGTGAGTGCTTTATTCTGTGTGGTGCCTTCTTTACAAAGAGAGGAACTGGAGAAAACACCCGACCTGCAGGCAGAGCCTGTGGCAAGATAATTGCACTTGAAAGCCAGCGCTGAAATAAATGGCTTATTGGATTAGCAGAGCAGCGAGTGACTGTCCCCTCAGTCTCTCCTTCTCTAATCTAAACCACATACAGAATGACCTTATTTAACACAGAGAGGCTGGTTATTGATCACGCTGTAGTTCTACTTGGAAAACAAAACCTACAATGCAAAAAAAGAAACAAAAAAAAAAGGTTTTTTTCTGATGTTCTTTATTTTTTCTTTCTTTTCTCTTCCCCCCCCCCCCCCTCCCCCTTTTGTGTCCGTGTGTGTGTGTGCAGCACTTTTAAGCCTTCTCTGTGCTCAATGATTTTGTTCCCCTGTCGAAGTGCACCCACTGCGAGTGTGGAAGCACTTTGGAGAGCTCTGGTGCCCCTTCCCTTTAGCTAGCCGCTTCTGGCCTGGGTTTGGGAACTGTGTTGGAAGGTAGTTCTGAAGAGAATTAGAATGAGTAATGGCCTTGGAGACATTTGGATCTGAGGAGATGGTATAAAGAAACATTGTGTTTCCTTTAGCAGAGGCAAGAAGTATGGTTCAGTGCTGAAAAATAACAAACAAACCAAAACCAAAAGCGAAGTGAAAAGAACAAAATGAGGAACCTGTTGAACACTAAGAGGAGCCCAGCACACATACAGCAGATTGGTTGGCACCAATAAAACGTAGAATCAGAGAATCAGAGAATCATAATCTCATAGAATCATAGAATGGTAGGGGCCAGAAGGGATCCCCAAAGATTAGTCCAACCCCTCTGCTAATGCCTAGAACAGGTTGCACAGGAAGGTGTTTGTGTGAGTTTTGAATCTCCTCAGAGGAGTCTCCACAGCCTCTCTGGTCAGCCTGCTCTGTTGCTCCATCACCCTAAAAGGAAAGAGGTTTCTCCTCAACTTCAAGTGAAACCTCCTGTGCTATTGTTTGGGGATGTTGCTCCTTGTCCTATCCCTGGGAACCACTGAGAAGAGCCCAGCCCCATCCTCATGACCTCCACTCTGTAGATATTTATACTGCATCAGTGCTAACTGTTCCTCTAAAATAATACCTGAGACATGACGTGCTTTGCCCTATACTTAGCAGAAGAAGTTGCTTTAATTATGGCTGTCATATCTGTCAGGAAACATTGACTTTATAGCTGTATCACAAAAGCAGGGTGTAGAGAGTTGGATGTGATTACCTGCAGAGATGGTGAAACACACACAACCGCTCCAATCTGTGGCATAAAGACCATGGGACACTGCTGCAGACCTTGGTTCCTTGAAGTGACTATCTGAGAACTGGTGATCACTCTGTGCTCCGTGCTGGTTAGCTGCACCAAGAGTCTTTGAGCTCTGTTGGCTTATTTAAATGAATGTTTTCATGTCAGATGCAGGAGCCTTTAAAATGAATTTTAAATTTATTCAGCCAGCTTTTATTCCAGAAGCATTTGTGTGCTCACACAGCCAAGGAAGAAGAATGAGACTATAGGGTATATTCACAAAGGCTAATTTTAGCCTGCCGAGTTTCCTCTCCCTAGGCTTCCTCCATAACTACTGGAGCCTTGTTTAGTTCTTCCAACTTGCCCCTTAGAGGACCTTTACTTCTTTTATCTCTCTGTTGATTTTAAAGAGGATTTGAGAAAGTTTACCCCACACCTTGCGTGAAATACTCTCTGTCCAGGCAGGGTGTAACAGACCTGAATTGTCCAAGCACAGAGAATAAGGTAACTGGAAAGATACTAATGATATTAAAATAGGAATGGATTTGGATTTGCCTTTCTCTGGGGGTGTTTTATGTTGGAAGCAACATAACGCTCTTTGGGCTGTACATGGTCTTCAATAAAAGGTAGCAAAGCCCAGGCTCCAATGAACACACCAGATGACTCTGTGAGCTGTTTGTGGCTATTTAGGAAGCAGAATAAAAACCCAAACAAACCACCAACTAAATTAAATGAATGCATTATTCACTGTGATTATTTCATTAGCTACCCTTTCATAGACACAGGCACCGATATAAACCTGCTAGGGAAGCACAATATATTAACAACTTCATACCCCCTGCAAGAACAATTAGAATATAAATGTATCCTCATCTGTGCCTACTGCTTACAACCTTCTACATAAATACACCCAACAGCAGTTACAGTTGTGTGTTATCTTCTGGCCAGTTCTTTGTGATTCAATGTCATTCATGTTTTTTTCTGGTATAGTTTTCCATCAAACTCCTCAAATCAATCTGCTTTCTTTTTGCTGCCTATCTCTGCCTCTGTCTGTCTCTCTGCTTACCTGTTCTTTGTGGCTAATGGATTTGGGGATAAGCTGTCTTTTTTAAATTTTTTTTTATTATTATTGTTATTTTAAGGGTCATGCAATTAATGCCTCTCAGGACCCACTTAATCTTTGGTTCAGCCATTGTCCTCACTGGATTTACACCATCACAAATTTATAGACTCCTCTGGGTTGGAAGGGACCTTAAAGATCATTCAGTTCCAACACCCCTACCATGTACAGGGACACCTTCCTCTAGCCCAGGTTGCTCAAAGCCCCATCCAACCTGACCTTGAAGATCTCATCCCTCCTGGAAGACACGTATTTGTTCACACAGGAGCTAATTTTCTCTGTGTCTGAAGGCTGAAACTTTCTATGCATTACCTTAACCATTATTCTGGAGGGGAGTAATGGTTTGAGTCACTGTAGCTAATTAGCAGACTAAGCAGCAGCCACTTGATATTGGGCCACTAGGGCCACTGATAATGTTGTGTTGGTGTTGTGAGACTGAACACGAATCTATAAAAGTTAAGAAGTGATCTGTCAGTCCTCCAGATCTCTCTCCCAGGCAGGGTAGGGCTGTAAAACCTGGTGCCTGAAAACATCACCCCTCACTGGCTGCAGTGCTGTCACCTGAGAATGACAGATCTATGGACATTTGGCAGTGATGTTCGTGCCTTCTCTGACAGCAGGCGCTGCATCTGGAGGCTGTTTTGCAGACTGGCCCATGTTCTAAGCCAGATCTGATGTGGCTGTCTATCTGTACAAGTCAGGCTGCACACAACTAGTAAATTCTGAGAAGAAAGGACCAACAGCAAGCTAATGTGGCTACTGGGCTCCTGAGTAAGAGCTGGCTTGTCAGCTAGGTGGGTTCACACACATCAGCTTCTAAAAACTCATGAGGACATGGCCTTTCGCAGATCCCTGCAGCCCCTTATACCAGCAGTGCACTATGGTATGATCATGTTCATCCCATCTAGAAAAAAGTGGGAGCAACTAATGTTAATAAGTCTGAGGGTTCATCCCAAAAATGTTCTCAGCTCCAAAACAAGATCTGAAAGGAGAAATATCTCAGAAGTAGTCAGCCAGTCCAGCTCCCTTCAGGGCAGGTTGATAGTCTTACAAAACACACAAGCTCATGCTTCGCTTCCAGGACATAATTGGTTTCATTTGCATGTCCTTCCTCAGATTAAGTGCTCAAAGAGCAGCCTATCTCCTGGTATTGTCAGCTGTTATGTGGCTATCCCTACCGAGGCCAGGATTAGCACTCAAGGGCCAGGGGAGAAAACCTATGATTTATCCCCTGCATTTCTTTAGGAAAGAAGATAAGCAGACAGAGTCTCCACAGCCCTACTTCTTGCCTTCTACTGTATAACCCTGCCACCTTTTTTGTTTTGGAGCAAAAAGGCCAGAAGGGAAAAGAGCAATTGATGAAAAACAAACCAAAAGAAGGAAGTGGAGACTGGGAGAGCAGCACTGGTTTCTCTTCCATGGGTGCCAGAGAGAAAGACTCTGAATCTGGCAAAGCCATCACCAACACCGTTCCACCCTCTCCAGCGGCACCAACACGTCTCTGACTTGTGCATTATTCCCATTTTCCTGCATCTGGAGTGGTACAGATGAGAGAGTTTTATTCCTGCCTGTCTTTCATTTCTTTTTTCAAATTGGGTATGGTTGGTTTGTTCCCTTTTCTTCTTTCTTCCGTTCTTTTTGGCTTCTCTTTCCCGTTCCTTTCTACGTTTGTGTTCATAAGCAAAGTGTTTTGTTTTGTTTCAGTCTTTTGGTTTTAATTGCAGTCAGATGGCAGTGCCCCTTTACGGCATGACGCTCAAATGTTCCAAGTGTGGAGTAGTTTCTTCTGCTGAAGTTTCGGCCACAGCCACCAGTAACGCCATGTTAGTTCCTCTAATTTCAACTTCTTTTCTTTCTTTCCACTCTCCTTTTTTTTTTTTTTCTGTTGGTTTTTGTTTTGATTTTCAGTTTATTTTTTTCCCTCTTTCATTTCCCTGCACTCACCGACCCGTGTTTGTTTTCTCTCCCCATGTCCCTGCCCACTTCCCCACATTCCCAGCTCTCCCTGACCTCATTCTGTGGGCCATGAGTAGCATAGGGCTCCTGCAGCATCCTTGGAGCAAAAGCTGATGGGCTGTATCCTGACAAACACTGTGAGACTTGCTTAGATTTGAGCAAGTGAGCAGCTCATGGAAGACTTTATTTCTTGGAAGCTGGGTAGATGTTTAATGCTCCCATTTAATTTAGTTCATGGAGTCTCTTCAGCCTGGAGAAGAGAAGGCTTCGAGGAGACCTTATAGTGGCTTTCCAGTATCTGAAGGGAGCCTACAGGAAAGCTGGGGAGGGACTATTGACAAGGTCTGGTAATGTTAGGACGAGGGGGAATGGGTTTAAGCTGGAAGAGGGGAGATTTAGACTGGATGTTAGGAGGAAGTTCTTTACAGTGAGGGTGGTAAGGCACTGGAACGGGTTGCCCAGGGAGGTTGTGGATGCTTCCTCCCTGCAGGCGTTTAAGGCCAGGCTGGATGAGGCCTTGAGCAACCTGCTCTAGTGGGAGGTGTCCCTGCCTATGGCAGGGGGTTGGAGCTGGATGATCCTTGAGGTCCCTTCCAACCTAAACCATTCTATGATTCTATGATACAGACTTGAAGATACAGTTTCCTATTAACTTAGAGGGTAGACAGGGGTTTCAAACTCTAGCTTTGTCAAATATCTGCTTAATTTTTTTCACTCCAGAGGCTGGAGGGTATTGAGTATGATTTAAGTGAGTTGATGAATCACTTCTAAATCTTGCTTTGAGGTTTTTTTTTTTCTCTTATAAAAAACAAAAGTTAAGTTTAATATCTCTTAGGGCTTCAGTTCTGATTTGATAAGTGTTGACTGCCTCTTTTGGACCTCTAAAAACATTTAGATTTGATTCTCAAACTCTTAAAGAGTTTCATAGCTCTGAGTTAAAAAAGTCAAATGCTGTTAAATCTCTTCTTAGGTGCTGCTGGAGTTAGTAAAAATAAGAAATAATGAAAATGCCAGAGCTTTGTTCTGCTGGAGAAATTGTTGATATTTATGCAGCTGGGGACTTTTTTTCCCCCCCCACAAAGGTTAAGGTAGGAGGGAGAGTGATGAGGAAAGGTTTGTCTTTCTTCCTTCTCTTTTTGAAATGTTATTATCTACATAATTTCCAAGTTGATGCTCTACTTTGGTTTTGATGTCTAAAGTAATATATGTAAAATGTGTGAAAGAAACAGTCTCAGATCTAGACATTTGCAATTTGAGAGCTCCCACCTTTAATTAATCTAAACAAAACCAGGCAGCTGAGTGCCAAATCTCAGAAGGTAGAAATATGAAAGAAAATCAAAACGTGAGGGTTTTTTCGTATTCCTTTTGAAAATTGAGCCATTTGTATGAAATCCAAAAGGATTTAGGGAAGGGAAAAAAAACAAACAACCAAACAAAAAAAAAGTGCATTTCTGCAAACCAGCAGTTGTTAGGAAAAGAGAATATTCAGTCACTTCTATTAAGAGCATCTGTGGGATGCAAAACCTAAGCAAAATCTTGGCTTTTTCTGTCTTTTTGACTGCTGAAGTAATTTGCTTACCTTTAGCAACGGTACCCAGCTCAGATGGTGAGCTGGCATCAGTCCAGGCACGTGTCTGAAATGGTCCACCGCAGGTCTGGAATTAGCAGGTCACTGCATTTTGTGTTCCTGAAACTGCAGGGGAATGCTAAACCAGCAGAAGCTTTTACTATTAATAAATGAGGCTATTAAACAGATGCAGCTTTCAGTGCCTAGGAAAATACTTTAAAAAATGAAACAGACTCAGCTTCTCCTCTGATACTGTCTGACATTGGTCTGTCATAAATCACACATTCTGAGTCATCTTCACATCAGAAAAAAATATAATTAAATCCTGATCCCCTACTTATCCTACTTTTCTAATTTAAGTGGATTGATAGAAATTGGAGGGCCCTTGTAAGAAGATAGAGGACAGAATACCTAGATGATAAGTTCCAGTGCTAACTTTTTGTTTGTCCTGAAGTGTCCCATGCCCTTGTCCTTGCAAAGGGACTACTGAATAATACACAAATTAGTTCACTCAGCCCTCTTCTACCCTTGTCATCCATTTCATTCTGCAGCTGAACTCTTTCTGCTTTTCTTCTTCCAAATCCATCTGAAATGAGGTTCTCAATAGGCAAAGCCCTGATTATGTTTCTTACCATTGCCACCGTTCTACTGGCCTTCATCCCAGATCTTGGATCAGCTTTGCCATTCAGTTTTGACTTCTTGTAATCTAAATCAGATGCCACGAGGATTACTGGGCCCTTTCTGACCTGGAATTAGCCATAGTTGTTTGGTAGAGAGCACATGAAGGATGTTCCTGCCTTCTGAGGTTGCATATTCCCTCCCCAGCTTATGTCCTGTAGGTTTTAGAAGTTAGTTTGTGGGATAGCTTGGCATGAAAGGATAGATCCTTTTGTCCATTTTCCTGACTTTTGGAAATCAGAGAACTTTAGAGAAAGTTTACTTGTGTCTAAGAGAGAAAGGTCAGAGAAAGGGGATGTATGCCTGAAGAAAAACATGGTAAACCTAACAGAGAGCAGGCAGTAAACATGACAGAAGTGAAAAAATATGCACTGGAAATTATGCAGTTTCCTGACTGTCCAGAGTTAACACAGCCCACGCTGTCAAGCACCCCTTTCTACCCAGACAGACAGGAGAGAAAGTAACAAGGAAGGAAGGAAGGAAGGAAGGAAGGAAGGAAGGAAGGCATCACAAACAGACTCCCAGGTTTTGACCACAGGGAAGAGACTGGCCCTGGAACAGTGTATTTTTTTCTTACCGGCAAACCACCCAAGAGTCAGTGTTAGGGAGTCTTCATGATTCTTCATGTTCATTTCTCTCACATCATCAAAAGATCATGTGTCTAATATCCCATCTAAGGGATTTGCCCTTTTTCTTGGCTGGCTTGAAGTCATTTCAGGAAGACTTAGTTGTCAAAGCTGCACATTTCTAGTGCAGCTCAACATTCCCCTGCATGGCTGGTTTTCTGAAGGAGGCTGTTCCTCAAGAAAGAGCTGTCCCCATAATTCAAGGAATTTGGAATTTTCTCCCTACCTGAGGTTAACGCTTGGGTCCCGTGGACTCTTCAATGGACTGTTAAAGAATAATTCTTAGAGGTAAACAATTCTTAGGGGCAAACAATTAAGCAGGCTGCCCATAGCTACTTTATTACCTACCTGTCATTTAGAGTCATTTGATTTCCTGTTGCCCTAGTTGTATGGTTTAGATTGCAGGAACTGAGAGAGGAATCATCTGTTGGAGAAAACGGAAGTAATATCTTGTGTTTCCTCTGCATGGAAAGAGGCTCCAAAGCTCCTTGTCTTTTCTACTTATAGATTTCCTATCGTGGTTGCATAGGTATTGAGTATCATAGAATCATAGAATGGTTTAGGTTGGAAGGGATCTCAAGGATCATCCAGCTCCAACCCCCTGCCATAGGCAGGGACACCTCTCACTACAGCAGGCTGCTCAAGGCCTCATCCAGCCTGGCTTTAAACGCCTCCAGGGAGGAAGCATCCACAACCTCCCTGGGCAACCCGTTCCAGGGTCTCACCACCCTCACTGTAAAGAACTTCCTCCTAACATCCAGTCTAAATCTTCCCTCCTCCAGCTTAAAGTAAAAGGGATTTTCTCTGAAACTGTCCCTGAAACTGGGGCAACATGCTTGCTTTTAGGTGAAATACAAGGTAGAGAAGAGATGAAATACGAATAAAGCGAGTCCTTGTGCTGCGGTTTTCCTGTAGCAGACCTGCTGTGGTGCAGGAACAATTCACTCACCAGAGTAGTGGAGCAGCGTAAGATCATTGAATGGCTTGAGTTGGAAGGAACCTTTTAAGGCCATCCAACCTCTCTGCCGTGAACAAGGACATCTTTGGCTGGATCAGGTTGCTCAGAGTCTCACATGCCACTCAGCAGCATGTAAGAAGCCTTCCATTGTCTCATGTATTGAGTCCTCCTACCTTCTCCCTTTTTAAAGCTTCTCTCCAGTAGCTGCTTTACTGAATTACAGTTATTTTTGATTTGGCTGCTTCTCTGTTGTACTACACTGGCTGCCCTATCCGTTTTGAGTAGTTAGAGGAATTGATCACCAACCTCTTCATAATGGCTTTTTACATCTTAGTTGGCACGTGCTGTGTGTCCCCCTGCACTTGCCTTTTGTCAGGGTGCAGACCCCTTCATCATTCTTTGTGTAGATCTTTCTTTCCATTAACATCACAGGATCACAGAATTTCTCAGATTGGAAAAGAGCTTCAAGATCATGGAGTCCAATCATTAGTTTCACACTGGCAAGTCCTTAACTAACCAAGTCCCTCAGCACAACATCTAATCACTAGGAATCGCTGTAGTTGGAAAGGACCACCAGGTGTCCTTTAAGTATCATGAGTTTCTTCTGCTTCTTCTGCAAAGATGAAGACTCTCAAAGTTGCCACCAAGCTAAAGAACAAAACCACAGATAGTTTTTGACATTTTCACCCCAGTCCATCATCTACTTGTGCCAGAGCTGGGTTTGCTGTGAAGTTTCATAAGACTAAGTCGCTGCCATTCTAGATAAAGCCATGAATGAATCTTGTGGCCATGTTGTTACATGCCATTGTAATTATATTTGGTTGCTCTGCACTGGGCATTGTCATATCCCAAAGTGAGGCTCTTCTTATACAGTTCATCAGTGGCATGGTATGAGAGAGAGGAACAACGTGACACTCAACCATACTGCTGAGTAACAGTGTCATACCACAGTCCTCACACAATAAACTGGCGTCATGCTGCCACAAAACAATGTAATGATCTTCCCTTGATGTTGCTGTCGCTCATCAGGAGTGCTGCCATGTGTAGGACAGCTAAGAGAATCTGCCAGCTAATTCCTTTGTCTCAAACAATACAAATGCTAGATTCATTGATCATGGATAATCCATCATGAAGAGTCATTAGGCAATCACAAGGTCATTACATAAGAAATCATCACTTCATTTCACATCACATGGCACCATAACATGAAGTTTCTTAGGTCCTATAAGTTATTCTGGAAGCTTTTTGGGATGCACACAGCACCTCCTATAAAAGGGAAAGATGGAAAGGTGGCAGAAAAGTTGAGTTCTGCTATGAATCCAGCTCACAGCAGGTAGAATTAAAGGCAATGTCACAGGAAAACCACTTCTCTTCCTCTGAGCTTTCTTCTGAAATTCCAATCTTGATACGATTTCTTTTCTTGTTAGATGGAACTATTTTGGAATTGAGTATTTCAAAAGCTAAGTAGAGCCCTGAAAGTGAAATTGGAGCAAGTTGCATACCTATGACCTGTTGCCGTCTGCTGCCTGAAGAATAAAGATTATGCATTAAGTGTCAAGCATTTCCATAGTGTTTGCAAGGGATGAATATTGTTGAGAAGGCATCTGCAGGGTGAATCACAAAGTGAGCAGAAATGCCATACTCTTAGCCGGTGTAAGTCAACACAACTTAGTTGGGAAAATCCTCCTTTACTCCAGATGAATGTGTGGCCTTATACTCTTTCCATCATCAGAGCAGGAAGGGCAGGACAAGGTTTTCATCATCTGGTTCAAAGTGCAGTAATTTAAGTGGTGATTTAAGGTTGCCTATGTTGGGTGAAATAGCGAAGTCCAGCAGGATGTATCAGTCCAGGCTGAGAGATGATATCATAGAATCATAGAATCGACCAGGTTGGAAGAGACCTCCAAGATCATCCAGCCCTATCCAGTCAACTAGACCATGGCACTAAGTGCCTCATCCAGTCCTGTGAAGAAGTACTGGGAGGTGCTAGTAGATGAAAAGCTGGATATGAGCCAACAATATGGTGTCACATCCCAGAACCAGCCTTCTTCTAGGCTATGTCAAAAGCAGTGTGGTCAGAGGGTCAAGGGAATTGATTCTCTCCATATACTCCACTCTGATGAGATTTCAGCAGCAGTGCAGTTGTCAGCACAGAAAACAATGTAGACCTGTTGCAGCAGGTACAGAGGAGAGCCATGAAAATGATCAGTCTCTCCTATAAGGATTGAAATTTAACCACTGGCTAAAAAGAAACAGTTTGCCTCAGCAGCATCTCTTACAGCCCCAAATCCATACCTGAGATATTGGATGCAGGTTCAAATCAGTGCCAATTGGGTGCTGCACTTCTTTTCAACAATAGTAAACCCACTCAAAATTAGATGGCTGGTTCAGACCCATACTTAAAGCATCAGAACCAATGTGATATGGTTGCTATCTTTCTTGCTTGTGTGTTGGTGATAGTAACTTTCACATAGCTGTGTTTTAAGAGTATATGGGAGACCAAATAACTCCAGGAAGCAGAGCTGTCTATTACAGAGCTTTTCTAGCAATCTGTGTTGACTTTGCTGGTTTCCAGCAACCACGATTTCAAATTGCATCTGCCAAGCCATGTGATGGCTGATACTGGCATGGAAGACACCTCTGGAGTGGATGTTATGGAGCAAGCCCTATCTTTCCATTTGGCTTTTCTGCCTCTCTGATTATTTTTTTCCCTCTACCTGTAAGGCATAACCAGTTCAATTATTGCAATGATAGCAAAGAGAGACGTGAGGATAATGAGGGAGGTTTCACGGTACGACAGAGAAGTGGAATAAGTTTTCTGTTCAGAAGTTTGTTTGACTGAGGGCTGCCTGGCTGCTGCTTTTTAAATTTCTTTCTTCTAATAGTCCTTTGAAATTCTGGTTCATATTGTCTGCTAAAGAACATTCAGTTTGTTATCCCATATGGAGAGTCAAAGTATGTGGTGGCCTTTACCTTACATGGAGGTCTGATAATGCTTGGTTTAATCTGAAAAAAAAAAACAACAATAAAATATATTCCATTGATATGCTCCCCTAGGTAAATTACATTGCTTAATGACACCACTAAGGAACACATCTAACTCTGGACAAGTAGCAATATTTGAAATCAGAGTATCATTATGACTATAGCAATAACCTGTCACTGCAGGACGTGATCCTAACAGCAGAAGTGATGTAACAAGACTTGAAAAACTCTTAGCTGAAGCCAGGGTATTACATCCTGATCTCCATCCCTCTGTCCTTTGTCCAGGTAAAGCTCTCACTAAGGTCTGTGAGAGCAGTACCTGGCTAACCAGTGAGTAGACATTACTAAAATCTTGATCATGTGTCAGAAAGTGGTAAACAAGTCCCATGTAAGTACTGTCAAACGTGTGTCATGGTATCTGTCCTGTAATTTATTGTGCTGCCTGCTTTTGTTTGTTAGTATTAAGGCTGAGGTTTTCCACATAAAGAAATCTTGAAGCTCAACTTACTATTCAGCCCATGCCTAGGTCTACTCTTATTTATTAGATAAAAGCCCACAGAAAAATTCTCCTGGTATTCTTGGAGCACCAGTGCTGCCAAATATATAGGATGACTGACAGTTTAAAATCTCCCTAGTAAGCTTTTAAAATTGCTTGGGACCCCTTCTGGTCCAAGAGCTGCATGACTAAATAGTCCAAGGGAACAGAGCTGCTTTCTCATTTCTAAGGCCATCATTCCTAGATCAAGTGGAGGTTTGTGGGACAATACTTACAGAAAACTCTTTTGTCCATTTTTATCCTGTCTTGTGAATTAAGAAGTGGCTTGACTGCTAAGTTATTTAAATCCAGAATCATAGAGGTGTTTTGGTTGAAAAAGACCTCTAAATTCATCACGTCTGACCATTAACCCAACACCACGGTGACCATTAAGCCGTCTCCTGAAATGCCATGTCAACATGTCTTTTTAACACCTCCAGGGATGGTGACTCCACCACCTCCCTGGGCAGCCTGTTCCAATGCCTGGCCACTCTTGAAGGAAAGAAATTTTTACTAATATGCAACCTAAGCCTCCCCTGGTGCAATCTGAGGCCATTTCCTCTCATTCTGTCACTTGATACTGTGAGAGGAGACCAACACCCACCTCATTACAACCTTCTTTCAGGTAGTTGGAGAGGGAAATAATCCACTCAAGAACAAATTTATTTACAATGATGGCAAAATATAGAAACAGATTTGTTTTTTGTCAAAGCATACAGCTGGGGAAATGACACCAGAAAGCAGGAAATATTCTGTTCAGAGAAAAAATTGGGTCAAGTATCAGTTTTCCTGATGCTCATTGATGTAGTGTTGTAGGGACTATCAGCTGTAGAGTAAGGGAGCAACAGCAAAATATCAGTCTTCGCATCAGCTCTATGCTTGTCCATTTTAGTCACTTGAAGCTGTGACATGTCCCTGATGTTGGTGTCTTCCATGTGCTGTGGAAGTCCAAGTGTCTGTAACCCAAGTACCAACAGCCATTCTGACAAACCTGTCTTTGCTGTAACTGTTCCACTTCCCTTTGGTGACCTGCAGTGATTGTATTTTTTCTCCCCCCCTTGGGAAATGCCATCTGTTGTGGACTAGTGATGTAGGTGGGAAGGGTGTGAAAGGGGGAGTGAGGTATCTGCATCCTTCCTCCCCACCTCAAGTTTTATGCATGACTGCACCATTGAAAAGTAGTCCCTCCCATAGCAACGTGTGTTCACCTGTTTTGGTAGTGTGAATGTGCAAAGCATCTTCCTGCTTCCCTGTGGCAGGGCTCTGAAGACATCTAGCACAAGTATGCATTTGTTGAAGAAGTCTTCTGAAGCCCTATGGGATCAGGAGGCTGAATTAGCATCCCATGTGGAAGCAGGTAAGGCTGAAGTGGAGCTCAGTTCCATTTTCCTCTCCCTTGACAGGGCATCCCTTTGGAGCTCCTGCGTGGTCCTACCTCTCTTGGCTCTCACCTGGATGTCTGCAGTTCTGGCGATCACAGACCGGCGGTCAGCACTCTTCCAGATCCTTTTTGCTGTCTTTGACTCATTGGAGGGCTTTGTCATCGTTATGGTCCATTGCATCCTAAGGCGGGAGGTGAGGCAAATGAGTTGTTATGTGTTATATGACCAACATGCTTCCCACAGAAGACATCTCAAAAACCTTCAGTCACCCTGGTAGCTTCGTTAATCCTATGAACTTTGTCCTGTGACCACAAAAGTGACCACGACAGTATTGCTCACACTGGAAGGAAGGATGAATCAATGACTGTCATGCTGAGTCTACTGCAGAGTGGAATTTTGAGGCCAGTTTTGTACTAGCTAACATAGAATGCCAGGTTGGAAGGGAGCTCAAGGATCATTTGGCCCAGCTTCTCTAGTTGGATTCAATGAATTAAATGAGATGGCCCAGCACCCTGTCAAGCTGAGTCTTAAAAACGTAGGGGAATACACTGCTTCCCTTGGGAGAATATTCCAATGTCTGTCTGCTCTCAGGTTTGCCTTCTTTAGCACCAAAATTAATATTTACTAATAGTAATGAAAATCTGATTGGCACCTTATGCCAATATTCCCAGAATCACTGCTGAACAGTAGGAAGAAATTCTTTAGTATGAAGCTGGTGGAACACTGGAATACTGGAACAGGATACCCAGGGAGGAGTTGTAGAGGTCTCATCCCCGGAGACATTCAAGGTCAGGCTTAATGGAGCTTACAGCAACCTAGCATAGCTGGGGGCATCCCTGCTTACTACAGGAGACTTACACTAGGTGACATTTAAAGGTCCCTTCCAACCCAGTGCATTCTATGATTCCATTGAAAGTTGGCATTAGCACCTGGGTATTTGAGCTAGAAAGTAAAGCTGGCAATAATCAAGCCAGGAAACTGAGTAAATTCTCTCCAGCTTCCCTGTGGAGATTTAAAATGGTAAATTACATCAGAGAAGAAAAGAACAAATCTTTTATGTTTCTTCTATTCTTTTTTGTCCTACTGAGTGGATAGACTATTAATAACAGAGACAGGAAAAGGGTGGCTTTTTCCACTGTTCATTTTATCTTCTTACAGCTCCTTTAAATTAAGTAAAACAGATTAATTCCTTCTGTCAGGCCAATGAAATCAATGGCTTGGCTGAGACTCCTTTAACTAATTGCATTATGAATATGGGCTCACATTTAACTCCCCTTGCGGCCACTGGCATTTTCCCCCCTGATTTCCATGAGTTTTGGATCAGATGCATATTACAGATGATATAGGATCATAATCAGACATTGCAGACCCCAATATAATGATTTATGCAATAGTGTCCACAGTGAATATATTGTAGGCTGCAAAATAGAAGACAATTTATTCTTGGCTATATAAATCCGGTAACTGCAAGTGACCAACACAGCAACTCAAGATACCTGTATGAAAAGGGCATTGAAGCTGGGAGGTGTCTAAAGAACAAGTCTTAGGAGGAGCAGCTGAGGGACCTGGGGTTGTTTAGTCTGGAAGAGGTAAAGGGGAGACTTTATTGCTGCAACTACTTGAAAGGAGGTTGTGGTGAGATGGGTGTTCTCTTCTCCAAGTAATTAGTGATAGGATGAGAGGAAATGGCCTCCAGTTGCACCAGTGGAGGTTGAATGGCTGTGGTGGTGCTGGGTTGATGGCTGAACTTAATTTTAAGAGGTCTTTTCCAGCCTTAGCAATTCTGTGGTTGTACAATTCATTGAGTTGCTTAGGATGTGAAATAGATAACTTAGGAACCATTTGAAATGACTGTCTGAATGCTGCTAAAGTAGGATCTGTGTCCTTTAGATCTAGCAAGTCCTTTCTTTTTTTCTTCAAGAGGTCTTTCTTTTTTTGTTTCCTGAGTAGAATTCAATGTTTTAGTATTCCTGTCTGACTGTGGCTTTTGCAAATCCATTTGTTCCTGCAGGTCCAGGATGCTGTGAAGTGCCGAGTAGTAGATCGTCAGGAAGAAGGCAATGGAGACTCAGGGGGGTCATTTCAGAATGGACACGCTCAGCTAATGGTAGGGAAAACTACCACCTACTCTATGATTAAGGGACCTATGGGCATTTTTAACTCACAACTGAGAAAGAAGGGGCTCTGTCCATCATAGATTTTGCAATCATTTTTTTTCCCTTTAAACTTTGCACTTAGCATAGGCTTTTTTTTTTTCCACACAAACCTGGTTTCTTTCCATTGTGGTATTAAGGGACTAGAACCTACGCACCAAGTTTTGGAGATATCATGCTAAGATCCTTCCCCAAAACCTACAGAGACAAAATATACTTCCCAGACCTTCCAGACCTTATTATCCCCATCATGCTGCCTTATCATAGCTAGGACACTTAAGTTTAATACTGTTTTAATCACAGCGTGTTAGGCCATTATTATAAAGATGCTGTCTCAAAGGGATTTCTTTCTCTTGAAAGCACACTTGTTTACATTGCTTTACTGGGACTATAGTTTAAGCACTATAAACCTTGTTCCTGTTCTGTAAGTCCTTTACAAGCACTCTACATAAGGCTGTAGAAGAATAAACTGTGGCAAATCACTCTACAACTATCTGAAAGGACGCTTTACCAAGGTGGGGGCTTGGTCTATTCTCTCAAGTAACAATGTTTCCTCCAACCAATGTGATTCTGTGAATCATCCTGCATCTGCTTCTGTGTTATGATGCAGATAACATCAGAGGATTTCTAAAGCTGTGCTAAAGACAAGATACATACAAGGTCCAGAAATCTTTACTTAATATTGGACCCATGCCATCAAATGATGGCTTTTTTCCAGTCACTCCTGTGCTAAGTAGCTCATGCTTAGGTACAGGGTCTCATTTCAGTCAAGACATGAAGAGATACATAATCATCACAGGTGTGTTCATTAAAAACAGGTGCCTCATTTTTAATTTAAATGCTTAGTCTTCTCATTTTCAGAGAGGTTCTTGCTGTGCCTATTTGTGTGCAATTAGAAAATGCCTTGCGTGCCTGGCACTTCCATTCCTTCAGTAACAGACACCATAATCATATCTAGGTCCAACCTTCCTTTCAAGAAGTTAGCACACAAACCTGTTTCTTTTAATTGGAAGACACTTACCTCTGAATTATTTATATAACCCTTTTTCACACACCCTTCAGATTCTCACCATCCTTTAAAAAGCTGGATGCTATATTTGTTATTCTATTGTCACCATCCCAAGTGCTATATTCTGAAGTTTCACATTTCTTTTTTTTTTTTTCCCCCTCTCTCTGTTCTCATTCATTGTCAACCACCTTGCAAAATTCTATGCCAGCTACAAGTATTTTTTCAGCAGCAAGATTACATTTGCTTCTGCACTGCTGATGGATGTGTCGAGAAGTAGAGCGCTCAGTCAGCTTCTTCACGTTCATGCACAAAAAACTCTGGAATCTCGACATGAATGATGACTTCTCACTGACATTTTTAGAGGGGTGCAATGTTATTCTGTAGTGACTGAGTTGTAAAATAACCAAAGAAATGAAAAGCTTTGCAGGATGGTGTTTTTTTTTCACCAGTACCTGTTCCAAGTAATCTCTAAATCTGCCCAGGAAGTGAAAAGAAGCTTAGCTGAGTAACAGAGTTTTCCATAAACTCTTGTTGACTGATATTAAATATAAATCTAACTTTTATTTATTTATTAGGCAGCTCAATTGCCTTTTTTTTTTCCCTATCATGGAAATGAGATTATATTTTTCTGTGTCATTGCACTTGCCTGTTTAAATGTTAGCTCAGCCTTATTTCTATTCTATCCAGATTTAGTTGGTATCCCAAATAATTCACCAAGAAATTAGCATCAAGAAGATTGAGATAATTCCTCAACCAGCTCTTGAAAACCTCTTGGATTTGAACCTGCTATATTAAAGTGTTTATCCCAAGGGGATGGGGATTTATTCTCAGTCTCCTTAGTGTTAAACTGGAAGGCATTTAATCATTTTAATACAATTATATGAAGTGTCTTCTTTCTGAAAGGATACTAAAAATAATCAGTCGACTCTTCTACCTTTTTCTAGTCTGTGGCCTTTCCATCACTCCATGAAAACTCATGGCCCACTATGACTCAATGCACCAAGTTCTTTGAAATGTTATCTACTAAAAGCTGTAGGAAAAGGATTAACTTTTACTGGGAGAAGAAAGGAGTTTCAGAGGGCTGTACAGACTGCTTGAAACAGTTATTCAGCCTTTGTGTCTTCAGAAACCATTGATTTTCACCCAGTAAGAGTTTCAGAAGCTGAAACTTGTTTCCACTTGATGTGACTTGGTGATCATAGCATCACAGAATGGTTTGGACTGGAAGGGACTTTTAAAGGTCATCTAGTCCTGGCAGTGAGCTTCAACTAGAGCAGGTTGCACAGGGACCCTAAGAACCTGAACTGGAATGTTTCCAGGGATGGAGCATCTACCACCTCTCTGAGGAACTTGTGCCAGTGTCTCACTACCCTCATTGTGAAAAATGTCTTCCTTTTTTATAGCCTAAATCTCCTTAGTTTCAAACCACCACCCCTTGTCCTGTCACAACAGGCACTGCTCAAAAGTCTGTCCCTGTCTGGCTTATAGACCCCTTTACCTACTGAAAGGCCACTAAAATGTCTCCCTGGAGCCTTCCCTTCTGCAGGCTGAAGAATTTTCTCATGCCATCCTCATAGGATAGATGCTCCAGCCCTCTAATGATCAGATATGTCACAAGAAACCCCAGTGGGTGTGAAATTTTATGAGCAGAATCCCCAAATCTTTTTAATGAGGGGATGAGAATCTACTCAGATTAAGTGTGGGGTGATATATCCAGGGCAGATCAAGCCAGGAATCCATCCCCTGATTTTCAAGATTGTACATAGTTGTGTTTCAGGGAGATATTTCAATCTAGCATCTCAGGAATCAATTAGCAATAACCCAGCTGAAAAGCACTTTTGCAGCTTTATCTCTGCCTGAGATTCAAAAACCACAGGTGGAACAAAGTCATCTGTTTGCCATGTTTCAAAGCCCAAACAAAACACCTCTTCTCCATTCTTCTGGCAGTGCTGGTGTCTGCCTCACTAATTTAAGTGAGGGTTTGCATTTTTCAAATGATTTTCTTTCCCTCACCACCTCCTTTTGACCACACCTTCTGTGTTCTGTGTCTTTCAGACCGATTTTGAGAAGGACGTGGATATGGCTTGTAGATCAGGTGAGCACATCACAGGTGAGAATCAATAAGTGACCTGGTTTGGGGATTGAA
Organism: Tricholaema leucomelas; assembly: GCA_013400475.1. NCBI lineage: Eukaryota > Metazoa > Chordata > Aves > Piciformes > Lybiidae > Tricholaema lacrymosa > Tricholaema leucomelas. Next base: position 886,615 of record WAAF01003952.1, on the reverse strand, counting down.
CTAGGCCATTTTTTCCCCTTTCTGTTTTATTTGTGTGTGTCTTAGTGGCTTGCATGTACCTGTATGGACTTTCTGTACTCTCAACCCTGGCCAAAATAAAGCAACCTCCCTCTTTCTTCCCTATGCTTTGCTTAACCTTTCCCCCCATAGCTCTCTTAGATTTTTTGATAAGATTAAACCTTGCCTTACCTATGGTCCATGTAGCATGGTAGTAGAGAAGAGTATCAAGGAAGAAGAGATTAGATCTCCTTCTTCCTACTATGATCCTTCTTTGCTTTAACAACCCCTGCCCAAGGGGATCACCGCAACCTTAGACAGCTCTGTGCTCAGGAGAGGTGTCTTTGAGAAGGTCTGGAATGTGGAAAGCCTTCCTACCACTCCACCTGACTCCATGCACACTTCTAGTGGAGTTTTAAGGTGCCTGTACACATGGAGGTGGGTCAGGTCCTTCCTCCTCTGCTTGCATCTTTCTACTATGTGTTCAGTCACACACATTCCATTTGATCCTGAAGACCTGCATGAGTTGACAGTTCCTTTCCCAGTAGTTCCCCAATAACCTCATTCCCCTGGGAATGTCTGTGCTGTTTGACTTCTCCTTTGCTACCTGTTCGTCTCTGCAGGTTTTGCCCTCTCCTGGTCCTGCCATGCCTGACCATCTAGCTGGGTTTTTTTTCCCTACCCTTTATAGATATTTAGGTTTTCATTTACCCTCTCAAACTTCTCTCCAAAGCAATAAAAATATCATCTTGCTTGGTGCTTGTATATAATTCATATCTTCCAAACCAGGATCTCCCCTAGCCAAGGACAGCACGTACTGCATGTTGATTTATCATCATGGAAAAGCTTTCCTTCCTCCCTCCTTCTCTCCCTCTCTCCCTCTCTCACTCTCTCCGTTCCTTCCTTCCTTCCTTCCTTCCTTCCTTCCTTCCTTCCTTCCTTCCTTCCCTCCCTCCCTATTCCTTCATTCCTTTCTTTCTATTCTTCCTATTCTTTCTTTTTCTTCTTTCTTTCCTTCTTTCCAAATTCATTCCTTCTGAATGCCTTCCTTCCTAATTCCTTCTTTCTCTCCCCTCTTTCCTCCCTCCTTTCTTATATCTTTCTCTCTCTCCCTTTCTTCTCTTTCTCCTTCCTTTATATACACATCTACCTGTCCCTTTCACTTTATCTAATCCATCATTTACTTATCTACTTCTCATGTATTTATCTGTAATTCATTTCTTTCTCTCATTCTTGCAGTCACTTGTTTATCTCTATCCTCAGCTGTCTATCTTGCTGTATCTGCTATTTATGTATTTCTGTCTCTGCCCCATTTATCTCTGTCACTGTTTTTCTGTTTACTGTCCATCACTGTCACTATCATTTATCTATCTAATATCTGTCTATATCTTATTTATCTTTTCCTGTCCTCACTGCTTCACTCCCTCTCTCTATGCTTATCACAGTCACAGTATATTTATCTCACTTATCCTTGTGATATCTTATTTCATGGTCTCTTTCTGTCCATTTATCTCATTTCAGGGTCTGTCCAATTTTTTTTCCTTTCTCTTCCTCTGTCTCACACTTTCTAATCTAATTTCTGGCTGCCTCTCTCTTCTCATTTGTCTTCCTCCTTCCTTGTTGACACAGTCCCAAAAAAATCATGCATGAAAAACATGCATGTGAGACCAGGTCTGACTTGGAGTTATGCTCAAGAACATGCATCCAGGCTGGGAGCTGGCACACACAACTAGCTATCCAGCCAGTAGCCAAGCTTAGGCTGAAAACCAAGGCAGACCCAGGACTGCATTTCTGGATCTGCTACCATTTGTTTTTTCACTCCTAAATTAAGCTTCCCAGGGGAAAAGAAGGAGCTGATTGGTTTTACATGACTTCAGGGCAGAAGACCTAGCATCAGCAGCTTACTAACAGCCTACATTTCCCTTCCTTTGCCAGCATACAGCTATACAATTTGTTTGTTGGTGTCTGCCTGAAGAGATATTCTTTCCCTGGTAATGTGCTGCTAGTCTGCACCAAGAAAAGTAGTTGATAATATTCCCTGTTTCTGAGACTTTTCTGTATGGTGCATCATCCTATGCATTCTACTTAGACAATAATAAAAACAGAAATCTGTCCATTGGTTTCTGGTCATCATTTATCCTGAAGGCACCAGGTCTCATGTTATGACAGACTGGAGATGTGGCTGATACCACTCATAACCTCCTTACTCAGATTCACCGGTAGGACCGGCTCCATGGATCAGTGTTGAAAGTTCATTCCACCTCATGCACAGAGACTGCCAAGTGCAGACATCTCCAAACTTACTTTCTGCTGCTGCTGTGAGCATGGAGAAGAGCTTGAATCAATAAACCTTACTGACACACCCACACAAAGGATTTGACTTCAGTAACATCTTCCCACACTCTGTAAGAGTGTCCTCTAGCAATGTCAAGATGACTGTGGCTGCCATAGTTATACCCAGTCTGTTTAGTTTCAAAAGGTTCTTAAACCTTCTTCCCTTCTGTTTGGTATCCTTATCATCCCTGGAGTCTTTGAGAGGAGCTTTGCTCTTCCAGCAGCCATCACACCCAGTATGAGTTGATAGAACAATTAGTGTGTCCTCACTCCATCAAATGCCTATGTCATGTCCCCAGTGGAGAAACCAAAGTGCATTAGGTTAGCCCAAAGATCCTTTTCTCTGGTCCATTGAGAAAAAAATACATACAGGGATCTTTTCAGGGACCTGTTCAGGGACCTTTTTTTTCTTTTCTTTTTTTTCCCCCTTCTCTTCTGAGATGGGTGAAAGGGAAACATGCATTTATTTCTTCTTTCCTGTGCTGAAGTACTGGGTAAGTAGCCTTAGACCTTCACCACTTTGCCCCTGTTCCACAGTCTATGACTTTCATCCCCTGGAGATATCAAGGCAGACATCCTTATTTTCCTCAAGTCTTTGTTGCAGTAGATTCCTATGCCTGGAAAAGGAGCAGATGTTTTGATGTTTGGGAATGAGTGTCTGTGTGTCATTTAGATACCTCCTACTTGGCATGTTCACCTCGTCCTCAGTCTGAAGCTTTCTCCTGTTGAGGGATATTCACGGCACTCCTTTCTTTTCTCAAGGGAAACTGAAAAACACTACATTATTATCTATTAGAAAGGCTTGCCATGATTACTGCAAAGTGAGCTCTTTGGAGAGCAGTTAGAAGTTTATAACAAAATTAGGTGCATTTTCAAAGACCAAATTGTTGACACTGAAACTGCTCAAAGGAAAAGAGCAGCCTGAAGAGTTTAAACAAAATGTTGTACTTTACATTTGAGATCATTGATAATGCTCAATTTTTGCTATTATCTGAATCAAAATATTTTTTGAGGTGAAAGCAGCTTTGTCTTTTGAGGAATTCTACTTCTCCATAGGCTAGTAATATACAGGGTGTTGGACTAGATGACCTTTAAAGGTCCCTTCCAACCCATACCATTCCCAGATTCCATGATGTATGTTTCATGCATCACAGAATCACAGAATGCTGGTGGTTAGAGGGGACCTCTGGAGATCATCCAGACCAACTCTTCTCCTAAAGCAGGGTCACCTGGAGCAGGCTGCACAGGAATGCATCCAGTTGGGTTTGGAAAGCTCTCCAAAGCTTTTATACTCAACAAGCTCTCTGAGCAGCGTGGTCCACTGATCTGTCACCTCACAAGAAAGAATTTTCTGCCATCCCTGGAGATGTTCAAAAAGAGACTGGATGAGGCACTTAGTGCCATAGTCTAGTTGATTGAACAGGCCTGGGTGATAGATTGAACTGGATGATCTTAGAGGCCTCTTCCAACCTAGCTCATTCTATGATTATACATATACTAAACACATGCATCGGCTTTTCAAGATCCTGTGGACAATAGGTGTTTGCTTAGTTGGGAGTTTTAGCCATGATTGTGTTGGAAAGTTCTTATCCCAGCTTTCTCAAAATGAGAAGGTATTTTTTTTTTTCCTCCTTAGTTTTGATTTTGCCTTCACTGTTCTCAGTTAGGAAAAACCCAACCAAAGAAAACCCAGCAGCCCAGTATAAGAGACATTCCTGCCACCACAACCTCTTTCTCAGCGGTCTGAGCAAACATGCTAGCATGGTGTGACTGTGATAGGTGTATTGATGTCTTAACAAAAAACTCAGTGAGATTCTAAGGATACTTGTCTGTCTCCCTAGTGCTGAATAAAGACATCACCACCTGCAGGACCTCAACCATCACGGGAACCCTGAAGCGTCCATCATTGCCAGATGAAGAGAAGCTGAAACTCAATCACCAGAAGGGGTCATCAAACTTTAACAGTCTTCCAGCCAATGTCTCCAAGCTGCATCTTCAGGGCTCACCACACTACCTGGGAGCTATCAACCTGAATGAATTCAGCAATCACAGTCTCACTCTGAAGAAGGACAAAAACCATCCACCTAAGTCCATCTACATCTGTGATGGGGACATCTTCAAGAAGTTGGACTCAGAACTCTCTCGAGCACAGGAGCAAACACTCGACACCAGCTACGTTATTCTGCCTACCAACACATCTACCTTGAGGGCCAAGCCCAAAGATGAGAGCAAATACAGCATCAATATTGACCAGATGCCCCAGACACGGCTCATCCACCTCAGCATGGCTACTGACCCAGGCTTTGTGGTCAAGAGTCCTCCACGGGAACCTGTACCCATGACATGCAGTGAGGTTCAAGGTTCCTCCATGATACAACAACAGCAGCAGCTGGGTCCACAAAACATCTCCAATGAGTCACAGATTCCCAACAGCCTGTGTGACACAGGTGACTCAGGGAACTCGGGTGTGGTGTCCAAGAGTGAGACCGTTTCCACCCTCTCCATGAGCTCCTTGGAGGTGAGCATGTGAATTACTGTATTGTTTACAGCCCAGCAGGATGTCCTACCCTCAACATTGGCCACACCAGGTGTTTCAAGACAAAATACATCCCTCCATGCAATTCCAGTACTGCACTATTATGAGGGATCACTACATTTGATAGCATTTTGTAATGTTTAAAATCTCTCACAGCCTCCACAGATCTATTGCTTTGCTGGATGAACTGTCTTTGGCTCTACAGGCACTGCAAAGTCCAGTACCATGTTCTTTGGTCAAAGACTGCTCATTTTAATGCAAGGCATGTTGCTTGTGCTATCTTTACTCCTTCTATCCTCTGCCTCTTCTTCCTAATTTGATGACTTCACTCATCATACAGATGAGACAACTCTAGATGTGAAATGCCCCGAAGATATGTCCCATAATGCTCTTTGCATCAGGACAATGTTAAAACTTTTGCATAAGCCTTCTCCTTCTGACCTGTGATAACTCACTACATGTATTAGCAGTTCTTCCCAGACCTTAGATTATACCCTGAGGTCTGTCCTAGCACATCTGGGCCTTTTCTTACCTACTGTCAGAGAGCAGGTCTCAGCCATTGCTATCCAAACTTCACAGTCTTGGCTGACTGGTGCTCAAAAGCTTCACTAGATCACTTGGCGGATCTACTGCTCCACCTTTGCTTCCCATTCTGTGAATGACTGATCAGCAAACTTGGGTTGATGGTTGGACTCGATGACCTTAGAGGTCTTTTCCAACCTTAATGATTCTATGATTTTATGATCCTATGATTTTGTGATTCTGTGATTCTAAGACAGAGCTCAGACTGGCCAAACTCCCACGTTCAGCCCTCTGGCTGGCGTTTTCCACCATGGAGAGCCAAAGAAACACATTAAAGATGTAGGAAGAAGGAAAAGGAGAACTCTCCCTGGTTTTATGTGCTGTGTGGTTGAGTTTGCATCCATTCCTCAGCATCAATCCCTTACTAACCTTCACCCATCTCTTTTTCCTTTTGACTACCCAGAGGAGGAAATCCCGGTACGCAGAGCTAGATTTTGAGGTGAGTACATCCCTTTCTGAGTGTGCTTTTCCAGGGGTAGGGTGAGGAGAAAATGCATGTTGCTGTTTTTTCTTTCTGGCACCTTTGCAATAGTGCTGCCTTTGCCAAAGACCTTCTTCAAGGCTTTGAAAACAATGGCTTGGAAGAGTTGCATTGGATGCCTAGCAAGGCTTCCATTATGCAGCTAAACAAATGGGTGATTTATGTTGGTAAATGCTTTATGTATGGAGAAGAAGCTTCTGTGCAAACATTGGTAATTTGAGATCCTATGTCAGCTTGCCCAAGGTCTGTAAGTTCTCCTGCATAAGCAAAATGCTAACAGAAAGGTGATGGAGCAGTAGGTGACTGAACCATAATCCTCTTTGGGAAGCACATGTGCATTTGGTTAGTGGTCTTAAAAATGACCTGTCCTTTGGGTGCAAGGTCTGTTGCTTAACAAAGGAAGCTAATATGTCCTAATTGTCACAACCCACAGTCAGCTCTGGTCTGACCTCACAGAATTAGCTTGAGTGGAAAAAGCCTATACTGTAGGAAACAAAATGTCTGTCCTCACACCTGAGATATAGAATGAAAGCTGTGGATCAGTCAGTCCTTCACAGGGTGTCTGTGAGGCTATTGAGAGCTAGTGCATCTATCCTGAATCCAGCCATGACACTGTTTCCTACAGAGCCATCATTTGCCTTCAAAGGTGTTAGCTAATTCCAAAACAGTCACATTAAGAACCCACAAGGAGCTGCCTTCACTCTAAGTCACTTCAGAGCTCCAGATTGCAAGCTTGGCATAATAGATACATCTGAGCTGATACTTCAGATTGGTCCCAAACTATTTGAGCCATCTTCTCCAATTACATGGCACTTGGAAGAGCACAAGAAAGTCATATTCAACATGCATCAACATGCAAAGGCAAGTCCTCGTAGAAATTGGTCCTGCCTCTCCTTCTGGGCAATAGAAGGTAGAAGTGGCAAAATACAAAGAAAACTGTGGAATAGTTTCTGATGGAATGTCTTGTACCAAGATTCTACACTTAGGTAAGCTCTGAACACATTTGCAGAGGAGATGTGCAGAGAACAGAGTGAATGTAGGGTCAGGCATCAGTTAAAGAAGGTTAGCAAAGGTTGCTAGGTCTAGCTAGTAGTACCGTGCTAGTGAAGCACAGGTTCTGCACCATAAACAGTTGGCAGCTGCAGCTTTAGGGCAACCATAAGGCCAAAAAATAATCATTTCTACTTTTTCTTATCATCTCCTCCTGAAAATAAAGGCAGCGCTACTCTGGGTCCTCAGAAAACTCTGCAGGTGGTTTAGGCACATCAGATTGCACCTGCAGGGAGACAGAGCTAGCTTGTAATAATGTATATAAATCTGGGGAGAAGACCTGTGCCTTCTGTACAGCTGAACAAAGTTTGCTGACCTGTGACCTTGTGTTTGCTTCAGAAAATCATGCACACGAGAAAACGTCACCAAGACATGTTCCAAGACCTGAACAGAAAACTCCAGCATGCAGAGAAGGAGAAGGAGTCTCCAACAACGGACAGCAAGGTTAGTAATACACTTTCAGAACCATCTTCTAGAGCTCTCTAGTTCCCTCAGGACCAGTGGAAGAAGGAACATTTAGGGGCTCTCATTGAATAATTTACCTTGGTTTTCTGTCCATGCATGTTGCAGCAAGCACATGGAGAGTCACAGAGTTATCATTAGCTTATCTACAGAGTGGTCAGCAGCTCAGAAGAAGAACGCCTGTCCTCATGTCTGTTCATGGTGAACAGAACCTCTGTTGTCTTCTGCTGTGTTTGTTCCCTGTGTCTGTGCCTGTTTTCATTCCCTTTCAGGTCATCTCACAGTGTCCCATATATCCACTCATAGCTAGGAACTGGAAACTAGACCAGCCCTGAGGAAATCTAGATGGAAAGGGAAGAGGGCAGGAAGTGGGGACAGCAGGAATCATCTCTAAATGAGTTTCCAGCTGTAATGGTGGCAGCACTTCTTGGAGGACTACACAATAATAGAATGCATAAAGGTTAGGGAAGCCGATTATGGCAGCTGCTTATCACATACTTGGGTTTCCTTGACACGGAGGCTCTACAGAGGGATCTGGACAGGGTGGATTGACAATCTGAGGTCAGTGGTGTGAGGTTCAACAAGATCAAATGCTGGCCTTTGTACTTGGGTCACAACAGCCCCATGCAATGTAATGCAAAAAAATGTCTATGATTGTGTTCCCTGGCAGGAGCAAAGTTCTGGGGCAGGGGAGACTTTGAGGGAGGAAGGCTGAGGGAAGGACCTTGCCGCCTTTCAAAGAGTCACCGATTTGATACTGGAAACAGCTTATCAGGATCCTGTGTAGCAAGTGGTATGGATAACACCAGTAAGGCAGGGAAAGCTGATGTCACCTTTCCCATGTTTCAGCCCATTAGGCCTGCTGGGCAAGAGCTGGAGGCTTGCAAAGCAGTATATTTGCTGCACCAGAGTGGAAAAACTGGTGGTAGAGAGAGGTTAGCAGTAAGACTTGAAATTAAGTTTGTGACTGAGCTCAGTCATTTGCAGGCAAAGTCAGACCTAGGATGCAGAGTCACCTGCAGCCTGGCCAAGGTTGCACTGGTGGGTTGGTTGGTTGGTTGGTTGGTTGGTTGATGGGGCTTCCTTAAAAGCAAGACCAGAGCTCAGAGGGTGGTCAAACAAGAGGTTTAGTTCAGTTCTTTGTGGAAGCAGAGCCTTTGGTCTGTATTCAGATCTCACAGCATTGCTGTGCTGAGCTCTGGGGATGTGGTCCCAACAGTTTCTACTTAATAAAAGTGTTCTAAGGTGTCATTATGGTCTGTCCAGTGTTACCGAATGAAAGGGACAGTGAATCTAACAGGCAGGTCCAAAGCGAAGGAGCCTGCATTGGCCTGGACTCTCAATGCATTTCACTGAAGGTCATCTCTGCTTTTTTCCTGTTATTTAGGTGTGACTCAGCTGTGGAATCAGAAATTCCTAAATACCATGTGAAAACTGTGGACTGTTTGCAGGAGGGGTTTATAGATTGAGATGTTTTGAGCATTTCAGAGATGCATCTGTGTAGAATTGAAGTTGCCAGTGTCAGCGTCAAGGAGCTTTGAACTGATGGAGAGAAGCTGTGAAGGTGGCCTTTGCATATTGACTGAATCTTTTCCAAGTTGTGTTTTTCCTTTGAATCTAAACCGAGAGGGGGAGCTTGTGAAAAATCAGTGTTGCCCAGTCAGTAGTGAGTATTAGTTTAAAGCCATTTAAAGCAGTGAAAAAAAGCAACCAAAAAATACCTTTCTTCTATCTTTTTTCTACCATTTGCTGCTGAGGACCCCGCTGCAAATCACACACTATCTTCAGCTTGCCCTGAGACTAAATTCTGCAGATACCAGGGGTTAAAGGAGCAACAAAAGAAATCTATCTTTTCACAGAATCACAGAATGGTAGAGGTTGAAAGGAACTCCTGGAGATCTCCTAATTCAACCCTCCTACCACAGCAGGTTTACATAGATCAGGTAGCACAGGAGCACGTCCAGGCAGGGTTTGAAACTCTCCAGAGAAGGTGTATGTTTAGGTTAGAAAACAATGGTTTATCTCTTCTGGTGGAACTAGCAGCATAAATGTGGCTTTCATTTTGCATTGAAGAGCATTGTAGACATATCCCAAACCCTTTCTTTCTCTTGAGGCTGCTAAGAGAGTTTGTGGAGTCTTCTCTGGAAGGATTCAAAATCTGCCTGTACATATTTCTGGGCAACCCGCTCTGGGCGACCCTGCTTTAGTAGGGGAGTTGGACTAGATGGTCCTCAGAGGTTCCTTCCAATTCCTGACATTCTCTGATTCTGTGAAGTTGGTTCTGAGCTCAGCAGTCTTTGTAATCACTCCCATCACTTTGACCTCTTCTTTAGCTACCTCATTGCTACCAAAAAAGAGAAGGTAAAGTCATCTAGTTGTTGGAACTCTTGCTGCAAGTGTCTTTCTGAGTTTCAAAGTTTGCCCTTTGCCTGGCAGACTGGAGGCTCCAACATGTACTTTATTTCCTTGCTTCCTCCTAAATACACACACTTCCCAAGGCACAAATTCTTGCAGCTGAGAGCTCTTTACATTAAAGCAGGGTAGTGGCTCTTTTTAAGCTATTTATTACCACCGGGGATGTATTCTCCTGTGTCGATCTCCAGCACTGCTCCTCCCTCTGACTTAATTGCTAAAGAAATTCTAGTGCTTGGATTAGACTTCAGGAGGGGTTCACATACTCTGCAGCAGCGTAGTATGAAAGTGGAGGGTTTGCAGCCTTCAGTGGAAGCAAAGGTTTTGTTTTTTCTGCACTTAGTGCCAGCTTTGAAAGCAATGGAAGTGACACTTCTGCCTTCCCCCTTGGCAGAAGTCCTTTGATCCAGCTCTTATTAGAGAAGTCTAAATCACATACATATTCCTCTCTCTTTGCCTTCATCTGGCTTTGCACTCACTTTAACCAGCTACCCTTTATTCATGCTGAGGCCAGCAAAAGCCATGCTGAGCAGAGCCCTGCACATTTCTCTGATTTACACATTCTTGCTTATTTGCTGCTCGCCAGGTTCAGCTCTCTGCTGTTCAGGTGGCTTTTGCTTTGGCTGGAGCTCTGTCCTGGAGTTTATACACAGGATCTGGACTCGGTTCTCAAATCCAGTTGACTGATTCTGAAAAAGCATTTGCTCCAAAACCCAGGGGGAAAATGATACCAAGTGTTTTCTGCCTTCCTCTTTTTCTTATTTCCTTCTAGACAGTGTTTCTGTGTTGATCACTAATTTTGTCTGCTCAGGTTGAGATTTCTCTTAGCTTTCCTCTTCAGACACCTGTCCAATATACTCTTTCCGCCACATCTTTGCTTTGGCATCTACAGAGTAGTGAGACAAAAAGGAATATTGCTCTGTAGTCAGGGTTGGGTACCTCCCTGGCATGCTCTGCTGCATGACATAATTAATTCCCTTGCTGGCTGAATACTTGTCTTTTTGTTAGATGACTGGGGAAGTGGCAGCCCTGCTACTAGGTTGGAACATTTGGCTCCTGTCCATGGGAACCTCTTTGCGTGGCCTGAGGCTGGGAGTAGAGAAGCTCAGATGGACATCATTGTCTCAAACTCAGGCTCATTACTCATTGAGGAATTAGGAAACTGGGAGGGCTGTATGTCTTTCTGAAGAGAAGCTCCATTCATGGTGTGTCTTCTCTGTGCCATGTCTTTAATCCTCTCTGAACTTCTTAAAGGCTGCAGTAACCAGCAAATTTTACAAGAGCAATTAGGGTAAAATTTATAAGGAGAAATGCTACATAAAATTGAATAATTACTGCAGTAAATTCTGTTATGAAAATGACATCAAACCTTAATTTGTTCAGCCATAAACCATCTGTCAGCTACCAGGTGTCCAAACATACCATCAATCAGAAGTTCACCTCCTCCTGTAGAACATCTGACATCTCAAATCTCAAGTACCACCAGCAGTTGCACTGTCTTGATCTCTGTTATTAAGAGATGCTTCTATACCCTCTGTATCAACCATCAGTTTCTGCCATGCCCTTTGAAGCTACCCAGCTATCAGCTTCTCCAAAACCATGAAGTGGCCACCAACAGACTGAAGCTCCTGCTTGTTTAGACTGCTTAGAAAGGACTTTATGAAGAATTGTGCTTTGAATGCGCTTGGTCCCCTCCTGGAGTCCCTAGGTGCCCTTATGAGGCAAAAACTTCCAATGACCCACTCCTCCATATCTACCAAAGGGATTGGACTTTGCAGTAGACTGTATGTTAACCAGCTAGATCCATGACAAGAATAGCTTAGAGAATCACTGGTTCCTCCTGCTGGTGGTACCTCAGGCTTTCACTGCAACCTTCAGGAAGGGAATGTTTAGGAGTCAATGCAAAGAACCTCTGAGAGTCTAGGAAAGACTTTCTTAATTCAGTGATTGTTCACCTTCATCTGTGCATGACCTCACTAGACTTTGGCTCAGAGTAACCTCTACAGGCTAGACTATCTGAATTTCAGAGAATACAGAAGCAGAAGTCATATTTCTGTAACCCAGCAACTGCTGAGTACTGATGGTGGCTGTCTGCTCAACATCGATGAGGCCACAGATCAAATAATGTGCTCAGTTTTGGACCCCTCACTAAAAGAAAGGCATTGAGTTGCTGGAATGTGTCCAGATAAGGGCAACAAATGAGGTGAAAGGTCTAGAGAGGTCTGGTGAGGAGCAGCTGAGAGAACTGGGGGTGTTTGGTATGGAAAAGAGGGAAGATTTCATTGTTCTCTACAGCTACCTAAAAGGAGGCTGCAGTGAGGTGGTGTTGGTCTCTTCTCCCTAGTGTCTGGTGACAGAATGAGAGGAAATGGCCTGAAATTGTGCCAGAGGCAGTTTAGATTGAGTATTAGGAAAAACTTCTTTCCTGAACAAGTGGTCAGACATTGGAATAGGCTGCCCAGGGAGGTGGTGGAGTCCCCGTCCCTGGAGGTGTTCAAGAAACATGTGGACATGACACTTTGGGACATAGCTTAATAGCTGTGGATCTCTTAAGCTGATGGTTGGACTCTATGATCTTAGAGATCTTTTCCAAGTGAAATGATGCAGGTGTTGGGTATTTCAAGTTTCCTAACTGATTTCCATCAATGCAAGCAAAAACCTCAAATTGTTTATTTAAAGGCAAACAGGAGGAGGGAGGTTATCCTTCCCCTGTACTCAACACTGGTCAGGCCACACCTTGAGTACTGTGTCCAGTTCTGGCCTCCTCAACTCAAGAGAGATGTTGAGGTGCTGGAAGGTGTCCAGAGAAGGGTGGCAAAGCTGGTGAGGGGCCTGGTGCGGGTGGCAGGCTGCCGGGGAGGCCGAGAATCGCTCGGGGTACTGACGAGGACTCAGCTGCCAGCAGCCTTATGGTCAGCGCAGTGCAGTACAGCTTTGTTCAGGAAGTGCAACAGCTTCTATACCCCTTTAGCAGAGGTGTGCACAACTAGCTGAGGTTTACATAAGTGGAAGGTACAGATTGGTTCAGGTTTATAAACAAGGTATCCATAGGTCACTCAATCCCCTGGTGTCCACCCCATGGGATGGCAAGCTCAGCCCCCTGCAGGTGTGTGTGAGGTGCTCATTGTTTACAGCTTACTGTCCTGGGCCCCAGACAGCCCAAGGACAGTTCGCAGCATGAGCTCTGATGTTTACAGCTCATGCCTGCCTAGGGAGAGTGCTCTCCCACAGCCTGGACCACAAACCCTATGAGGAGAGGCTGAGGGAGCTGGGGTTTTAGCCTGGAGAAGAGGAGGCTCAGGGCTGACCTCATTGCTGTCTACAACTACCTGAAGGGAGGTTGTAGCCAGGTGGGGGTTGGGCTCTTCTCCCAGACAACCAGCAGCAGGACAAGGGGACACAGCCTCAAGTTGTGCTGGGGGAAGTATAGGCTGGATGTTAGGAGGAAGTTGTTGGCAGAGAGAGTGATTGGCATTGGAATGGGCTGCCCAGGGAGGTGGTGGAGTCACCGTCCCTGGGGGTGTTCAGGAAAAGCCTGGATGAGGCACTTAGTGCCATGGTCTGGTTGATTGGCTAGGGCTGGGTGCTAGGTTGGACTGGATGATCTTGGAGGTCTCTTCCAATCTGGTTTATTCTATTCTATTCTAAACAAAAAACTTCTAAACAAAGCCAGCTACTTCCTTTTATCTTGCTTTTCTCCTAAATGAAAAAAACAACAAACAAACACATCATCATCTTTGCAGTTCAGCAGCATAAAATAGGAAAGCTTCAGCTACTTGTTTCAAACAAGAAAAGGAAAATTTATCATTCTGTTAAAAAAACAAAACCAAGACAGTTTTAACATTTTCTGATCACTTTTTATCGACATTGATCCAAAGATGGATTAGACAGCATGAGCCACATTTATCTTTCAAATTCCCCTGCTATACGCTCTGAATAACTTCATTCTGGTCCTAGAGTCATCAGTGTCATGGGGAGAGACCATTTGGGTCACGAAATATCCTTCATGTTGACACTAAAGGCAATCAAAACAGCATGGGAGTAGCTGGTGCTGGGAGAATTAGCCCAGAGTGCTCTGTTGAAAGCACTGAATTCTTCTTCTGATTATTCAAGGTAGCTATAAAAGCTGGGTGTTAAAGCCCAAAACAACCAAGCAAATAAAACCCACAAACAAAACAAAACACACACACACCCCTAAGCAAACCACCAAAAAAATCCCCCAACAACAAAACCCAAAGAAATGAGCAGACAAGCAATAAAACCCAAACCAAAATGACAACCCCCCACGAACATACAAACTAAAGCAATAACCACAACACCAAACCAACCAACCAAAAATCCCCAACAAAAACAACCAAACAAATAAAAAACAAACCAAGGAGATGCAGCTTAGCATCTTTCATATTTTACTGGTTTTGACCAAAGTGTGAAATCAAAGTTATGTCTTAGGGCAGATGGTCCCCTCTGTCTTATCCATGCAGTACACTTATCCATGCAGAGCACAAGCCCTACGAGGAAAGGCTGAGGGAGCTGGGATTGTTTAGCCTGGAGAAGAGGAGGCTCAGGGGAGACCTTATTGCTGTCTACAACTACCTGAGGGGTGGTTGTAGCCAGGAGGAGGTTGCTCTCTTCTCTCAGGCGGCCAGCGCCAGAACGAGAGGACACAGCCTCAGGCTGCGCCGGGGGAAGTTTAGGCTCGAGGTGAGGAGAAAGTTCTTCACTGAGAGAGTCATTGGACACTGGAATGGGCTGCCCAGGGAGGTGGTGGAGTCGCCGTCCCTGGAGCTGTTCAAGGCAGGATTGGACGTGGCACTTGGTGCCATGGTCTAGCCTTGAGCTCTGTGGTAAAGGGTTGGACTTGATGATCTGTGAGGTCTCTTCCAACCTTGGTGATACTGTGATACTGTGATACTTCTTAGAGCTGGGCTGGCCACTAGACAAATCAGAGATGCTCTCTGTGAACTGCTCTTGCTTCCCAAAGGGAAGAGAAAGGGAGTAAGGGAGAGAGACTAATGAGTTGGGAAAGAAACTAATCCAGCTTGAAGAGAAACAAAAACAATAAAATGAGATATTTACAAACAGATACATATAAAGTGTAGAACCCACCAGCCTGGTGGCAATGATGTCAGCATCACCACATGCTCAGGACAGGCACTGGCACAGTCCCAGACTGGACTTACCAGCAGATGGTAACTGCGTTCTGAAAGTGGCTTCAGGTACACCTGGATTTGAATCAGAGACAAAATGGTCAGAGTCCCACTCAGATACCAAGCACTGAAGAAGAGTTTTGGCCCTGGTGATCCCTCAGCTTTATCCTGAGGATGATGCCCATGGCATAAAATCATAGAATCATAGAATGGTTTAGGTTGGAAGGGACCTCAAGGATCATCCAGCTCCAACCCCCTGCCATGGGCAGGGACACCTCCCACTAGAGCAGGCTGCTCAAGGCCTCATCCAGCCTGGCCTTAAACACCTCCAGGGAGGTCTTCTGCTCCTCCCCACAGGTGCTATCTCTGATTTCCTACACCTACATGGGGCACAAAATGTAGCAGTGCCTTTGGTCTGCACAGGAGCAAGACTAAGGCAGAGCCTTTCTGCAGCCCAGCCCTTGGCAGTGACTCTCCCCATCAGTGTTCTCACTGCTGGAAGCAGCCACTGCCTGTGCAAACCTGCACTGAACTTCAGAAAGTTCCAGCACTGACCAAATATTGAGCTGAGAAGTGACATCACTGAACAGAACCACTTCCAGCCTAATCAGCTCAGATCAAAGTAGGACAAGGCTTACGCTGCTCCTAAGCAAGACTACAACTCTTACCACTCTGCACTTCGTATGAAGCCAGCCTGTCAAGGCATCACAGAACCAATGCACAGAAAAGGCTATGGTAGGGAGGTGCCTTGCTCCACCACCAGCACCTTTTTTATAGCCACAGGTGACATTGCAGCCTTCCAGGACTATCACAGGATTACACAGTGATTGAGGTTGGAATGGACTTTTAAAGATCCAGTCCAACCCCCCTGAGGTGAGCAGGGACGTCTTCAACTGGATCAGGTTGCTCAGAGCCCCATCCAACCTGACCTGGGATGTTTCCAGGGATGGAGCACCTACTATATCTCTGGGAAACCTGGTTCAGTGTTTCACCATTCTCATTGTCTAAAATGTCTTCCTTCTGTCTAGTATAAATCTCCCTCTTTTAGTTGCAAACCATCACCCTTTGTCCTGTCACAACAGGTCATGCTAAAAAGACTGCCCTTAGAAGGAGAGGGCTGTGGGGACTATCTCAGTGCACTTTGTCTGTCTATTAGGAATTTTGGGGGAAGGTTGTTGGCACTGCATTTGGAATTCCTTTTGTCCCAAGTCCTCTCTCTCTGCCTTAAATGTATGCAGCCAAATTGAAAGCCAGGGCTGAATGAAGGAGCATCCAGGGTGATGAAGATGTCCAGTTTGTCCTACACAGCAGGTTTTACCCTGGATCTCCCTTTCCACCCCTCCAACAGGACAATCTTCACAGCCATCCTGGCGGCAGGCAGGAACCAATAAACATTTCCTCCCTCACTTATGGCCAGAAGCTCATGGGCTGTGTCAGGGCAGAGTAATGGTTCTGTCTCTGTGAGTTACTGGCAGAGCAGCTCTGTGGCTTTCAGCTTGTCTCAGGCCATTCTTGGCTGTCTCCAAGGCACCAGGCCCTGGGCCAGCGCTGGTGCCTTTTACAGCTGGATTACACAACCCTCTCTCCAGGTTTTTTCTTCTTTTCTATGCATAGCTTGATTTTCCCTCCTGTCTGCAAGGATTGCTAAGACCCCACAGTTCAACTGGAGGAAAATGCCAGAGTTGAAGCATGAGCCTGGTGGCTGTTTCTATATGCTGCTCAAGTGGCCAAGACCCATTAAAACCTTTTCCATATGGAGGTTTAAAAAAAAAAAAAAAAGAAGAGGGAGCTATTCCCAGGAGCCTGCTACAAATTCCCAGGGTGGCCCTTGCCAAGAGGAGAAGATTTTCTTTTGTCTCCCAGCATCCTTGCCAGAGCTCAGCCTGGCTGATTGCATTGAACCTGCTCAGAGATCCAGTCCTCCTCAGTCATGGCAGTGCACTGAGCACTGTGCACTGTGGTGGACAATCAGAATCATAGAATGGTTTAGGTTGGAAGGGACCTCAAGGATCATTCAGCTCCAACCCCCTGCCATAGGCAGGGACACCTCCCACTAGAGCAGGTTGCTCAAGGCCTCAGTGCATGTTGTTTTAATCTGGAGAAGAAGGGGCTGCAGGGAGACCCCATTTCTCTCTACAACTCCCAAAAAAGAGGTTGCAGTGAAATGGGGATCTCTTCTTCCTAGTATCACAAGAAAAAATGGCCTGAAGTTGTGGCAGGGAAGGTTGAGGTTGGCTATTAGGAACACTTTCTTTAGTGGAAGAATGGTCTGGCATTGTAACAGAACAGGTTGCCCAGGGAGGCACTGCCCCTGGAGGTGTTAAAAATTTGTGTAGACATGGCATTTCAGGACACAGGTGGTGTTAGGCTGATGGTTGGACTTGATGATCTTAGAGGTCTTTTCCAACCAAAACAATTCTATGATTCTATGATTTGCAGCTGCTCTCAAAAGCAGCCCATGACAAGATCAGCTCTGAGGGTTGCTGATCACGTTCAGCGTACATGACCAGATTTGGGTGTGTTTCCTTCACAGCAGGAAGGAGAGGCTGAAGGTCAGGAGTGTGGCAGATGCAGGGACTGTTAAAACAGAGATTGGTTTGGAATAGAGGGACCAGTGTCATCAAAGAGGGGTTTTCAGTTGATGGAAAAGATGGAATTATTTATGAACTTCATGCATATGATCATTTGTGCTGCTCTCTGTTAAATAATAGAGCTGTGGACATTGGTAACCTTGAAAACTTGTGGTGTTACAGCAACTGTTGGAGCAAACAAAATTATGTCATTAAAAAGAGCTCTTCTGACTAAATTTTTTATTTTCTTCACCTTTAGGGAAACTTAATCTCGTTCCAATTCTTGCTCTGTATGTGCTTTTGTCTTCCTGTGTACCTTCTTGTGGCAGCTTTTCGTGATAGACTAATGACCATCAAATACACTGTAGGTAGAAGCTTCACTCTAGGAAGTCTCCAACCTCTCTTATTAAGACAGGGAGAAGGGAGAGGAAAAGAATTCTCAGTTGCAACTACATATATTGTAAACCCCTCCAGGGATGGCCACACCACCATTTTCCCACTTCCAGGGCTTCACAACCCTTTTGGAATTAATCTTTTCCTAATATTCAATTTAAACCTCCCCTGGTGCAACTTGAGGCTATTTCCTCTTGTCCTGTTGTTGGTTACTAGGGAGAAGAGATCAACCCTACCTCACTCCAATTGCCTTTCAGGTAGTTGTAGAGAGCAAGAACTACCACAGGCTTCTTTTCTCCATGCTAAACAACTCCAGTTGCCTTAGCTGCACCTCAGAAGGCTTGTGCTTTAAACCCTTCTCTAGCTTCTTTGCTCCTCTTTTAACATGCTCTAGCACCAAAACGTCCTTCTTGTAGTGAGGGGTGTGAAATAAGTCTTCTCAGACTTCTTCTCTCCTTGTCATCATTCTCCACACAGCTGCCTTTCCTCCCACCCTTTCCAGGAGCCACCTCTTCCCTTTTGGCAGGTGGCTCAAAAGGGCTCTGTGCTCCTGTCTGAGGCAGGGAAGCCTTTTCCCAGCCAGTGCTGCAGTGCTTTGTGGAGATAATTAACTGTGAAAAGCATCGCTCTTGGCAGGAGGGAGAAGCTTAGAGGAACAACTCATTTGAAGTCTTTGCATGAAGTCCTCTTCATATACACACTGTGGAATACACCCATTTTACAAGAAGCAGAGAGGTGGTGGATGCCTCAGCCCTGGAAACATTTCAGGTCTGGCTGGATGGGCCTCTGAGTAACCTGATCTAGCTAAAGATGTCCCTGCTCACTGCAAGGGGGTTGGACTAGATGACCTTTAAAGATACCTTCCAACCCAAGCCACTCCATGACTCTATAAACCTCCCCAAAACCCCAGCTCTCCCCAGAAAGTCTTGTCTGAGTGCATATCAGCAGAAACATTGAAAGATATTTTTTCTGGATTGATATCCACGATGGGATGTTGGTTGATAAATTCCCAAAGGCTTGTTGTGGACTTGATAGAAGTGCTTTCAGTTTCAGAGCTGGTGATCCAGCCCATCAAACAGCATGGGTTCACAGGCCTCGAGCATGAGCCCTACGAGGAGAGGCTGAGGGAGCTGGGGTTGTTTAGCCTGGAGAAGAGGAGGCTCAGGGGAGACCTTATTGCTGTCTACAACTACCTGAGGGGTGGTTGTAGCCTGGAGGAGGTTGCTCTCTTCTCTCAGGCAGCCAGCACCAGAACAAGAGGACACAGCCTCAGGCTGCACCAGGGGAAATTTAGGCTTGAGGTGAGGAGAAAGTTCTTCACTGAGAGTCATTGGACACTGGAATGGGCTGCCCAGGGAGGTGGTGGAGTCGCCGTCCCTGGAGATGTTCAAGGCAGGATTGGACATGGCACTTGGTGCCATGGTCTAGCCTTGAGCTCTGTGGTAACGGCTTGGACTTGATGATCTACGAGGTCTCTTCCAACCTTGGCAACACTTGATACTGAGTACAAGGGCAAATACCTTAGCAAAAGGTGCAATAACTTGAGGGGGGGGAGAGTTTCCTCCTTGAAACAAATAATTTGCACAGTAAATTCCATTTTCATTGAAACCCCCCTTTATTTTGGATCAGGAGTTTCACAGAAAGAAATTGCTTTAGATACCAGAGAAGGAGGTGGAGAAATGGTATTTGTTGTGTGGGTGTTAACCTCTTTTTTTTTTTTCTGTCTCTGTCTCTCTCTCTTCCTCCTCTTGCAGCAAGAAAAACAGCAGACACCAAACAAGAGACCCTGGGAAGGAATCAGGAAAGTCCAGTCCCCACCGTCATGGGTTAAAAAGGACATCGAACCTGTGGCACAGTCTCCTCTAGAACTAAAAACTGTAGAGTGGGAGAAAACAGGAGCCACCATTCCCCTGGTGGGGCAAGACATTATTGACCTTCAGACAGAGGTCTGAGCAGAAAGGGAGCGAAAGGGACTTCTTTTTTTCTGGAATAAAAACAAACAAGCAAAACAAACAAAACAAAACCACGTTTTAAAGAAATGATTAAATTAAGCTGGAACCGAGCAAGAGAAGTGTTTGGTTTCTTTTGAAACCTTTGGTAAGCTGGAGTAACTTTTGTATTGTTCTCACCAGAGAGGGGAAATATTACTTTATAGAGTATAGTAGCTGTAGGTTCAGGACAACATGAGCTTTCCCAGGTAGGAGTGGAGAAGAAGCGAGCCTGGAAGAGGGTGAGGAGGCAGAGGCCGGGGAGGGTCTGCAGGGGACAAACCCTGCAGAGATGCTTTCAGGCTGCTGCCACGTGTCGGAAGCCTTCCTGCTCTGCCACGGGGAGGTGTGGAAGGATGCCCAGAAGCCATCATGAAGAGCCAAAAAGGTCGGGGTTTTTTGGGCACCACAAGAAGGGACATCTGCAGGAGCCACGCTGGAATGTGATCTGGCTGTAGAACCCTGAGGGAGATCCAGCCTTGAGGGTTCATGGCATCCCTTGCTGATCCTCGCCCCCAAACATCTCCCTCACCAGCTCATCCATGAAGGAAGAAGTGAGGATGTGCCAGGCAGTGGCCAAGAAGACATTCACATTGCTATGTGCCACACAATGACCTGGCATCATGGCACTCCCACAGCAGGTATCCATGTGGCCTGGAGGGGCAAATGGTGGTGTCATCTCTGGCTTAAACGGAGAGGTAAGGTGGGGCTTCCTCCTCTCATTCCTCCACAAATGAACTCCTGTGCACCCTAAGGAGTGGGGCAGGCACAGGAGGAAAGGACCACCTCCAAAACCTGCTTGCCCAGTCTCCAGGGAGGAGGCTGAAGGTGTTAGGAAACCAGACCAACGAGAGGAATGTAGGTCATTTCATTGACTGTTAAGTAGATAAACTCAGCTCGGGCCGTGCGAAGGTCCTCTTGGCCTCATCCTTTGCTTTCCTTTCTTTCTTTCTTTCTTTCCCCCCCGCCCTGTTATTTTTCCTTGCTTTTGGACTGAGATTTATTCCAAACTGCCCCTCCCTGGAAGGCAGAGAGAGAGAGAAAGAGGGAAAGACAGATCTACTGATGTACCTGGAAATATTTGGTATACAGAGATGTTGCCTTAGGACATTGAGACAAACTGACAACATGAATAACGTCCACTTGGAAACAAACAAACAAACAAAATAATCTATTTTTTTCCTTCTTCTTTTCTTTTCTTCAATAAAAAGAGAACTTGAAACCCGAGACCTTTCTTTTCTTTGGCTCTTGTCATTTCGAATGCCTTTCTGTGCCGCAGGACTGCACAGGCATGGGGTGAGGATGCCACCTGCTGAAGGTGGAATGCAAGCTGCACCGTGGAAAAGTTTGGGATGGTGGGAAAACACAACCCTTCGCCGCTGGCTTGCAGTGTTTGGCTTTGTTTTAGTCCGGTTGGGCTTTAGTTATTTTCCCTTGGCTGGCTTTTCCCCTTCCCCTCAGCCCAGAGTCAGCAAGCAGGTTTGTAGTCTTACCAAAAACAAAAGAGGTGGAGCTGATCAGGAGAGCAGGACATTCCCCATCTAAAATAATGCTTTTTTTTTTTTTTTTTTATTTCACCATGGAAACAGGAAAAAAATGAAGAGATCCTTTTAACCTTTTCTCCATCGAACATTTCTCAAGGCTCTGTACAAAAAAAAAAGGTATCTACATTTCACCCCAAAATAGCGCCGTGCAATGTAATTGCCATTACAGATGACACCATTGACATTCCACACAGACTTCATTATTTTGATCATTCCCAGCACTGTCTGTCTGATGCTTGCAACAGCTCCCCCCCAGTCTGGGAGGTGTGCAGTGGCAAACCTTTGGTTGGGAGTGACCAGACTGTGCCAGACAACTGCAAAGCTTGATCAAGGGCTGAGTTCTCGCCGTGGTTTGGGTCTCCTTAGGAGCAAGTTAGCAATGGCTACATGATGCAAATCGATCACTGACCACCCCCCAGCCCCCACCACCACTAGTTGTGCTTCACCCATGAAGAGATGTTGCTTGACCTGCAAACATCTTAACTTCAACTTTCCTTTGGGCCACCTGGGGAATCTCTTACGGACAGTGGCATTTGCCTTGTCATTAACTGTATAATATGAAGGATGGGAAGAAAAATTTTCCAGACAGTAATAAATCCAAATAGTTAAAACATAGGGAACCTGTTTACTTAGAACAAAAACTGTGATATTATTGTTCAGTTTTAGACTTCTCTATGAAACAGGAAAGCACAAAGGCCTCCCTCAGATGCCGGGTTGTATGATATTGTAATTATTATAATTACACATGATGAATTTTAGCCTACAGATCTCTTTCTACTGTATTTTAATTCCTTTCTCTCTCCTTTTTTCTTTTTTTTTTCCCCCCCCTGACCAAGCCTGTCCTCTTCTCTCCAACCTTCCCCACTCACCCAGTCACTCTAGGCGATTCGCAGGACATTAACGGTGTTATGTAATTACAGAGATAAATGTTTGTTTAATTATTGTTGCTATTCGACTTTCTCTGCTCAGCTCCTCCGCTTAATTCTGTTCTCCCACGCCCTGCCCTGCCCTGTGCCATGCCTTCTCCTCCTTCCTCTCTGTGTTGGTCAAATTATAACTTTATTTTTTTTTTTTCTTCCCTCTGTACAGTTTTCAGAGCACAAACTGAATGTGTCTTATTTCTAATAAAAGAGGTGGAAACTCTAGCCATGTCTGCTTTTTAAGCCACACCCCATCCGTGCTTTGCATCGTGCCTGGGTGCTGGGAAACACCTCTCTTGGACCTGAAAGCTTCTTCCACTTGGGCTTGCTATTCTTTAAGAGACATAGCTTGGGGCTGATTTGTCCCATTAGTGAATATTTTGGCTTCAGCTTTGCAGCTGCTTGACACTTCGAGTAATTCCCTGCTCCTACAGAAGCACAGAATTGTTCCAGTTAGAAAAGACCTCTGAGATCACTGAGTCCATCCATCAACCCAGCACAACCATGGCCATTAAACCATGTCATGAAGCACCATGTCTGCATGTTTTTGAACACCTCCAGGGATGGTGACCCCACCACCTGCCTGGGCAGCCTGTTCCAATGCCTGACCGCTCTGTCAGTGGAAGCCTTTTTTCCTGTATAAGGTTAACACTCCAGGAGGAGTGTCCCTGAACTTGACACTTGACCTCAGGTGGTCTTGACCCCTCCCCAGGGGTAGGTCTGAACACCACCAGGTGATGGTTAGCCCACTCCCCCCTTCCTGTCCCATAAAAGCATGGGGGACTTCCTGTTCCTCTCTCTCTCTGGACCACACTGCAGCTCCCTCTGCATCCCTGCATCTCTCTACACACATCACCATCACAAACTTGGGTCGTATTTATACCTTTTGGCATTTGTTATTTTCCCCTTCCCTACACCTTTGTAACCTCCCTACCTCTGATACCCTTTTAAGTTATTGTTAAACTTTTCTTCTTTTTAACTTCCCAACCAAGTGAGATTGATTTATTTGGGTGTGCTTACCTTTCCTCTCTACTTCTAATTCCTTTCTTTGGGGAAGGAGGGGGGAGAGGGAAGGGCACTTTACAAATTGTCATTGGTTCTATCAAATTTATTAGAGTCTCTGGAAATTTAAATTAGAACCAAGACATTTCCTAATGTCCAATCTAAACCTCCCGTGGTGTGATTTGAAGCCATCTCCTGTTATACTGTCAATCTATCTGATAATGAATGAGGAATTCCCTTGTCCATACATTGCAGCCTGCCTTTCTGCAGGTATCTCTAACCCAGACCTTGCTGCCTCATTCCCAGTATTGTGATGTTTTAGGAATATGAGGGGTAAATATTTCACAGAACTGTAGAATTGTTTTGGCTGGAAGAGACCATTCAGATCCTCAAGTCCAACTGTTAACACGGCCAAGTCTACCACTAAACCGTGTCCCTCAGCACCACACCTATGTGGCTTTTAAGTATCTTCAGGGATGACGATTCCACTCCTTCTCTGGGCAGCCTATTCCAGAACCTTTTCAGGTGAAAATTGTTCTCAAGATCCCTGGTACAACTTGAGGACATTTCCTTTTGTCCCATCCCTTGCTCTTTGGGAGACCAACCCCTCACCTTGTTGCAACTTCCTTTTATGTAGTTGCAGAGAGCCAGAACGTCTTCTCTGAGCTTCCTTTTCTCCAGGCTGAACAGCCCCAGCTCCCTCAGCTGCTCCTTACCAGGCCTTTCATCAGCTGCATTGCCCTCCTTCTTACACATTCCAGCACCTCAGTGTCCTTTGTGGAGTGATGGACACAAAATTGAACCCAGTATTCCATGTGCATCCTCACCAGCACCCAGCAGAGTGCAACGATCTCGTCCTTAGTCCTGCTGGTCACACTGATTCCAGACAGGATGCTGTTAATATGCTAACTCACATTCAGCCAGCTGTTGACCAACACCCCCAGGCTTTTTTCCCACAGGACATCTTTCCAGCCACTCTCCCCCAAGCTTGTGGCATTCCATGGGGTTGTCGTGACCGACAGATTGGAGCACAGATCTGTCAGTATTACTGACAGAGGGTTGCGATGTTGGGTTGTAGCTTCCAATAGGACGAGGACAATGCTGGTGCTACCCTGCCTCTCTACTTGCAAAGCCAGTCTTGACCTCACTTGGATTTCCCTGCCACTCCTGCATTACAAGGCAGGCTGCAATCAGAAGGGCTCAGTGTATGAAGGGTTAAGGGCATCACTCATGAAATGAATTAAACTAGGGATTATTCACTTCCCTGGTGCTTACCCTCCAATGACTGAAATCCCTCAGCAAGGAACAGTGCCTTATCTCCTTGACTCTGGTCCATCACCTGAGTGACAGTATTTTAGGTTCATAGGCAGGTCTACAGGAGGCTGTAGCAAATTGGATCCAAGACTGCTGCTCTCCAGAACTTTAATCCAAATCCATCATGGCCAGCTGATGTAATGATGTCTTGTGGCCTGGTTGAAATCAATTGGATAACCTGAATCATCCAAAACGATGTTTCATGTGGATGCTTGAAGACTCTAAGCCTAATTCACTCATTCCTGAGCTATGATCCAAACAATCTTCAATCAGCAGTTCTTGATGGCAAGTCCCAGGGCTTCTTCATCCTTCTTACAAGGGTATGTCTTGCTCTGCGTCTCCCATAGCAGCATCCTATAGCATCAACAGGCAGCAGGGAAATACTAAGCACAGCACATCACACCATGTGATGATCTAGGAAGGTAGACGAGCCCAAACCTAAGATCACAGCCCTCGAGATTGGTTGGGAGGTCCTGCTGCCTCTCATCAAAGGGAAATGAACACTTGGCCATTTCTGTGTCCATGGCACTGTAAGTAAGAGCACTGTCAAGGCTGGTGGGTGCAGGAGATCAGATACGCAGCCGATTTGGGTTTGCACTCTGGTTGTGATGTGGTTTGGCTGCAAGGGAAGGTCACAGGACAGTTCATCTTGGAAAGGGCTTCCTGAAGTTCCCCTGAATTGCTTTATGACCACACGATCCTGCCCTGCAGACACCCCAGGCTATGGCCATGGCTCACTCTGGCCATACACCACAGTCCAGCAAGGAGGAAGCAGAGCCATGCTGCAGCAGTGGATAAATGGTAAGTTGCACATGCAAGGAATCACACTTACTGGTTGCTGTGCTGGGAAAACATGGCTGTGCTTGAAAACTGAGAGGAATTGGAAAAGTGAAGAGAATGTAAAGCATTTCTCCTGGCTGACCACATAGGGAAAAGTCCATATGGGGCAATACACCATTCCTAGAAGATCTAGGACCAGGCCAGGACATTACCCTCTATCTATTTTGTGGCAGAAGCTATCTGAGATGTTCAGGATGAGGTAGGATAAATCTGAGCCTGAGGTGAATATCCATGGTTCTATGATCATCTGCTCCTTAGCTCCTGTTGTGACAAGATCAAAACAGAGAAGAAAAAAAAGAGAAGATAACTTTTGGGTTGTGTTTTTTTCCTTATTTTTCTTCTTTTTCCCAACCTACTCCTTCCAGGAAGAGGTCAGTCCCTCCCTGGGGAAGTGTCTATGTTGCAGCTTTCAAACAAATAGAAAACATCTTCAAAGTAGCTTTCAACAGCCTTCTGAGTAAGGAGTCCCCTGGGGATCCATGCCAAGGACCTCTCCAGGTGCTTGTTTGCTCAGATATGTTTTCATTCACGATTTTTCAAAGAGCCCTTTATGCCCCTGGGTCTGAAAGTCCCTTTATGCTCCAAGTCCCTTGGGTAGGCCAATCTCCTATCAAGACTTAAGAGATGAGAGAATGAAAGACAATCACAATTCTAAAGGTGAACCATGCAGAGTGTCACATTGAATAGTCAAAATGATTCCTTCCTGGCCTTAAAAGACTGAGAACTGTTTTAGGAGGTGATGCTGAGCAGCACTAACTTACTGTATGTACCTTCTGTTTGAGTCATGAGCAGCACTCATTACACTGGCTCCTTAGCAGGTTGAGTAGTTGTTATGGTGGTAATGCCAAAACAGAGGCTCAGGGGAATGAAGTAGGGAAGTTTTCAGCCTCTTCAAGAGAAGTCAACCACGCAATCTGAACTGTCTTTCTTCACCCTAACAGCTCTCTGTGTAGCCCCACCACATGAGGTTGAACCTTGCTCCTCTTGTGTTCTAGAGGAACTGTGCCTTTGACACATCAGGAGCAATGTGGCTTCTGAAGAGGAGCATTCAGCCACCACAGTGGCATCTTGAGAGGTGAACTCCTAAGATGACTCTCCTGGATCAAGGGCCCACAAGCCAGCTGCTTCACAGCTATTTGCTTCTTTGGAAAGCAACATCACAGAATGACAGAATCACAGAGTTAACCAGGTTGGAAAAGATCTATAGGATCATCGAGTCCAACCTATCACCTACCCCTTCTAATTAACTAAACCATGATAATAAGTGCCTCATCCAGCCTCCTCTTATACACCTCCAGAGATGGTGACTCCACCACCTCCCTGGGCAGCCCATTCCAATGCCAATCACTGTTTCCATGAAGAATTTCTTCCAATATCCAGCCTAAAGCTGCCCTGGCACAGCTTGAGACTGTGTCCTTTTGTTCTGTCACTGGGTGCCTGGGGAAGAGACCAACCCCTGCCTAGCTACAACCTCCTTTCAGGTAGTTGTAGAGAGCAACAAGGTCTCCCCTGAGCCTCCTCTTCTCACAGAATCCTAGGATCATAGAATGCTCTGGGTTGGAAAGGACTTTAAAGCTCATCTAGTCCAATGTCTGCAGTTTGCAGGAACATCCCCAACTAGATCAGGCTGCTTAGAGCCTCATTAAGCCTGACCTTGAATGTCTCCATTTGGCTTGGGTCTCCACCACCTCCCTAGGCAACTTGTTCCAGTCTGACCACTACCCTCACCTCTTGGATACTGTGGAGTTTGCAAGACAACCCCATGGAATGCCACTTCATCACTTCCCTGGGCAGCTGGTTCTAGGGCTTGACAACCCTTTCAGAGGAAAAAAAATTCCTACTACCCAACCTAAACCTTCC
Organism: Tricholaema leucomelas; assembly: GCA_013400475.1. Classification (NCBI taxonomy): domain Eukaryota; kingdom Metazoa; phylum Chordata; class Aves; order Piciformes; family Lybiidae; genus Tricholaema lacrymosa; species Tricholaema leucomelas. Next base: position 859,183 of record WAAF01003952.1, on the reverse strand, counting down.
CTGGCACAACTGAGGCCACTTCCTCTTGTCCTATCCCTTGTCACTTGGGATGGAGCTGAGCTCCATGTCACTGACACCTCCTTTAAGGGATTTATAGAGAGGGAGCCTCCTTTTCTACAGGACAAACAACTCCAGCTCTCTCAGCTGCTCCTCAAAGACTTGCACTCCAGACCCTCCACCAGCTTCAATTCTCTGAATACTCCCCAGCATCTCAATATCCTTCCTGCAGCAAGGGCCTCAAAACTGAACCCAGTATTTGAGGTGTGGATATTCGAGGTGCGGTCTCACCAGTGGCATGTACATGATACAATCACTTCCTTAACGGTGCTGGCCAGAAATTAAGGCATACATGTCCTAATCTTCATGTTTTGTCCTTCCCAATCTGTTGGTCACTGCTGGTGGTACTCACCATGAGCACACTTCATGACATGCCCAGCAGATTTTGCAAAGTGCCTTTCTGCTGGTGCTGGTGCACAGCTGTGATGATGAGGTAACCAGCAGGATGGAGGCTTCTGGGGGTTTGGGTTATGGGTTTGGTTGTTGTTGTTGTTGTTGTTGTTGTGTTTTTCTTTTCCCCTCTAGTGGAAAATGTAAGTTTCAAGGCCAGAGAAATGCAAAATAAAAACACAACACTTTGCAGAATTGCTTTCACAAGTGACCTCTCCAGAGGCGGAGCAAGAACCAGAGCAAGTTATGCAAATGTTGGGAGTAATTTGAAAGCTGCAGGTGCAAACTCTGCAGGAAGCAAGAGAAGTGTGGTGGAGTTTCTGTCCAGGATAAATAACTAATTGGAAAGGCAAATTGTCATCTCCTGGACTGTGTGAGCTGAGGGTTTTCAGGGAATGGACAATCAAAAGGTTGCTTAATGTGTGTCAGAAGTTTCTTGGCTTTGATCAATTGTTGAATGAAATAATTGCTACTTTCTTCACCTTTGGAACCATCAATAACATTGCAACCCAAGCTTTGAGTCCTAGGCCAACACAGGCTTCCATCACTCATAGGTGTTTTGCATTTATCTGGGAAATAATGGACCTTGTCCTCTTCAAAGGGCTGGCAACCTGTTTGAAATACAGAAGAACGGAGGCAAAGCAGAGGAGCTTGACCTGAGCCCAAAAAATCCAGCAGCAGAAGAAAGAACTAAATCATAGAATCACAGAATGGTTTGGGTTAGAAGGCACCTTTTAAAATCATCTAAAGTAAGCAGGGACATCATCTGCTAGATCAGGCTTCTCAGAGCCCCATGAAGCCTAACTTGGAATGCCTCCAGGGATGGGACCTCCACCACCGCCAGCAGGTGGCGCCAGATCTCCTACCCTGCTCACAGCCAGCCTGGCTTGCAGCTCACTGCAGTCACAGAGGTTCAAGATAGCAATAGCAGAAAGTGACTAGGAACAGCATCTAACAAGAAGACAGGACACTATGGTAATCAAGTGCAGGGTTGGACCACAGCACCCTGACCTGCAGCCTGGGAGACGTGAATGTCACCAGGCCAACTTTGTCATCCATCAAGCATTTGCCTATGTTGCTGTTAATGCAGGACCTCCTAAAGTTACTGTGCTCAAAAGAAGAAAGTGGTCAAAAATCACCCAAAGCACATTTTCAAAGCACATGGGTCCAGTTAGAAGCTCAGCAGTAGGTTTATGCTGTCCTTACAGGAGCAGCTAATGCTGGGAATCCCTTTGTGTGACATCAATCACAAACTGAAGCATCTTGGGAAGAGATAGATTGAAGGAAGGGCTCCAAGAAGAGATATCTGACTTTGGAGGTAAAAGTTTATGATTGCTCTGCAGTGTTCTTCCTGCCTTTGGCAGTGATTGCTAGAAACTTGGCCAGGAGTCCTGGAGTGTTCAGGACTAGTATTAATTACTCCTAGCAACAACCTTTGCATACCAAACTCCACTGGCCTGTAGAAATGCAGTGACTGTGGAAGATTGTTTGTCAGGAAGAGGACAGACCTTCGATTCAAAGTAGCTGAGCACGTGTGTCCGCTGCAGAATATCTAGCACTGTTAGGACAAGGGCCAGCAGGCACAAACCAGAACACAGGAGGTTTCACTTGAACTTACAGAGAAACATCTTTGTTTTGAGGCCAGTGCAGCACTGGACAGGAGAGGTTGTGGAGTCTCCTTCTCTGGAGACTTTTCAAAACCCACCTGGATGTGCTCCTGTGGAATCAGATCCAGGCTTTACCAGAGAGGTTGAACTAGATGATCTCAAGTAGTCCCTTCTACCCAGACCATTCTGTGATTCTCTGAGATTCAGACCCATGTCTGTTTTAGCTGAGCTGCATTCATAACTCCAGTAGGTCCTTACCTGTCTGGTAAGAAGAGATCTTTGAGGCAACAAGAAGCACCAAAATATCTCCTTGTAAGGATTAAGATCATCGTGAAATAAGCAGAAACCTAACATCTTTTTTTCTTCTTGCTTTTTCTTTTCCAAAGTTATCCAAACCTTTGGCAAATCAGGAGGCTAGTTTGGTTTTGGTAGTTTTGTTGTTTGGTTTGGTTTTTTGTTTGTTTTTAATATCTGGTACCTTGGGAGCCTTCCAGGAGGAGACTGGAAATAACTCAGGATCTTAATAGTTCCATTAGAATTCCAACTCGTCCTCTAGATCTGGGCAGGTTCCTCTTATATTTGTCCTATTCAGGTACTTGTAGACTCTTTCAAAAGTGGGAAAATTATCTAAGAAACAAAGGATGCTGTTTGCCTGTCCCAGCTTGTCCTTCCAAGAGGAATTACGAAGAAGAAAATCAGAGAACACTGTGGGATAGAGAGGAAAAGAAGGGAGGATTAATTTTTTTTTTCTTTCTCTGGCATCATTAATTCTAAAACTCTTTAGAAAATCTCCTGCTGAGCAGGTGAGGGGCTGGGATGAAACAGCATATTAATCCTTGGGGATGAACTTCATCAGTGATCCAATTATTTAGGATTTGATGTCTTTTGTGTCTCCGAGTTGCAATTCCCAGCCCTGGGTACAGAGATGGACAGCACTTCGCACCAGTGAATTTAGGGTGGGGGGGGGAGGCGTTGGAGAAGACTGCCTGATTTACAAACCAAAGTGATTAGCATATAAATTGGTACCATAGGTTAGTGAGCAGCGTAGCCTTGCCAGAGTTGAATGAATCAGCAGGGCTGAGACTGTGGGAAGGAGGCAAATTAAAGTCTCTGCTCGTACAGCTCACTTTCGAGTGCCTGCAAGAGAAAATGAAAGTCGTTTTTTGTGTCGACTTTATTTATCTTTGATTATTTTTCACTGGCTGCTGCTTTAATTTCTTCCTTCATCTTTCCTTTTCTGTCTCCCTTCTCTCCCTTTCCAATCTCCTTTTCTTTGATGGGCTCCTTCACATCTGTCCAGCACTGCAGATTCTGGGTATTTCACATGGAACATTGACTAGAAAATAAGAGAATGGTTTCAGTTAGAAGGGACCTTAAATATCATCTAGTTCCAACCCCCCTGTCATGGAAAAGGACACTTTCTCCTAGACCAGGTTACTGAAGGCCTTGTCCAACCTGGCCCTGAACACTTCTAGGGAGAAAGAATCCATGACATTCCTGGGCAACCTGTTCCAGTCTCTCACCATAGAATCATAGAATCAATCAGCTTGGAAGAGACCTCCAAGATCATCCAGACCAACCTAGCACCCAGCCCTAGCCAATCAACCAGACCATGGCACTAAGTGCCCCATCCAGGCTTTGCTTGAACACCTACAGGGACAGTGACTCCACCACCTCCCTGGGCAGCCCATTCCAATGCCAATCACTCTCTCTGGCAACAACTTCCTCCTAACATCCAGCCTAGACCTCCCCTGACACAACTTGAGACTGTGTCCCCTTGTTCTGTTGCTGCTTGCCTGGCAGAAGAGACCAACCCCCACCTGGCTACAGCCTCCCTTCAGGTAGCTGTAGACAGCAATGAGGTCACCCCTGAGCCTCCTCTCCTCCAGACTAAACACCCTCAGCTCTCTCAGACTCACAGGCTGTGCTCCAGGCACCTCACCAGCTTCTTTTCCCTTCTCTGGACACGTTCCAGCACCTCATCATCTCTCTTGAATTGAGGAGTCCAGAACTGGACACAGTATTTCTCTCTAATACCAGTCCATATCCACTCTCCTCAAGCTTCAGTCCATTCCTTCTTGTTCTATCACAACAAGCCCTTCCACAGATTAGTGGTTAACACACTCGAGCCCCCAGCTATGCTTGGGTTTTGCAAGAGGAGCCTGGCTCCATGTACTGCCTTAGAAGACATGCCTTGCTCCCCAGGTTTTATTTTTATACACATTGATCAAAGATGAACTTAGGAGAAGAAACAAGCAGCTCCCCTTGCACTCCTGTAGATTCATATTTAGTCACTGAGGGCAGGAGCACAGATTAGGGAGCATGTCTCCAGGCTGGCTTATGGGCCACGAGAGCATCTTCTTTCTCTCTTAGCTCTCTTCTGAGGAAGGTGATTTAAAAAGAAAAATTGGTTTAATAAAGAGCATCTCACTGTGTGATATACCAGCCCTGGGGTAGCAGTACATTTATCAGCACACATTATGGGTTTAATTTGGTCCATGCAAAAACTAGAGAAAACCAATTAAAAAAACCCACCAAAGTCTTATTAGATAACTCCTCCAAAAAAAAAAAAAAAAAGGAAGTTCAGCCAAGTAACTGAAGAGAGGGAGATGAGCAGAGCTCCTGGGCTCTGTCAGGTGGAGGATAGGTGGAAGCTCTGCCCCACAAACTGTGCAAGGTTTCTTTTGCTGTGCATGTATGTATGATGGAGAGGACGACAATATGATATGAAAATGAATCAATTAGGGTGGAATGGGAAGGTGCTGCAAAGAAACAAGAAATTAAACTGCCCACACAATGCTGAATTACATATGCCTATGATTAAGGTATTACCTTCACAGCAGGACTTTGAGCTGGATGTGTTTTCTGTGTACCTGCTCGGGGTGAACTTACTTTAGCAGGGGAGTTGGACTAGATGATCTCCAGAGGTTCCTTCCAACCCCCACCATTCTGTGCTTCTGTGGAAATGTAGTTTAGCAAACTGCCTCTATGGTTTCCCTGTAGTTTATCACTTTTTTGCACAGAATCATAGAATCAGCCAGGTTGGAAGAGACCTCCAAGCTCATCCAGTCCAACCTAGCACCCAGCCCTAGCCAGTCAACCAGACCACGGCACTAAGTGCCTCATCCAGTTTCTTTTTGAACAGCTCCAGGGACTCCACCACCTCCCTGGGCAGTCCATTCCAATGCCAATCACTCTCTCTGTGAAGAACTTCCTTCTAACATCCAGCCTATACTTCCCCTGGCACAACTTGAGACTCTGTCCCCTTGTTCTGCTGCTGGTTGCTTGGCATGTTCCCTTTTCCCAGCTGCTCATCATCCCCCAAAAGAAATTATGGTAAAATATCAGGATTCAGGAAAAAAACAAACAAACAAACAAACAAACAAACCCCAAAACCAAACCCCAAATGCTTCTAATTTTCTGATTTCCACTATAGGTGCTCTCAAGAAAAATTAAACCTGACAAAATCTATTATTATTATTATTATTGTTATTGTTATTATTATTATTACTATTATTTTATTTTTCTTTGCTTTTCCAAAACTTTGTTAATTCCCCTTGTCTTACAAGGGCACCATCTCCTTCAGGATGCATTAAGATTTACCATCTCATTCTCTAGCAGTTTATTGCTGGGTTACTCGTGGGAGAAGATTACTTTAACAAGTGCTTACTAGTAAAGAGCTCTGCAGATGATGTGACATGAAAGAACATTTAAAAAGGCTCCCCTAAAATCCACAAAAATGTTTACCTGCACCTACACATTAACAGAAGTGCCTTTAAAACCTTAGACAGAGGGAGGAGGTTGTATAGAATGAAGCAAGTTCTGGTGAGTTTTATAAGCTGAATAAAGTATGTAGGTGTTGTCCTCTCCACTGTGCAGGTAAGCACAGCACTACAAAGAAAGGTCTCAGTCTGTGCTGCACTCCTGAATTATGTGTTCCCAGGTGCAAGACCTTATCTCTGCCTTTGCTGAACTTCAGCCCACTTCTTCAGGCCACCCAGGTCTTAGAATCATAGAATCAACCAGGTTGGAAGAGACCTCCAAGACCATCCAGTCCAACCTAGCACCCAGCCCTAGCCAATCAGCTAGACCATGGCACTAAGTGCCTCATCCAGGCTTTTCCTGAACACCCCCAGGGACAGTGACTCCACCACCTCCCTGGGCAGCCCATTCCAATGCCAATCACTCTCTCTGGGAAGAACTTCCTCCTAACATCCAGCCTATACTTCCCTCGGCACAACTTGAGGCTGTGTCCCCTTGTCCTGTTGCTGGTTGCCTGGGAGAAGAGACCAACCCTCACCTGGCTACAACCTCCCTTCAGGTAGTTGTAGACAGCAATGAGGTCTGCCCTGCAGGGCAGCTTTCCTTTCCAACTGTCTGCCTCCCCACTCAGTTTGGAGTCACCAAACATTTCTTTAGACCTCACAGCACAAGCTCAGAAGGTCTAAAAACCATTTTAGATGTATCTAAACAGATCCCAGTGAGATAGGATTAGATTTTCCCATTCCATTATTGCAACAATCTCCTGGGGTACATGAAAAAGAATGTGGCCAGCAGGTTGAGGGAAGTTCTCCTCAGCTATGGTCTGCCCTAAGTGAGACCACACTTAGGGTACTTGGGTCCAGTGCTGGACTCCCTGGTTTGTGATCAAAACTACTGGAGAGTGTCCAGAGAAGGCTATGAGGATGATTAAGGGATTGAAACATCTGTTCTATGAACAAAGACTTAGAGGCCTAGGGCTTTAATCTGAAGAAAAGAAAACTGAGAGGGGATCTTATCAATGCTAAGAAATAAGTGTTGGTATCAGGAAGGGCCCAGTCTGTTTCCAGTGGTTCTCTGTGATAGGACGAAGGGCAATGGACACAATTGGAAACAAGGAAGGAAAGAAGGAGGAAAAACTTCTTTACTGCGAGGATGATGGAGCACTGGAACAGGCTGCTCAGAGAAGTTTTGGAGTCTTCACCTCTACAGACTTTCAAAACCCTGCTGGATGTATTCCTATGCATCCTGCCCTAGGTGAAGCTGCTTTGGCAGGGAGGTTCGATTCGGTGACCTCCGGAGGTCGCTTCCAACCCTTGCCCTTCGGTGACTCTGTGAACTCAGATGAAGTGAGCTGCCTGATAAAACAATAGCCCATAACTCCTGTAGGTCATACAAATTGGGCCCAAACCCTTCAAATGCCTCCCCAGCTGAGGTGACTAAAAGCCACATGTGTTGCTACTTGTTTGTGCCAGCAGAAGCAATTAAGATGCATCTCAGGTATTGGCTCGACTTGTCTATTCTTATCCTTCTTCCATTATTTACAGCTGTATAGCATTTGCAGAAAATCCTGCTGCATTAAGATTCACATCCCATCTCAAAGGCAGGTTTTCATCCCATCCTCTGTAAATCAGCCTTGTGCTGGCTCTCCATGAAATGTATTATATATCACACTCATTAACACGGCGTATGAACACATGGCTGCGAAGATAAGCCACTTCAAGAAGAGGAGAAGTGCTGAGATGGCAGCCTGCCTTCTGTGGAAAGGAAATGTCTGTCAGTAAAACTTCAGCACAATGAGATTCTTCAGTCATCTTCCTCAATAACCCATTCCGCTCGCTAACTATGCCTCTGAGCCTCTCCCCCTCTCCCTCTTGTGTACGACATTTAGAGAAGCAACAGCAAATTCTAAATTCACACAGAGGTTATTGAGCCATTCAGAAGGCTCGAGGAAGGCTTGAAAATGTTCTTTTATTCATCTTGCATTAAGTATAAGCTCTACAAACATTACCAATAGGGGCAATACTCTGACTTGGGCGGTCACAAATCACCGAGCTACTGCATTTGCTTTTAACAAGCAATATCTCCATCCTCTGTAGGTTTTTGGGTGCAGCAGAGGGACTGCTGAATTCCTTCATCCCAAAATGAGCTCTGGCATTTCTCCCGTGGGTTCAGAAACATCTTCTTAAAAAGTTGCACTTTTCATTTCGCCAAACCATAAAATGTTTATCTTCTGCCAGGCTATTTCAGGCACAAAACCCAGAAGTTCAGGCTTTTTAGAGCTCAAGTTAGTGCTGCATTCACATCATTTGAGGTGATTGATTTTTCTGTCTATAATTTCCTGGCACATGTTGTGCTGCATCTTTATAACTAACATTTGTTGGTGAATGCTTGTTATCACTGGGAGCTAAGGAACTGGAGCAGAGTTTAATGTGCCACTTATCATTTTCAAAGTGCTATTATTGCATTTCTATCAGTGTCTTCACACGGGGCTGTGGTTTCAAAGCAGCAGCAGTACTTTGCAGCAGACAGCACTGAAGGCGGATGGGTGAGTGCTTCCATCCCATGCCAGACTGGTAACTTCCACACCCCAGTAACCAAATCTTTTGTTGGATTAGGATTTCTCAACTGGAAAAGAAGAACGGTTTAAGAATCACAGAATGCTGGGGATTGGAAGAGACCTCTGAGGATCATCTAGTACAACTCCCCTGCTAAAGCAGGGCCACTTAGAGCAGGTTGGCCAGGATAACATCCAGGCATGTTTGGAATCTCTCCAGAGAAGGAGACTACACAGCCTCTTAGGGAAGACTGCTCCAGCATCCTCACACAAGGTTTTCCTTATGTTCAAATGGAAACTGCTGTGTTCTTGTTTGTTCCTGTTGGCCCTTGTCCTGTCACTGGGCACCATTGAAAAGAGACTGGTACCATTTCCTGGGCCTTTAACATTTAGATATCAACAAGCATTGAGAAGATCCCCTCTCAGGCTGCTTCAATCCAGGCTAAGCAGCCCCAGGTCTCTCAGCTTTTCCTTCTCACAGAGATACTCCAGTCCCCTCAATATCTTTGTAGTCTCTGATGGACTTTCTCCAGCAGTTCCCTGTCTCTTTTGAACTAAGGAGCCTGGCCTCAGGACTCCATATATGGCCTTACTAGGACAGAGCAGAGGGAGAGAAGAACCTCCCTCAACCTGCCAGCCACACTCTTCTCAATGACCCCCAGGAGACCATTTGCCTTCTTGGCCACAAGAGCACATCGATGGCTCATGGTGCACTTGTCAATCACCATCACTCCCACGTCCTTCCCTGCAGAGCTGCTTTCCAGCAGGTCAATCTCTGATCTGCACTGACACAGGCAATTATTCCTCCCCAGGTGCAGCACTCTACACATGCCCTCGTTGAGCTTCATTAGCCTCTTGGTAAATGAGAATAAACTCTGGGGTATTGGGTTATCAAACATGTGAATGCTCCTCTTGCATTTCCTGGATACGTTTGCTTCTTCAGCTAGTAATAATTTCCTGGGGTTTATGAATGAGCAAAGAGCCTGAAGGGTGTTTGAGGTTCAAATGGAGGGGAAGAGCAAAAGGAACTGAAGAAGCAGGATAACAAATTTTTAATTTTTCTCTGTGTGAAATGGAGAGATGCTTAGCACTTGAAACAGGCTCTCACTTGGAAGTTCTCTTCAGTTATGGAAAGAAAAAAAGAAGCAAGCTTTAGTAAGATATTTCCTGAGTTCAAAGCATGAAGTGACTTGAAATGTTTATCTTGGATTTCTTCCTTTCTTCCTTCCTTTCTTTCTTTCTTTCTTTCTTTCTTTCT